>JAOXNO010000020.1:11322189-11345806 GCA_028565335.1 Limnodromus scolopaceus
GGTGGGATTTTCATGCTGGAGGAGACAAGATTCTACAAAATGGTGCAAAAGGCACAAAGTGCAGGAAGGTGTCTCATCAATGTCCTTCAGCGGGCGGGTGGGAGGGCACAAGTAGTTCAACTGGTCCTTGAGGTGGGATTTGATACCCAGGTCCACATCATGGGGGATGTGGCCAGGAGCCCAGCAGCACCCCACGGAGACTTGGGGTAGGCAGTCTGTCTCATCCCCTGCAGAGATGGAGGTACCTGCACACGTACAGTGGGGACAGTGAGCATCCAGGGATGGGGTGACCTAAGGATGAAGAGCCCATCTCAGAGAGGAGGAAGGGCCCACAGGCTTGCTTATCCCTAGGGGTCCCAGATCACCCATCTCCAGGGTGTGAAGCATTCCAAGCATAGACCACCCCAGAGGAAGGTGGCCCATCTCCAGGGCAGCCTCTTCCAGGGGACTTCGAGGAGCAGCATGTTGCTTTGACTCCCTTTTTTCAGGCAGCTGAGCATGAGGTGAAGCACAGGAGAGCAACCAGGATGCTGCATTTTTATCTCCAGTGGGTTACTGGCTCTGCAGCCTGAAGGGTGACGGATGCCTGAGCATGGCCAGAAGCAGCAGGCAACGGGGCCAGGGTTTTTTAATAGAATCGTAGAATGGTTTGGGTTGGAAGTGACCTTAAAGATCATCAAGTTCCAACCCCCCTGCACTGGGCAGGGACACCTCCCACTAGACCAGGTTGCTCAAAGCCCCGTCCAGCCTGGCCTTGAACACTTCCAGGGATGGGGCATCCACAGCTTCTTTTTAGATGCCGGGCATCCCTCTACAGAGCCCAGGGCTGAGCACTGGGAGTGGGCAGGCGGGAAGGGAAGGCTCTGGGTACCAGGAGCATGGCGCCGGGCTCCCGGCTGCCCCCAGGAGCTGCAGCTCTGTGTTTGGAAATGCACGGGCGGAGGGCCCAGGGATGGATATAACAAAGACGTTGGGAAATAATGTGCTCTTGAGGTTTGGCACACGGCTCCGTGCATTACAGAATGTTATAAAAATACTGCTAATGGGCCAGAGAGGAGTGGAAACGCGCGGCGGAAAGGCTGCCAGAAGCCGGAGAGCGCACATGGGAGCGGGGAGGCCTTGTGTGCAAAGAAGGGAGGGAAGGAGGCAGCCAGGGCGGGCATCCGTCCTCCCGCTCCTGTCCGTCCGTCCTTTCTTAACCTGCTTATCTCCATCCTGTCCTGACAGCTCAGCCCATTCGTGCCTCTTCTTTCCTGCCTCTGCCCGGCTTTGGGGGTGCCCAAGCGCTGCTGGCTGTGCTGCTGGGATGCAGGCCGGGATGGGCTCTGTGTGGGAGAGAAAATACGGCAAAATCCCCTCCAGCAGCAGGGATGCAGGTCAGGATGCAAGCAAGGGGAGCTGCCCTCTGCCTCGCAGTGGTGGCGCGGGGGCTCGTAGCCCACTGCCAGCCCCAGCCCTGCCCCGTGGGTATCGCTGCCTCCCAGGCGATGGTGGGAAAGGGACTGGCAGAGGGCAAGCGGCTCCGGGCTGGTCTCCTTCTTCTGTGTCTGTCACTGCAGCGGCTGGCGAGAGAAAGGGGAAAAAACATGCGGTTTGACGGAAAACGACATGGAAAAACAACCAAATTAACAGAAAAACAAACAAAGCAAAACCAGAGAGAGGGAGGGGGGAAGGGGCAAAGCAACAGGAACCACATGTGAGCGGGGAGGCCGGGAGAGCCCGAGTGTGTTCTCTGGCCTGATTAGCAAGCGATCAAACATCGGCCACTAATAAATAATCAGAGCCTCCCTTTTCTCTGCCTTAGAAGTCCCTTTCCTCCCAGCTGGGCTCCAGCTGCAACTGGAGGGTTGGACTGCAGTTAGCATCTTTTTTTTATGTTGTTTGTTGTTTTTATAACTTTTTGTCTTTTTCACCCATCCAAAATAAAGAAGAAACAAAGAAGGTAACAACCTCTCTGTGTAATCGTGCACCTCCGGCTCCTTGGGAGAGGGACGGAGCACCAGGGTGGCCATGAGCATCCCGTGATGAGTATGGGCTAAAGAGCAGAGGGAGGCAGTGCCAGGGATCGGGGTCTGCCCGGCTGCCTCCGTACATTGGTTTGGTGGAAAAACCTACAAGGAGGGCACTGCTGACACGCTGGCTTGGGAAAGTGGGTTTGGCTGGCTCCAGCAGCAAGGATGCCTCTGGCCAGGCCAGTGCTCCTGCCACCGGTGCAGATGCTGATGGAGAAGCACAGTCCCAGGGTCAGCGCGTGCAGATATTTCCCTGCTCGTGTCCAGCGATCTGTGACGCAGGGCTTGCTGTTTTTTTTCAAAAAGCCCTTTTGATGGATTTTTCCCCTATGAACTTGTCCAATCCCTTCCCGCGGCCGTGTAAACTGAGGCTATTTCGAGAGCAGCAAGTTAAACACGGACTGCGACCATTCCCTGGCACGGGGGCCAGCTGGCAGAGAGCAGCACCCGCCCCTGCAATTCATCCCTCTTGCCCTCCAGATGTCCTGCTGCCCCTTGGGGACGGCCCCGTGCAATGTCAGTGCCAAGGCTGTACCCAAGCAGTGCTTTGGGCAGGACTACATTAACCGGGACCAGACCTATGGCAGGGGTGGAGCTAATAAATTTAAACATGTGGCTGCTGATGTTCCAGCATCGGGAGAGGCACCCCAAAGATGTTAGGTTTATTGCTGTGGACACGGGTGATTTTTCCCCACGTGCCCGCGGGCACTGGGGGCTGGGTAGGTTCAATGGCTCTGGGGGGGTTTCATGGCCAAGAATACCAATCAGTTCTGGAAAGCTGTGGGAAGGGACCGTCACAGATAGGGGCAACCAGGTTGCAAGAGTGCCTCGTTTGTCGAAATTCAGCTTTGTTTCACGAGGCATGCGTGCTCTCCAATCGCCGCCTTTCCATGCCGAGCTGTTTGCTCACGGCTGGGAGAACTCAACGGATGAACTTCACTGCCTGTGCCCAGATTTTGGGTCTTGGCCCGGCTGGGGGCTGGAAAGGCATGCTGGGTAACAATATGCAAATTGCCATCCCTGGTTTTTAGGGAGAAGGCTGAAAAAAAAACCACCCAAAACCAAAACCAAAAAAAACCCACCTAAAAACCCCACCACACTCCCAAATGCAATTAGTCCTAATTGAATTTAGAAGCCGGACTAGAAAAACAAACACGTTTGCAGGCAGCGGGCGACCTTCCTGCCCCGTCCGGTGGGATGCAGGCGGCCGTGCCGCAGCGGGGAGGGCTGAATGAAAGCGGTGCCCCCGTGCCCCGCGTGTGCACGCACTCGCACGCTCACACCCGTGCGTGCACGGCATCCGCGCCCCGCTGCATTCCTCCCCTCCTTCCCCTTGCCGGGCTGGGCAGCCTGCCCAGCTGCAGCATAGCAGAGTGATGCTTCTTTGGCTCGACGCGTAAAATATGATAATCTGGGGCAGCCGGTGTCAGAAACAATAAAAATATCCCCTCTCCCATCCTCGCAGCCCCTCCTCTTCGCGTGGGGGAGCTGGGGGCGGCAGGGCGGCACGTGGCATTTATTAGGTGCCGCGGCACGGGACCACGGTGCCGGCAGCTCTGCCCTGGCCTCAACGATGCTGTGGCCTGTGGAGCCCCTACCCAAAGGAAGAGCGTGTCCAGGAGTTGGCCAGTGCTTGCAGGGTTCCCATGTCCCATGGCATGTCCTCGCTGGCAGCTGAAGGGACATGGCCCCAGGCTTGACCCCAGCAACCAATATGCCGCAGCCTCCCTGCTATGGAGGGCTTCTGGCTTCGCTCTTCACCTGAGTTGTGGTGGGAGCATCACATGACATTAGAGCACCAAGAAGTAGAGAAAGTAGTTGCCCCCCTTGCCAGCCCACTCCCCAGGGCAGAAGTGAGGAAGTCCTGTGGTTGCCAGTGACCAGCTGGAGCCAGGGATGGAGCATCCATCAGAGAGTGTGTGCTCCCAGGTGCAAGGACCCCCTTGGAGAGCATCTGGTGGGGCTCCCAAGCTTTGGACCTAGGTGTGAAATGAGCCCAAAGGCTCCCTGTGCATTCCCTCCTGCAGTGGGGCTGGGGATAAGCTCATGGGATGCGGCAGGGGGACAGCCCACTCTTCCCCCCTGCCCCATCCCAGCAGCTGCCGGGCTGGAGGAGAAGAGGAAAACGGGGTTTGGGGCTTGGCAGCTTCCTGGGAAACCTTCCACATCCTTGTCTAGCGTGAATGCAGAAGGCTGCGTGTCGCGCCAGCGTCCCATGTCCCAGGCGGATGGCAGTGAAACCTCCTCCCACTCTCCTGAGGTTTGTTTATCCTCCTTAACATGACAAAACCGGCCCTATAATTAAAGAAACCCAAATCCAGTCTAAACAGCTTCCCATAACCCCTGCTTCCCCGCGCCGGGAATTAGGGATGCCCAGGGCCGGGATGACAAAACCTCCTGGGATGGTGCCTGCCAGGGGGAGCGGAGGGGAGTCACGCTGGCGCTCTGCGCTGGCCTCTGCACCAGGAAGGATTTTGTCTTGGCTGCTCCTAAGTGCCCCTTGTCAAAATATTTGGCGCGAGCTTCCTGCCGCCCGCCGGCGGTGGGTTCCCAGCATCGAGGGCGCTGGGAGGGGAGGGACCAGCTGGGTAGGGACCAAAGGGGTCGATGCTCATGTGGATGCTGCTTTTTCCCCTCCACCCACGGCTCCACACGGCTGTGACACTTAAAAATAATCACAGTCCTCTTCCGGGATGATGCTGGAAGAAGAAGAAACTGCACCACTGTCACCGGCATGAGGTACAGCTCTTGCCTGTCACCAGCCGCATGTGCCCATGTCTGCAGAGACCCAGGCCAAGCAGTCTCCTCGGGGATGAGAAGACCCTGCGGTGGGGACCCTCTGCAGCCCCATCCCTGCTGCCTGGAAGGAGAGGAGATGGTAGGCAGCAACAGATCCTCGTCTTTTCCCAGCTCCTAGTGCTTCTCCATCCCTCTCCAAAATGGCCAGCAAGAGCTGGGAAGCACAGCAGGGCCCGGGCAGGAGGTGAGGTCCCAGCCGAGGTCTCAGCAGGGCCAAAGCAGGATCCAGTGTACTGCAGCATGAAAGACATTGTCATTAGCTATGTTTTCCCGAGCCGGTGCGTCTGCTGTAAATAATTTAGCAGAGTAAATGTGTGCTAACAGCAGGTCAGGGTGGGGAGGAGAGGAGAGCAGGGAGAGCCTTGGATCTGGAAATCAGGAAAGAGTGCTGGGAATAAAGTGAGATTATTTTCCTCCCGTTAGCAGGTCGGTGTGGTGTCTCCCCCCCCCCCCCCGAAAAAGAGTCAGAGGGTTCCCATGCCCGATGGATCCCTTCTTTCCCCAGTCCCCTCCCAAGCTGTCAGCATCGGTACCAGAGGCAACTGCAGGACAATTTCCAGTTGCTCTTGCTCCAAGCACTTTAATGCTGTTTAAACAATTATGCAGTTGATAAATTTTGACAAGACGAGATAGAAATAGCCTGGGAGAGCCACGCAGTAGAAATGCTCTAAACAGATGTCCCTTTTCTCCCCCTCCTCTGCTCCCTGGGGGTCTTTATCATTTGCTGCCAACTAAACAAGACAGTGTTTGCATGAGTTGGGGTGGTGGGGAGGGGGAGCAGAACGCCTTATTAAAATGGTTTATGATACCGTCCCTAGGGTGACGGCTGCTTAATTTCTCTCCAGGATGGTCTTCTCTGCACCGACAGGAGCTATGCACAGCCTGCCGAGCACAGATGTGGCTAATGGCTAACGTTCATCCCTCTCCCCACCAGCTCATAGAGTCCCAGAGTAAGCAGCCTGGCTGCTGGTGATGCAGGGGAAGGAGGGGGGTGCAGGGCATTTGCCAAAAGCAAGTGAGCAATGACAGTGCCAAGCAGCACGGGGAAATTTGGTCTTGCCCCAGGGTTGTGGAGTGCCAGAGGCCAACAGTGCCTATGCAGGACCTCAGGCAGCAGGGACCAGCAGTGGTTCCCCAGTGCTGCAGTTTGCCCTGACTGAGAGAAGTGGAGGACAGAGCCACCACAAAACCAGGGCTGGACCAGAGTCTTGTCCACAGGGAAAGTTCGATGTCCTATGTGGCTGAGCTTGGACGTGCAGGGAGAGGAGATGGGCGGCTGTCCGTCTCTGGAGGCTAGGAAATCACTGAATGGGTAAATACCAGGAAACCTCGGTGAGGTTAGGAGCCAGAGCTGAGACCTTGGTGCTATATTTTCAGTCGTTTTGGGGTGCCTTGTTCTGAGCGCTCCCAACCCCAGATGTTTTTCCTCACTGCAGCCTTAGAGTGTGGTTGGCTTTGTGCTGAGCACACCCCAACTCAGTGCATGTTCCTTAAGGAGCAGCTTTGCATGGTGTGGGTTGTCACGTGTCGTGAGTGCATGTGCCCTGTCCTCTCGGTTAGGGAAGAAAGCAGAGGGCTGTGGGCAGCTCTCTGCCTTTTGGCTGCTCTCTGGATGCTGTGCAACCTGTGATGGTCCGAGGCAGTGCCTGGGGACTCAGGCAGGCTGGAGCTAGGGAGCTGTGAAATACATTGTGTATGATAAATGGGTTGGATTCATCGTCTGTTGTTGTCTTTGGAATTGATACGGTGCCGTTCACTTTTTTGGGGGAGTAGCTGCCTTGCTGAACCCCTGCCTCTGATGGCAGGGGCCACGCTTGGCCCACAGGTCCCAAAACATACTTCTGCCAGAGAAGCGCCCAAGACACCAAAGCCATCCTGGTGGCGAGGTGAGAGCCCGAAGCATCTGGCAATGGGGAAGCTGAGGCACAGGCTGGGGAGTGATTTCCCAAAGCCACACGGCTGGGCTTAGAAACCAGACTAGTGAATCACTGCTCTCCTCAGCCTACATGGCTTCCCAACTGGAGTGTGCTGGGTTGGGTCCCTCCCAACCCAGGGCTCCCACCCACCGCAGCCCACCCCAAGGGAGCAGCACGCTCTGGTCACACATGACTGGGTGCCTCTGCATCACACCATGAACCGGGACAGCTCAAGGGCAGCCAGCCTGGAGGTGTCCCCCATGGGCAACCTCCACGCATGCTCCCCTTGCTGCCATAGCCTCCATCATCCAGCCCTTCCTCCCATCCCTCCTCCTACTCCTCCTCCTCCTCCTGCCCAAGCCAAGGAAGCCTGAGCTGCCTGAGCATGGGCTGACCAGCATGTAGGGTTGCTTCTGGTTCCTTCTGCTCCCTTCAATAGCTCCTGGTCTGCAGCAGGGAGACAGAGCCATGAAGCCTCGGAGAGGGAGAATTTCCATGTCTCTAGCTGAACTGCTGTGTTGGACGTAAGTGCCGAAATAAAGTCCAAAATCAGAGCCTCGCACTCCTCCTGGAGAAGAGAGCATGGAGGGAGGTAGCTGGTCCTGTGGCCACCCCTGTTATTCACGTTAATGCAAAGCAGGTGGGAAAAGTCTGCTGGGCTGGGGACTGAGCAAGAGCACCAGAGCTCCAGGCTGCTCCTTGCTGGTGGTGACGTTTGGCTTTTGCAAACGGGGCTTGCCTTTCTGGAGCATGGTAAGACACCAACAACACTCCCAGCCCCTCCGGAGACTCGGGAGGGGAAGCACCACTCACTTTTTTAGCTGCCAAGGCAGTGTTTGTGGGTGTGATTTTTGCTGTAGCGGTACCGGGGCTTTGTGTCGTCCCACAGAGGATGCTGAGGGTTTTGTTCAGAAGTGGGAAAGAGCGCTGGACTTTTACATGAGCATTAAAAAGCTCACAAAGTTGCTGTGACACATAGTCGTTGCAGGCATCGCGTTGCTGCATTCCCTTCTCTCGCTTCCCTGTCTCCCGGTGACTGCTGGATCAGAGCAGACCTCGGGGGTGATTCTCACTGGGCTGAGCAGAGCAGCTGCCCAGGGCTGGTGATGGTGTGAGGTCTGTGCTGCTATACACCTCGGGGGCTTAATTATGATGAAAAAAAGCAAAATTGCAGAGAGCGCTGAAGATCCGTCCTGCAGGAGGGTGCCAGAATGGAGACGCCCCAAAATGTGAGTTTGTATTGGGACAGCCTGGCCAAAAAGACCATTCTGTGGCTTTTGGAGCCAAGATTGAGCCAGTTCTGCCAAATGCTGCATATATACAACAAAGAGGCAATTCTACCTCCTTGCAGATTGGTCCCGGGATGTTATGGGAGAAGTAACTCGAGAAGGACCTTGGAAAACCAGGGAAAGTGAAGAAGGATGTGAAGGGAGCAGGGAGAACTGCTCTAAGGAGGAAAACTTAAAATAGTCCATTCAGTGCCTTCAAGAGGAGCTGGAAAGATGCCCTGATTCCCATTGGTAATTACCTCCAAGCGGAGACAATACCGGGTACTAAACCAGCAAGCAAAGCCATAACTAGAGCCAATGACTGGAAGCTGAGGGCAGCCACGCTCGTATTAGAAATGAGGCTCATATTTTTAATAGAAAAAATGATTAAGCATCGGAACAAACTGCCAAAAGCAGTGGCGGATCCTCTGCCGCTTGTTATCTGCAGGGCAAGGCTGGCTGCCTTGCTGAAGGATGATTCAGTCAAACACGAGTTATTGGGCTCAATAGAGGGGTAACGGAGGGGCGTAATGGCCTGTGCAACCCAGGAGGTCAGGTGAGATGAACTAATTTTCTCCTCTGGCCTTCAAGTCGGTGAGTTAAGGAAGGTGCATGTCCCTGTCTTGCAGATTTAGCTTCGCTGTGGCTGTTTCTTTTGTCAGATAATGTGACTTGGGTGTTTGGTGGTGCGGAGGAGGGCTGCGAGGACAAACCCGCAGCACGGCAGGCCGTGGGGCGTCCGGAGGATGCTGCATGTCCCCACTAAGGACAGGGCTGCAACCGTGCCCCTCATCCCCGGCATCTTCTGAGGGAACTGGTGCTTGTATCTGGCCTGAGAGACAGCAGGAGTCTGGAGTTTGTAAGCAGCAAAATGAGGGAGGTGGGGAAGGGCAGAGCTGCCCTCGCTGGGTCTAAACGGGGTTAGTCCAACCCTGTACGGGGATGCTATGGTGGGATGGGGACGAGGGTGGCTTTCCAGATGTCTCAGCCAGCTATGCAGGGAGGTTGCTGCGAATGAGCGCGCTGGAGCACGGTGCCTGGGAAGGGAAGAGGGGACAACCACGCTGCAGAGCTCCCTGATGTCCCCCGTCGGTGCGCTCCCTGCTCCTGGCCAGGCTGCAGAGAGGAGCCAGGTGACCGAGATGTCTGCAAGGCGGAAAAACAAAATGGACCAAAATGGGAGGAGGTGGCTCAGGGCTGAGAAGGGGAAGGAGGAAGAGAGGGAGGAAAGACTCATGTGAGACATTAGCCTGAAAGAGAGGAAACTCCCCGCCTCTGAAGGAGGGATTGACTGAGAGCTTTTGATGAGGAGCCGAGTGGAGATAATGTGCAGTCAAACGGCTGTGGGGAGGGAGCCAGGAGCAGCTCCCCGTGAACCTCTGCCTCCAGCATGCAGACAGGAGCTTGGCACAGCACACCCAGAAGCACTTACCTCCCTTAATGGCCGGGCAGAGCCTCCCAGGCTGCCCCATTAGGAGCTGCCTCCCCAGGCGAGATGGCACAAAGTGCTCGGCCAGTCGTGCCACAGAGCCCGGCGATGCTGCCTCAACCCTGGCACTTTCAGCCCCTCCCGACTGGGTATAAGGCAGAGAGTCCAGTGGGGCAGGACACCGTTTTGGGGTGAGACGGGGTTAGTTTGTCTCTTTTTGAAGCTGTCTGATCCCTCCGGGAGCAAGGAGAGCCACGCATCACTCAGGGGATGCCATGCACCCTGCAGGTGGCGGTGCCGTGGGGGGGACACAACCCAGGGCAGGAGGAATTGGTGGTCCAGGGTAGCAAATGGGCCGTGACGGGCTTGCAGCTGAGCTGGAGATGTGGGGTGTCTGGCTGGTATTGCTCGTGGGCCAAGCAGCACCCAGGAGCCCGCGCTCTCCACCAGCTCGTACGGGGCAACAGAGACACGGGAGGAGGGGGTCCTGCCGGGCAGCTTTTCCCCACAAAATGAAGGAACCCCGTCTGCGTGCCGGCGGCTGCTGCCAGACACGATCCAGGGCGCGTATCGGCAGGAGGAGCTGGCTCTCGGGCCAAGCCGCGTTCACCTACTGCTCCAGCAGCAGCGCTCCCTGCTTTGCATGAAAGAGGCGCTTTGATTGCTGACATCTGTAGACAATCAGATAAGAATTAGAGTTATTCCTCTCGGCGTAAATGGTATTTCTAATCTCATAATCCCTTAATATTGTTCTCACCAGGATGTGGCCGCCGCTAATCCCTGAGAGTTTGTTCTTGGGCAAATTTCAGGGAAGCCGGGGAGGGGCAGGAGGAGGGGTTGGCCACCTTCCCTCCCCTCGCCCCCGGAATCCCTCCCGGCTATGAAGGGAAGAGCGGGTCAGGAAGCAGCCCCTCTTGTCAGCCTGAGGATGCTCATGCCGGGATGGAGGCGTTTGCAGAGCCCTTTCACCACTGAGGCGAAGTGCCCCTGCCAAGTGTCCCCATCTGTGTCCCTGCCCCAGGATTGTCTCTTTGCTCTGTGGCACCAGCAGCAGTCTCCAGCCTGGTTTTGCCACTTGGCTGCTTTCCGAAAGCAGAAGCTGATCCCCGAGGAACAGGCTGGGGCTTCTATTTGTGTGCTGGAGAGGTGCAGCAAGGGCAGCATCCTGCTGCCATGGGGCTGCAAAGGGCAAGGTCCCCAGGCATATGAGGGTAATAGGTACTTTATAAAGTCTCTGGGCTGCATTTGGCCCTAATTTTGCATCCTCCCTGGGCTAGAGTCTGGAGAATGACTTGGGTTGCTCTTTGCCCCCTGTCCTGGTGTTGGTGCACTGAATACAGATGTGCTTCTCTCCAGCAACCCACTGTGGTCTTCCCTCTTGGCCACCTTGAAGGCACAGTCAAGGTGGGAAAGGGGCTGGAAACTTCCTGCCGGCTACCCAGAGCAGGCAGGAGTTGCCATTTCTCTTTTCCCTGCTGCATCTTTCCTTCTGCAGCCCACCTTATCTGCGCCTCGACGGCTCCACAGGCTGATGCTGAACCCCAGCAAGCCTGCGAGCCATGGCGCAGGGATGGAAATCCTGCCGTGGGCACCAGCCCATCCCAATGTGCGGGGGCTGAGCTAGCAGCAGCTTGCAATGCAGAGGGGCTGGGTGTGCGGGTCTCTGCAGACACAGCCCTCTGCCTTCCCTGTCTTCTGAGTCCCTTCTCTTTCATGGCAGCTGTTGCTTCTCCTGCTGCTTGAAGTTCCCCCTCGCCCTCCCCCTGCTTTTTATTCCCCAGACAGGTTGGAAAGGCAGCACAACTGCTTCAGCTGTGTCCTGGGCATCTTCTTTTGTCTTGGCAGGGTGAAGGTGTGGGAGATGGCTCGGTAGCAATAAATATCCAACAAGTCTATCTGTCCATCACGTTTAGAGAGCCCTGTGATGGGCATGAGGGTGCAGGAGGAGTCTGCTTCCCCCTGGGAAGTGTGCCCATCACCGTCCCTTCTATGGTCCTCTCCCAGCAACCTAGCTGCCAGGGTACCAGCATCCCTCCCCTCTGCCATGCTGAAACCTGTCCATCATTGCCTCACAGCCCCGAGCCATTTGTTACTATAGCGACGTTTTTTCCACCGCAGGGAGTGCTCAGATCTCTGCCGGGCTGAGGTCTCCCTCTCATTTCCCCACAGCTGAAAGGAAAGGAGAGGGCTTAGCCTCGAGGCCGGGAATTGCGGACTGTGCCGTGGGGATGCCGTGAGGATGCCGTGGTATGGCGGGACTCAGGACACAGTGGTGCGATGGTGCTCCAGGAGTCCCTTAATATCTTCCAAACACCAAAACTCTGCAAAGTCCTTGTGAAGATAGGGGTCGATGGTGTTGGCTGGTAATGAGCCAGCGTAACGCCACGGTGCATTTCCCTCCTGCTCTCTGGAGGCTGGCAATTGGAGAAGGAGCTAGTGGGTACCCTCATTGCACTGGGAAATGCTAGTTTTCAGATTCCTGAGGGTTTTGCCCGGAAAGGGGAAATGAATGGGTTTTGCTGTTCACTGGCAATTTCTGAAAAGTGCCCTGGAAGTCAGAGCCAGCTGAGAATTTCTGGTGAATGGGGAAGTTAGAGAATTAAGAGTTTGGGTTCGTGATTTTGCTTGTTTTATTTCTGCGAGATGAGATTTTTAATGAAAGTGAAGGGAGCTCCAAACTGAAAAGCCCTGGAAACTCAACCTTTCATTTAAAATCACCAGAAGCAAAAAAAAAAAAAAGGAATGCTGTTCTTGTCATGTTTCCATTGGAAGCGAACAAACTGCAAAGCAGCCACCAATGTGTGAAACCCTTTGGCTGGTGGTCACTGGGCCGAGGTGCGGGGAGGAGAGTTTGGGTGGCCCCTTGGCTACAAACAGGCACTGCCTGCAGGTGTGCCAGTGCCAGCTGGGGAGGGAATGGGTCCACAGCCGTGGGTGGGTGAGCAAACACCCTCCTGGGCACCCTGGGGCTAACTTGGGTGCAGAGTTCCCAGGGCAGAGCAAGGGCTTACCAAGTCCCGAGTCATGAGGATGGGGAAGGAGATGGGTAAATGTGTCCACTGGCACCGTGACCACGTACCACTGCCCCTTTCCATTCTAGGATGATGCTTTCCCCTTTCCTAGAATGTCCCTCCCTCCAGGACCACCACCCCTGTGCCCAGAATTTGGCCTTGCCCTGTGGCAAATCATGGGCAGAGAGGCCATGAAGGCAGGTGGACATTCCAGCCCAGCCTGGGGGACAGCTTTGGCCCCAAGCTGTGCCAGCATATTGAAAGATGCCAGAGGGCATTGCATCTGCAGCAGGAGGGCAGTGGCAGCATCCCCCGGACTCTGAGGACCTCCAGAAGTGGATTGCACCTGTCTTATCTCCATCCCCGCGGACAGCCCAGTCCCTGCCTCTTAAAGCTTGTCCAAACCAGCGCTTTTTCTCCTCGGGGCTGGGATAACATCTCCCCACACAGCCGAAGGCCCTCCTGGCTCCATGGTAATCAGCCAGAACTGCGCCAGGAAAAGCAGATAATTAAACTCAGGCCCTCGCTTCTCCCCCAGCAAGCAGATGATGCGAGATGGCAGTCCTGCAGAGACTTCATCTGGGGCAGGGGGCAGAAATTTCAGTCTTGGTCTTCCCCATAGCAGCTGCCGGTATGTGGCCGCCAAGCCCGGGATGCGCTCCCCCCGTCCAGCCATGCCTCGCTGGCTTATCATTTCCAATCCTATCAGAAACAAAACTGCTGCTGCTTAATGCTTCATTACAGGCTGTTATGTGTCTCCTGCACTGCCCAGGAGAGCAGCAAGGAGGGCTCTGACTCTATTTAATAACTGTTTCATGGTTCCTAATTGACAGATAAAAACGCTACTAACTCAGTTTCATCGAACATAATCCATGGGCAGGAGCAGCGGTGCCCTTCTGGAGCCTGGGCAGCAGCACCAGTTTTGATCCATTATTTTGACATGGGAAATCCGTAACGCTCCAATCTGCCATCGCCATGACGGGTTTACCGTCTCATTTTTCCCTCTGTTGGTTTTGGCTTTTACAGCCCTGGGGGAAGCCGCTGGGGGAAGGATTTGGGGAAGGGCAGCCGGGGCAGACAGAGGAGCCGTTCCCACAAGGATCTGCAGCACCCCCAGCACAGTGCTCTGCAGCGTGGGTTGGCTTTGCAGCATGTCCTCGTGGGGCTCCATCTCTGGTCATCTCGGGGACAGGCTGGCAGGTCCTCAGCCCCAGGACTGTCACCCTGTGGCTGTCAGGCTGAGCCACACTTGTAGCCGGGGAAGATCCACCAAGCTTGTCAGCTCTGGTAGGAAAGTAGCCGTTCTTGCTCAGATGAAACAGGAAAGGATTTATTCTTGTGAAATCAGAGGTATCAGGAAACCGGGGTGTTTCTTTGTGCACTGCCCGGTTGGTAGGATCTCATCAGTGTCTGGGGGCTTTGCATGCTCCGCGTTGAGAAATCCCAGCCAGAAAAACCCTTGCTCTCCTCAGGGATGGACACACAATTACATAGCCAAAAATGCAGGGCCAGGATGTGCAAATAGTGACAAGGAACACGCTGGAAAGGTGGGATTGAAAAGCCACACGCTGGACCTGAAACCTGCTATTCAACCCGAACACTTGGGGATTTTCTTTATCAGTTCCCACCTGGGGCCAGCACTTAAAAAACATGTTTGGAAATGAGGTTTTTCAGAGCTTTCTCCTCCCGTCACAGTGGCTGGAAACTTAAATACCGGCTGGGAGTCCCACAGGGTATTTGTGGCCATGGGAGGGGTTGACTTGCACCCAGGGTGGAAGCAGAGTGGTTCCCAGGCAGCGTGGGCAGAGGTGGAGTTGCGAAGGAGAAGAGGTGAGGGCCCATAGCTCTATGCAGAGCAAAGCAAATCTGACTGCGGCTGAAGGCACCCCGGGAGGATGAGAGGTTATTAGTAGCGAGCGCTTCAGGGATAACACGGAAGATATTGATTTAAATAAAAATCACCGTAACGGCAGCTCTAACAGGACCCTGTGGGTCACTTGGAGGAGAATCAGAGGCAGCAGAGCTGCAGTGCTGGCACACTTGGAGCATTTCCTAGCTGTAAATATTGTGCTGGAGAGAGCGAGGACTGCTGCCTGGCCTCCTGAGTGGACCAGGAGCAGGGACAGGGGTTCAGATGCTGTGCCAAGGTGTGCAGCGCACACCGGGATGCCTAGAGAACATCTCTGCAGCAAGGTGAGCAGCTCGACCCACTGTGACCCACAAGGGCATGCCAGACCGGTTACAGCCATGGTGCCAGGAGATGGATATCCATGATCTCAGCCAGTGGCAGGGCTGGGATGGAGGTCGGATTCCCATGGTGTGAGTCAGCTGCATTCTTCTCCAGGATCAGTGAACTGCCCGGGGCTTCAGTGGCCTCAGCCGTCTCCGGCCTCCACACTTGCGGTGATTAACTGCTCTGAGGATGCTCGGTTTGGGTGGACAAACCAAAGGCTAAGGGGGCTCCAGCCAGCTGGGGACAGCTTCAGCTGCTCATCCGTGGGAGAGGAGCGGAGCGGTTTCTTGGCCACCCTTCATACCAAGAGGGCTTTTATCAATGGGGTGTGTGAAGGGGTGATAAAGTGCTACCAGCTATCTCCATGGACAGCTAATCCATTGTTATGGATTTGTTGTTAGAGAATCCGGCAGACCCGTACAGCTCCTTGTAGCTGGCTGTAACTCTCAGGCCATGGTACAGCCACCTGCAATGCCAACTGCTCTCATCATGATACGGAGCCGTGTTGTGCCGTGCTATCGGCAACCAGAGACATGATGCAAGATAATAGCCACGCTGTCAAGATAAAACGAGTCTCAGCATGCAACAGAAGGGTTTCTCCACTCCAGGGATTTTTCAACTTGAAGTTTTTGGAGTTCTTCCTCCTGATCACTGCGCTTCCATGGGAATCGGGCATTTTGCAGAGGAAGCCTCCCGTGCCCTTCAGCTTTCCCATCAAATATGACGGGCAGACCATCTGCTGGACCTGCAGCACAGACAGCATGGGGTGTGCTGAGGCAGCTTTGCATTACCAGACCTGTGTCACTGAGTGCCTTCCTGCTCAAGGGAATTCAGACCACCTGGAGCAGCTCCCTCTGCAAGGACACAGCTTCCCTGGGGGCAGCTCACAGCCTGGTACTCTCATTGAGCATCCTGTGTCCGGTGCAAGGCTCAATCCAGCGCACTCGTGCATTAGAGTGGGTGAATGGAGATACAGATTCAGCCTAGATCCTGTCCACTATGTTGTCTCAGGAGCATTACAGATGTGATCAGTGTCGGCTGCTCCCTGAGGGCAAGAGAAGATGGGCAAACCAACCTTCTTGGTATAGCTGCTGGGAACGGGCAGATGCCAGGAGCTGCAGCTGGGAGCTCCTTGATGCTTTGTGTGGGGCTTTCCGTGGTCCCGCAGTCTCTGCTTGTGCTCAGACTCTGCATAGAGGTAGTCATTCAGGTTTAATTTCACCATAAATGATGTGTGGGTTTTTTTTTTTTTTCAAGTCAGTGTGACCTTGCCATTGTAGAGCTCCTGGTGCAGTGCTGTTGGTGCTTCACAGCCCTCCAGCAGCACCCCAGTGGGCTGCAAGACCCCTGACGTGCTCATTTCAACATGGAAAACCCCAAATGGGGCAAAACCAACAGAGGTGCTGTAGAAGCAGCCAAAATCCAGCTGTCTGGGGCTGCACAAGCCCTGCTGTCAGTAAGTCCCAGACAGCAGTACAATGAACCTGGTGTCAGGCAGCATCTGCAGCAGGGATAAGGATATTTCCAGCACTGTTAGACACTGGTTTACAATGCTGGGATATTCTCCAGCCAAACCACTTGGGTTCAGATTTCCACTAAACCACCTCATTACCTTATTTGTTTTAATCTCCCTGCAAAACTGAAACCCTCGGCTGCTTTGACCATCTCCTTGCCTGGAATTAAATGCCTAACTCCTAACCACTGGTGGTCCTGGTCTGGCTTGTCCCAGAGAGAAGGTAATAGAGAATAAAATTGCAACCAAGGAACTGTGGCTGAACAAACAGCCTTGTCCCCGACCACCGTGAGGTGACTGACCCCAGTGTCATTGTGCCCCAGGCAGAGGCAGATGTGTGCATCCCCTGCAGCATCCCTCTGACGTGGGATGTGAGGGAGGCTTGGGGGACCACTGCTGCTGCCTGCCCTGCTGCGTGGCCCCAACCAGGGCACTGCCCTGAATGAATCCTTCTTTGAAGGGCAGCGGAGCTGCCAGGAAAGCATTCATCCCTGAGTTAAAGGCTTCCAGCGGCAGCTTTTGGTGAGCTCTTCCAGGGTTTAATTACTGGTGTGTCAAAAACGTTCACCATTTTTCTTGTTTGAATCTGCCCAGCTTCGAGTTCATCCACTTGGGTTCCTGCTGGCAGATGGAGGGTCAGGACGGGGGTCAAGCACACCAGCCTGGCTTTGCACATCATGCCCACCCTGGGCGACAAAGGCATCTGATGGGCATCGTGTTTGCAAAGTTAAAGGGCTTTCTAGCATGAGTGCATTGGCCACCTACCCTGTACAGTCATGAAAACACTGCAGACAGTCATGTCTGCAGTCAGATTTCTCTTCCCCAGACGTCTGTCTGTCCCCATCGAGCACAGCAAGGGCAGAGACAGACTTCTTGGCCCGGCCAGCTCCCTTCCAGATGGTTAAAAATAGATGAAGGCAACCCTGAGAGCATCAGCTGGCCCTTCAGAGAGGTGAAGCTCTGCATGGCCTTCCTGCAAAGCCTCTCTCCCTGGGCTTGGCAAGCATCAGGCTGTCCTCTGATCCCTCTGGCATCCTTCCCAACTCAGGGCTTGGGGAGGGCAGGATCTGCCCCGCACACCTTCATCACTGGGGGAAAGACACCCCAGCAGGGATGACTGGGTTGAACAAGCATGAGCTCATGGATGTTTGAGCAGAAACAGGTTCTGGGCCAGAGCAGTCAACATGGGGGCATCTTGTTAAAGCCACATGGGGGCATCTTGTTAAAGCCACATGGGAAAGGGCTCTGCAGCCACAGGCAGCTTCAGGCAGGTCCTGGTGGTTACCCAGGAACAGCCCCTGTGGGAACACCGTTAGCATCCCCCCTCTATAACACCATCAGCACTGGTGCCACTGGATTATGAGCAACATGGGGTCTCTAACAGCCTTGTTATCCCAACAGCTGCATGTACAGCCTTGTCCCAGTGCATCAGTGCACAAGAGATGAGCCTGTGACCCACGTTTTCTAAATCTTGCCCTTTTTTATGCCTTGAGAGGCATCTCACATCTTAGGAGGCTTTTGTCCACACTGGGGCCCACATCCTCATCTTCAGTATAAACCCCCAGCTCAGGCAGAGCCTTCCTCTTGTCTCCAGCTCTTTGGGATTTCAGGTGGCTTTCCTTACCGAGATCTATTGGTAGAGTTACTTTTAATAGCACGTACGTGACGTAGAGTGGGATAGACCACTCCGGCTCCGGCTGGCACATTATAAATCTCAGCCAAAAAAAAAAAAAAAAAATAAAATGCAAAGGGCCAGAAGGCTGGGGGGTGAAAAAAAGCAGAAGGAAAAGACCGTTTTCCCACAGCCGAAAGCAGGCAAGTGTGGGGAAGGGGAAAGGCAGGGTCGTACCGCTCGGTGGGGCAGAGTGTGCAGTTGTTTATACTGGAAATGAGTTTCTGTTTATTGCAAGCTATGGTGGGGAGACCACAAAGTGAACGTAAAACAAAATGGGAAGGGTGTGGGGAAAGTCAGGGGAGGGGGAGCGGGTGCCTTTGACAAACTCCAGAAGTCACGTCCAGTAATAAATCAAGCAGGGATCTGTCCCGGGATGCAGGACCCAGAACATCTGCTTGGGCTGTGGGGAAGCCGGGCGGGCGAGGAGGGCTCTCCCAGCCCTGCCTGGGGCCGGGCAGAGGGATGGGGGCTTGGGCAGCTCATTTAACTGTGGCTGCTTAGTCCAGCAATGCTCACATGCGGGTAGAGGTGGACTGAGCACTTGGGTTCACCACAATGCATGGGGGGATGCAGGCAGGGCTGAGGGATTTCACAAGCATCCTCAGTTAGCCTCTCCATCCTCAGTGTCCATCCCTTGCCTGCTCTGTACCGCCATTTCCTTGGCTGTAAGGTGGCATGGCGTGCTTTTTCTCCTGCTTATCCCTTCTCCCAAGCTTTGCAGCAAATGCCACATGGGAAGGTAACTCCTGCAGCGTCTCAGAGCTGGGGCATGGCATAGATGCCACCAGGCAGGAGGTCCCCTGCCCTCTCCCAGGGCAGTGGGAATTAGTGTGTTAATGGGGCTGCTGGTGAAATCGGAGACAAATCTCCTGATAACCCCACCGGGGCCAGCATCACATCCATTCTTTGTACAGGCTTTGAAGGTATTAAGTGCTTAGGATTTTGGTTTGACATCTGAATCCAGCTGCATTGTTGCAAGAAGCCCTTGCAGATTATTACTCTAGACCAACCTTTCATATATAATCTATTGCCGTGGGTTTAGTGCTTCAGAAAGAGTGATGGACATTTGTTTTGCAGATTTAAGCATTCCCCTCTTCTTCTTCCTTTTCTTTCCCCCTTCCTTGGAAAAGGGATCCTATTAGCCACTGCAGATGACACAACACATGCCAATACATTTGCAACCCATTTGGCTCACAGCGAGGGCTGCGTTCGAGCTACAAACTTCCCCAAGGGTCCAAGTAAAGCATTGGGATGGGGAGGAGAAACAAAGACCGTGCGTCTGCCCTCCGGGTCCTTGCCCAGTTCTTGCCTTTCCAGCCCATATTAGTGCAGAAAGCAGGAGAGACAGCCACCGAGATGTGTGTGTGAGCTATGACCTCAAAAGTCATTTGCATTTCATTATACTGGGCCGCGGCTGAGCTGCTCTGCCATAATGCTGTGGGTGCGCTACAGGGAACTTCTCCCCGAAAATGCCTGTGAACAACTTTCTGGGCACGAGGCAGGTACCAAGCTGTGCCTCCAGCATCTCCCTGTTGCAGACAAACCCCAAGTCCTCCCATACTGGATCCTAGGCATGTTTGACCCCATGTCACTGCTGGAACAGTCAGAAACGTTGGCAGCATCACAGCACTTCTCCACTTACTCCAGGCACACTGCCTTCCTTCCCGTGCTGCTGGTGGCACATATGCCACAGGACAGACCTGGCTGCATCGCCATTAACTCAGCCAGAGCTGCTTTCTCTTCTCCAAGAGAGGATGGCAAGGTATTCAAGTAAAACCAGATTGCCCTGCCCTGACTTTTTCCCCAGCCCATCCTTGCAGCTCTCATCCGCAGCCGAGCCCCTGCTCTTGGACCTGTCCCCACTGCTCTACCTCATCTCAGAAGGATGCTGAGCCATCTGCATGCGTCAAGGAGAGAGTTGTCCCTGTTGCAGGAGGCATTTGCAGTGCACATAGCAGCAGCAGTGTCCTCCTGGTCCATGACAGGGCAGTGGGGTTCATGTGAGCCTTGACACCGCAACATCCTTCTACTGCTGGCAA
The DNA here is from genome assembly GCA_028565335.1 of Limnodromus scolopaceus. NCBI lineage: Eukaryota > Metazoa > Chordata > Aves > Charadriiformes > Scolopacidae > Limnodromus > Limnodromus scolopaceus. Next base: position 11,342,085 of record JAOXNO010000020.1, read on the forward strand.
GGTCTGGACTATGGGGCTTGCTCTTCTCCTGCAATTTTCAGTGCAATGCTTCAGAGAGCACATCAAAATCCTTCAGTGACTCTAATAACTTTTCCCTCCAAAGCTCTAGGGTATTTCCCCCCCGTGCCTGTAAAGTCATGCTTCTGGTCTGCTGAAATCCTATCAAATACCTCCTGAAATCCCCTGGAGCCCCTACAACAGTTTATTGAGAGTCCAGGACTGTTTGACCTTGGAGGGGGTGAGAAAGGTAGGGGAAGAAAGAGCAGCCCTGGGCTTCCCTGCCAAACTCCTTGATCCTGTGCTGAGCCTCTTGCAGAAACCACAATGCAGCCAGGAATCAGTCCCAGCCCCTCAGTGGGGTATCTGGTCACTGTGCCCTCCTCTCCCTCTCTGCCCTAGGTCTCTTGAGGGTCTCCTGCTGTGCTGGGCACAGTGTGCTGCCTCCCCCCAAAAAAGCAGCAGTGCCCTGATCACCTGTGCACGGTGCCCGTCCTGGTGTCCTGTCACCCTTTGTCCAGCCCAAATGAGGTTTGGGCACCTGTGGGTGACAGCTCAGTCCCCAGCTCTGGTGCCTGGTGTTTGCAGGAGGGTTGTCTGCCCTGGGGGAGCTCTGTGCTGAGGCTTCTCAGCAGCCCTCAGGAAGTAATTAAAACATTTATAACACCATTTTTTATAACAGTAACTCCTCTTTATTTGGTCTTTGTTGGAAGCAAATCAGAGGATGCCTGAGAAGCCTCCATGAGGAGGGACAGGCTGTGCTGAGCATCCAGGTTGTCTCCGCCGGGGCAGGGCTGGCAGCACTGTTGGTCTCACCACTGATCTGGTGACGATACACTCAGGAAAAGTGCGTTCGCTTCTGGGGGGCTTCGTTGTTAAAAGGCCATCGATAAATTACAGGGAGTCCAGAGGAAAATTGATTAAAGGATTAGAAGGTAGCGTATGACCTAAAGGGGAGATTAAGGGAATTTAGTGAGGTGCTCGCTGCAGAGCGGAGCTGGGGGAAGTGGGGAGGGAAGACGATGAAAACAACCTTGCCAAGATTTTACAGGTGGTGATTAGAGCGGGTGAAAACAGTCACTGTGCGTAATAGAGTCGGTTTGTGCTTCACGCTTCGTTTTGCAAATTGTGGGCTCTCAGGCGGGTGGGAAGAGGCTCCTCGGCCCCCTCGAGCTGTTTGAGCTGCCCTGGCTGTGCACGCCAGGAGCATCCCGCAGGGTTTGCTCACTGCCACTTGTGGGGATTTAAGTGTTGAGCCGGGATTTCAGGAAGATGAGCATCATTTTCATAAAGCGAAGAGCCTTTTTTTTAGCTCCATTTCTTTACAGATGGGCTGAATAATGGGACCTCCCTTGAAGTTGGCTGAGTTAAGGATGCAGCTATTACTTCCAAATGCAGTGAAGTCTGGGATTGTGTGACTTAACTTCATCCCAAGAATCTCATTGCCGTAAGATAAGAATGAGGCCAGGGCCTGATTCAGGCCTGAGGATAAAAAAAGTCATTCATAAATAGAGCAGTGATATTGAACAGTGGTGTTAGCTGAGCTGGTATCTCAGCCCACCCCTTCCAGAAGTGCCGCACTCCCCTGGGTTTTGCCCCCTTGAAAGGAAGCCCTTTGGATGAGCTGCAGAAGCTGATGTTCTGAAGCTGGGCTCCCTCCTCCTTCCTACCTCCACCCCATGGTACCAGGAGCACAGGAGAGGAATTAGGTTTGAGCTGGGGACCCTCCTGCTGTTGGTGACATGCCTGACTGGTATTTTCTCAAAGCCAGAGAGCAGGCAGCTAAGGTCTGGTGTGGAGACCTCATTTCATGGGACGAATTAAGCATCTTCCCTGGTGCATGTCATTAATGGGCTAGCAGCATCCTTGAGCAGCCTGAAGAACACCACTAACCAGAGGCACTCCCTAGTCTCAGATCCATTCCCACCAGAGTCCCATGGTGTGATTTTCCATGTTATATTATGCAGAAGGACATGCTGAATGGGTCTGGTGGCTTCAGTAGACATGCCAAGGAGGCTGGCTGCTGATGATGACGATGCCGAGTCTGCGTGAACAAACCAGGATGCAATCTGGGTGACCAAACACAGGGTTGGCTTGAGGATGAGGATGAACCCTGTGCAGAGATCTCATGTGAAGGGAGGTACCTGCATCCAGATGCCCACTTTCTGGTCCTCTGTCCCCCACTGAATCCAAGGTGGAGCGACCAGTGTAGGCTTGAGGGCCATGGGATCTGCCTTGTAAGGGGGTGGGATCACAGCCTGCAGCGTTTCCTCCACGCAAAACATGTAAGAGAAAAGAGGGGAGGGTGTTTTTCCATAAATGCTGAAGGAAAGGATCTTTACCTGCAAAAGCCAGTGCAAGAACTAAGTGGATGTAGGGTATGTCTGGTTACGAGCTGCTCCTATCAGCTCCTCCTGCTCCTGTCCAGGCAGGAGAAGAGAAGACCAGAAGTAACCCCTTCTCCAGAGAGTCAGAAATCTCTTACTTCTTCCTCTCCATTCCCCATGGGGTGAGAGACCCCTGTGCCAGCAGGTACCCGCCTCACCAGGGAAGCACAGAGAGCAGCCTGGGGAAGAGCAGAGCAGAGAAGGGAATGCATCCAGGCTTCATCTTGAGAGGGATGAAGAGAGAAGAGATATTTTTGGAGAGCTGATGGCTGTTGGAGGCAGCCCACACTCCCCCACTGGGAGTGATAGCTGGTAATATTCGTGGCTAGCTTGTTGCTCGGTACATGACAAAGTGCTTGTAGCTTCCCCCAGGAGGCTCCTCCTGGATAAATATACAATTTCCAGGAGTTCTGGTGGGACAGCTTTGCCGAGGATACACGGCTCCTAATGGTCCCAGTTGTGTCTGATTGCACCTGGTATTTTCCCTGTCTTCTCCATCTGGAGAGGTTGGGAGGATGGATTGCTGTCTTGCAGCCTTTAAATAAGGTGATAGAGGGGGCAGGGGCATTGCATGGCGTCGACCGTGCAGGGAAATTGTGCCTGGAGCTGGGAAAAGAGGGAGAAGGGGATGCTGAGTTCTCTTCTGAAAGCCCCATGGGCATGGAGGCAGGGGGCTGCCATGGCCAATACCTGCTGGGGAGCTCTCGGGGATACCCCACATGCCCCCTGCACTGCCCTCCCACACAGCAGGCAGGGATGTTCCCTCTCTCTGGCTGACAGATTTTCCAGCTGAAGGAGATTTCCAGGGCTCTGCACAGACTTGGGCTCCAGGGCTGCATGTTGCTGGTGTGGGCTAAGACGGGGCACAGCAGAAACCAACACTTCAGAGCAGTTTCAGACTGCTCTGATCAGGCCTTTTATCGAGGGGTGGTGCCCAGGGAAGCAACTACTCCTCCCTGGAGATCGGGGTGGTGATGTGCTCCCATGGGCACTGACCACAAGCTCCTTGGGGTGAGGAGCAGCTGCTGGGGCACTCTTTGAGTGCTAGGAAGGATTTTCCCCCTGCGTTGCCTCGGCACAGTGCATCCAGCCCCATGTCGAGTGGTGTCCCCCAGGGCTCAGTACTGGGACCTGTTCTCTTTAACATCTTTATCAATGATCTGGATGAAGGGATCGAGTGCACCCTCAATAAGTTCGCAGACGACACCAGGCTGGGTGGCAGTGTCAACCTGCTGGAGGGTAGAGAGGCTTTGCTGAGGGGTCTGGACAGGCTGGATGGATGGGCTGAGACCAACAGGATGAGTTTCAATAAGGCCAAGTGCCAGGTCCTGCACTTGG
>JAOXNO010000020.1:11352658-11378423 GCA_028565335.1 Limnodromus scolopaceus
TCTCCTTCTCCTTCTCCTTCTCCTTCTCCTTCTCCTTCTCCTTCTCCTTCTCCTTCTCCTTCTCCTTCTCCGTCTCTCCTTCTCCTTCTCCTTCTCCTTCTCCTTCTCCTTCTTTTCTCTCTCGTCCTCTCCCTCTCCGTCTCCCTCTCCTTGCTCCCTAGTTCTGCTGCCCTTAGCTTTCTTGCCACCTGCCTGGACCCACTCCAGCCCTGCCGAGGGGCAAGCCCCGTGCCTCAGTTTCCCCTGTGTAGACTGCAGTAGGGTGCTGCAGCTGAAGCTCACAGCATTCCTCTGGAAAGCTATTCTAGCAAAACCCATACACATTTTCTGGCTACGGGCTCTGCTGTGCAATGCCCAGCCAGGATCCCAGCAGCCCACCCTGTCAGTCCGTGCTCAGGGCAAACCAACTGGGTTGACCCTCTCCAGAGGGCATGGTCAGGCTATTGCTGCCCATCAGGATCCTGCTCTGGTCCTAGACACCACCAGGAGACCAGCAGCTCTGCAGGACTATGTGCCACGTGGGGGATTTGCGCTGACGTGGCTGCAGGGTATCCCAGTTTGCATTGTCTTGAGGCTTTGGCATCCTCCTGGTGCTGCTGGCTTTGTGGTGCAGCAAGAGGACCCTTAGCTGACCCACTGCATCCTTTACTTCTCCATGCATGCAGAGAGATGCTAGGCTGCCACACAGTTTCCCTGCACCAGCATCAGCATGGGCTGCTGCATACAAGACATGTAGATTCAATATTAGGAAGAAATTCGTTATTGTGAGGGTGGTGAGACACTGGCACAGGTTGCCCAGAAAACTTGTGGATGCTCCATCCCTGGAGGTGTTCTATCCCAGGCTGGATGGGGCTTTGAGCAACCTGGTCTAGTGGGAGGTGTCCCTGCCCATGGCAGGGGGGTTGGAACTCAATGATCTTTAAGGTCCCTTCCAGCCTAAACCGTTCTATGATTCTGTGTTGCATGCATGGTGTGGTGGGACTTGTGATTTGCCCTTGCAGCCCTCAGACGAAGGAGTGTCCCAGCCTGAGGGTGCTCCCTGAACTCTCGCATCCTGGTTTGCATCTCCTTTTTGGTAACGGCCATGGGTAAGGCATCTGCATTACTGGCAGGGAGGAGGAGATTTAGCCGTGTGGTGGGGAGCACTGCCAGGACTGTGGTGGGATGGTGAGCATCAATGCTGCACTAAAGCCGGCAGATTTGCCAGGTTTGTTTCAAAACCTTTACTTGGAGAAAAGAGCGCGTCTTTAGGCATCCCGGATGGATGCATGGGGAAGATGCCTAAAGAAGGAAGGGAGAAGAGGGACCGCCACAGCTTCCGACAGCCTTTCTAAGGGAACCCTGGTGCTCATCCATCCCAGGGAATGTATTTTATGGCAATGTACTGTGCCAAGGGGGTTGCAGTTAGAGCCAGACTCTGCTCTTAGCAATGCAAATGCCCAGAGAGGACCTACCAAGAGGAGTTGACTTCAGTGTCAGTTCAGATAAGACTTTTACCAACCTACAGGGGGAAAATTTATTAGCCTTCTGCACGCACTGGCCCTTCGTGTTTTGCAGAGTCTTCCTGCAGCTCTGGCTGTGCTCCCGCAGAGAGCACAGGCGGCACCTATGTCTGGGAAAGCCAAGTGCAGTGTGAACACTTGGTTGGGTTTAAAATCCTCTCCTGTCTCTAACCTCTAGGACCAGCTGATGAGGCCAGAAGTATGGTTCTGGCATGCTCCCCACTGCATGCTCTTGTCCTATCTCCAGCTGCCTCTGTGTCCTTTGGGAGGCAGAGCCCTGGGATGGGATTCTCTGCCCTGGTGCTGGAAGCATGAACACTGCCAGTCCTCATGGAAAGCTGAATTTTCACTGCTGGTTTCAGGTTGTTCCTCCTAACCTTGGCCGTAAGTGATCCTTCCTCCTTCTGAGGACCTCTGGTCTTTTGGAGGATCATCCCTCAAGAAGTTTATCACTCCCCAGGGAGGCGGCAGAGAGAGCCATGAGCACTGCAGCTCAATGGGGTCAAAAGAGGAGCACCTTCTCCCCATCAGCCATGTCTCTGTCGCAGCCTTCAAGACAATTTCCCCCAGTACCTGCCAAGCTCCGCTGCCACTCCATCTCTCATTAGAGCCAGTGAACTGCCAGGGGAGAAGACAAACTGCTGTACACAGCTAAAGCAAGATCTCATGAGGGAGACATGGGGCAAAGGCCCCCAGATGCTTCAAGAAGCTGATTAACACAGAGCAGGCTCCCCTTGAAAACTGTGTCCCCTCCTGAGCTGGCAGCAGTTGCGAGTGGAGGGTCATCCCCTTGTTCAGGACCTGGTGATAACCCCAACTCAATGGGTAATTGCTCTTTCTCTTTCCCTGGCAGCCCCCCCGAAGGAGCCAGTGCTGATGTGCCGGTCCAACAGCTACCCAAAGGGTTTCTACTGCAGCTGGCACCTGCCTACTCCCACCTACATCCCCAACTCCTTCAACATCTCCGTCATGTAAGTGCCTGGGAAGGAAGGGTGCAGAGGGGTGAGGTTTTGTCCCTGCAGCCTGGAGCAGGTCCTGAGCCCAAGTAGTGCCATGAAATCTTGGGGCAGTGGGTCTGACCTGTGCTGAGGGTATGGGGTCAGTGTCCCAAAAGTGTGCTTGGGGAAGGGTGCTCCAGGGACATCCAAACTGGGTGCTTGTCACTGGGGCTTTGTTCCAAGAAAGTTCCAGTTTCCCCAGAGGGGACCGGGAAAGTCCCCAGCTCCCAGGTCTCCTTTTCATTCCCCCAAGGTCCATCCTCTATGCACCACTTGTCCACAGTGGGGGTTGTGCCCACTGGTTTTTGGTGCATCTGGCACAGCTACACTCCCGTCTGCTGTACACTGGCTGTGGCCAGGGAACAGCAATGTCCCTCACCAAGAGTTGCCATTGTCCCCCACCCTGTACCTGGGTCCTGACATAGCTGTTGTACAGGATGGTGCTGTGCACCATCCTCTGGGGCTTTTGTCACCAGCAGAAAGGAGACCCTGTTCCTCTCACAGGAGGGGCAGAGCCAACCCCAACCCAGCAGGGTCTCATCCTTTCCTTGGGGACAGCATGAGGACATTCACTGGAGTCTCTGTGCAGGCTTAGAATAAAACATCACACACATGATCCTACAAAATTCCCTGGCAGGAGGAAAGCAGCTCTTTGGCTGTAGCATGGGGACCACAGGCAGAGAGGAGACACAGTGCTGCTCCTTCTGCCTCCTCCCTCCAGCATCATGGGTGCATCCTCACCCCAAGCACTGCTCTGTAGGTAGCAGCTTTTCTCATGTCTCCTTTCCAGACACGGCACGAAAGAGATGGTCTGCGAGAAGGATGTCTTTCCCAAAAACAGGTGTCACATCAAATACCTCCAGCTCTTCTCGACGGTGAAGTACAAGGTGACTCTGACAGTCACGAATGCTCTGGGCAAAAACTCCACCACTCTCACCTTTGACGAGGTCGCCATAGGTAACTTCCGCGGCAGCAACTGGCCTCTCCGAGACGGTGTTGGGGTTGGCTTGCTCTGCATGCAGCATCGCCCGCCGGAGCGACGGGCCAGGGAAGGGGCAGGCTCTCCAAGTGGAGCCTCTGCCTAGCCATGAGATGGACCCAGGGTCTCAGCCACCCTGGCATCCTCCCCGAGCCCTCCTGATTCTTATGGCCCTACTGTAACTGATGCCAGCATCTGAGCATCCTGGAGGAACCAGGCAGTCCCCATGCTGCTCCCGTTGGTGGCCTAGTGCCCTGCCTGGTTCCATCCCCAGTGGTCCAGGCCTCCCATGGTTGCTGAGCTCATTGCTGGTTGGGGCTGGGAAAAAGGCTGCCATGAATGGGGGCAGAGGGCTGTGAAACTGGTGTGATCCAAATGGCATTGCCCTTCTTGCCCCTGTGAGTTTTCCTAAAAGAGAGGTTTGGTGTTTGTGCTGGAAACAAAGTCATGGGAATTAGGACTGAAAGAGAAATTGAAATGTCCCGTTCTCTTCCCCCCATCCCTAGTCAGGATAAAGCCATCCCAACGTCATCCTCCACCAGCCCTTACCTAACATGCTCCTAAAAACCCTATTCCCTCTTTTACACCTCTTCTCTGCCCCACGTGGGCAATGGATGCTGTATGATGTGGGACAAGGAGCAGCAGGCGCTGGGAGCCAGGGTGTCCATGCCACCAGCTGTGCCACAGGGATGCTCCTGACCACATCTGGACCCACGGTGTGGATGCTCCTGTGACTATGAAGGACTGGTGTGTGCCGAGCAATTCAGTGCCGAGCACGGCAAAGCAGGGAGCTGGGCACAGCGCTTTTGCCATCAGCCAAAGCCGGATTACAGCCGGTGCTGTGACAAGACCGTCCATCCTCAAAGAGCAGGAAAAATGGGAGAGAATAGAGTTCAGGAACGCGTCGAAAAACAATTTGCTGGTTACATGTGGCAATTACTGGACCAGAAAAACAAATAAATGAATCCTTGAAGTGCAGCCAGCAGTCAGTCTTTGCCTTCAGTGTGCTGCATGTCCCAGTCCTGAGTGGCTGGAAGTGCTGGAGCGCAAGAAGAGGAGCCACAGATTTTCTCTTTCTACCCCAAATCCTGGAAAACATCAAACAAGAAACAAGGTGCCAGCTCTGAACAAAGCAAGGAAGTTATTTTTGAGCAGGGACTGTCCTGCCGTGTCCCTGCAGCCATGGTGCATATCTGAGGCTCGTATTTGTTGGTGCATTGAAAACATTGACAACAAGGCAAGGAGCTTGGCAGAGAAGTGGTGGAGTTTCAGTCACTTGGGTGCCTTTAAATGGAAATTGTTGTGTTTGTGGAAGATACACTCCTTAAAAATGAAGGTAACCTCCAGCCTGCAGGGCCCAGGGCAGCAATTAAGCTGCATTTTCTGAGTTCCTTGCATTCCCTCCTGCAGGAGTTCAGGGCATCGTCCTGTAACATCTGCATCCCACCCATGCCCTGCCTGGCTTCAAAAACATCTGGCCCTCCATCCAGCACACAAGGGCAACCCCCCAGGGAAGCACACCCAACCGCGAGCCCCGGGCATCCCGGCACCAGCACAAGCCGGATCCATCCCAGCAGTTTGAACTCAGCCCAGGTTCAGAGGAGCGGTGGTGAGCAGAAGTACAGGGTGCCAGGACACATCCCGGTGGATGTGGTGGGAGGTGAGACCCTCAGCCACACCTGGCAGATGCTCTAACACCCTCCGGGATGGCACTTGGGGAAGGGGTGATGGGCTGGAGCTGATAGGAAGGGTTGTGTCCTGTACCCTGCAGCCAGCCCCCTCCCATAGACACTTTAATAACTAGTGGCCTTAAAATCTCCGTGTTCTGTGCAGCTGTGAAATTCTCCTCCTCAGGAATCGGTACGGCTGCTGTGGGTATGGAGTATAGACACGGTGGTGATGGAGTGTTCAAGCAGGCAGTCAGCAGGCTTAGCAGAGTCATCACAGGAGGAACTCAGCTGCCACCGATCAACAGCCGCCTGCCCTGAATGGAGCTTCTCCTTGTGCCATCAGGGTGTTCCCAATTAAAACAAGTGCACTGCGTTAGTGTATTTTGCCAGGTAATTTTGCCCCAGGTTGACATCTCTCCTTGCAGAAGCTTCTGCATTTCAGCACCTCTTCAGCATCTCTTTAGCGGCTGCGAACCCAGGGCTGTGTCCCAGTGTGGTGGGTGCTGGTGGTGTAGATATAGTACCTAGTAAGGTTCCCTGGGGATCTCTACCAGCGTCAGCTGGGCTGAGACGTCATCTTGGAAGTTGTGCTGGGTTTCACTCTGCTAGTTGGAAGGGTGGAAAACCTATGGCTCAAGACAAACCCTCTGCATCGTCTCATCAGAAGAAGTGCTGCATGGGAGCATTGTGACATGGGCCCGCATCCTGCTACAGTGAAGAGACAGTGTCAACCAGTGACTGTATGATGCTTCTCCTAAAATCCCAGGGCTGGGGATGACAGAGCCTTCCCCTTATCCTAGAGGAAACCATCACACCTTCTGCATAGATGTTAAACCCCAGGCGTGAAGTCCTGATCTCATGCCCTTCTGGGGACAGAGCAGCCTGGAGCCAAGGCAAGAGCAGTGCAGGGCCATCTGAGCCAGGAGCAGACCCACCACTGGGTCAGACCACCCACCCAGCCTGGGCAAGCACAAAAAGCCCCCTGGGGAAGGAGTGACCTCCTTTGGTTTTGCTTCCTCTCTTCTTCCTCTCTCCCTGCAGCCCCCAGCAGAAAATCCCTTCCCCAGCCGCTCGGAAGATGGGCTCTAATTGAGTGGAAAATGACTGGTACTTTCTTTTGCTGTCTGGGGCCCATGCCTTGCTGGCAGTCCTGCCGTGCTGGTTATTAGCAGCCAGCTGCGAGGGGTCACTCCGCACTGTCATTTTCAGTGGTGACTGGAAACGCATTTCCAGCGCTCCGGCCCCCATCTCTCGTTGGCGGGAGATACGGGCTGCCTTCCTCCTCATCTTGCTCCTGGAAATTGTTTTCATAATTATGTCTTCTGCAAAGGTATCAATATTAATAAAGGTGAGGGCAAGGTTCTGCAAAGACGTGCAGACATCAGGGCTCCAGCCCAAGGCTGGAAAGGGGCTGAGGGATCTGGAGGGGATAGGGCCTTGAGGCAGAGGAAGGTGCCAGGGAGGAGTGAGGTGGTGTGTCAGGAGCTTCCACCTACCTCGAGATGGCTGGGACAGCACTGGGACATTTGTGGCCCTCCAGGACACAACCCCACCTTCCTTGCATGTATTTCAGCCCAAGAACCAGGTAGCTGGCACATGCACCCCCCAGGAAAGCAGGGACATCACCACCACATCCCACCTCAGCACCTTTCATCTCTCTTGAGGCTGGGGCAAATCAGCAGGAGAAGATGCAGAGCATTAGAAGGAAGGTGCCTTCCCCAGATCTGCCACCCATCCCTTGTGTGACCTTGGGAAGGTCACTGGATCCTCCCAGCTCTGGCTATGGGGCGATTAAAATGCAGAGCATCTCGAAGGGGCTGCATGAGGACAAACGTGCCCACGTCTGTATGAAATTCAGAGTCTCTGAACACGGGTATACAGTTGCCTAGGCAGAAGGTCAGTTCAATTCATACTACTTAGGGAGGCAGAATTAAATTACCTAGACTGACATTTGGCTAAGACATGGAGTTTAATGTCCCCCTGCTCATGGAAAATGCCAGGGGATATTTAACAGCCACAAGGGATCCATTTTAGTGCTGGCTGGAGAGGCGGGATGGGCGGCAGGCCCCTCCATGCTGCAGGGTCTCTGCTGCCTTTCTGAACGGCTGGCTCCGGTTTTGAGATGTCCCTAACAAGAGCCAGGGGTGATGGATAGCTGAAGGACTCGCAGTTAAGCGCGAGGGTGCGGAGCCTTTAGGAAAAGCCACTCTCTGCAGCTCTTCTCGCACGCCGAGCCCCTCGCTTGGACACCGCAGCCGAAAACTGAGCGGGAAGAGCTGCGAGTCGCCTCCCGGCCCAGTCCCCTTCCCAGGAACGTCTGATGATGGTCCCTCAGCTCTGCAGGGTAGTATTACATCTGGTTTTGTAGCCGCTTAACCAGTACTCAGTCTAATGCCCATCGTCCATTATTATTATTACTATTACTGCCTTTATTACGTTACTGCCTGCAGGCCCTCGCCGAGGACAGGGCTCTATTATGCTGGCTGATGTACAGCCAGACAGCCCCTGCCTCACCGTGTGCGGGATAAGTGGAGGCAGACAAAGGCTGGGGAAGGAGGAGCTCTTGTCCCCGTGTGCAGAGCAGGGACCCGGGAGGCTGTGGAGGATAAAGGACTCCTTCAAGGTCACACAGAAACTGGGGGGGCTGGACACAGCCCGTCTCCCACCACTCCTCAACTGGCCCCTGCGGGACCAGCCCTGGTGTTTCCCATGGTGAGCACAGCGTAAGGAGGTCTGTCCTAAGAGATGTAGGTCCTCACTGGACCTCTGTCCAGGTCTGTCCTTCACTGGACCGGCTGCCAGAGGTGCAGTCCCCTCTCCCGGCTCTTGCACCCTCACCACCTTGGAGGGACGGGGCAGGAACAGCTTTGGCTTTGTGCTTTCGGAGGGGGCTGGCACTGCTGCACTTTCCAGCCTGGGCAGGAGTCCCAAGGATGAGGGGGGCACATGGGGAGGTAGCAGGGGCTGCTGGTTTTCCCATTAACCCGCTGTGCTGTTTGAAGGCTCGCCACAGCTGGGAGCACAGCCCTTTTGATGGCTGGGAGCTCCTTCTCTGAGCCAGGGCAGCTCTCCCCTGCGTGCCAGGGACAGTCTCTGACCTGCAGAAGTGGGGCTGGGGGTCACATCCCTTCAAAACAGGCGGGTGACTCCCACTTCTGCATCAGGGCACCTTTTTTTTTTTATGCTTTCCTGCAACCCGCCACCGTGGCATCTCTCACTGCTGCCCAAGCACGTGTGTCCTACCTGGCACAACTGCATTTAAGCATCCCTGGAGCCATGGCTCCAGACTGACACATCAAAAAGCAGGGCCAGGCTCCCTGCGCTACCCCAGGGAGTATCCCACCAGGTCCATCCCCAGCCTGGTGCTTTCCTTCCCTCTTCCTCGCTGCAGAGCCGCAGTTCACAGTCATCTGCATTCACTCAGCCAAACAGACTTTTGTTCTGCAAGCCGAGCCCGCTGAGCCAGCACTGGATTTATACTTTTCCGTATGCGTTTGGACTCCAAGTCCCTGTCAATGGAAGCTGATGTCCAGCCCAAGCCCAGGGATTCGATGGGAGCGGAGGAATTGCACAGCCATCTGGAGTAGCTCAGCACAGTACAGGCCACAAGTCGCCCCTCCTGCTGAGGATAAAGATGTAAATGGAAAATTTTGCCCCATCCTGCCACACAGAGGGGTCAATGGGAGCTGGGAGGTGGCACTAGGTGGCTGTGGTCAGACCCATGGGTGTTTGTCCCCAAGCCCCCAGGAGCATCCTCTGAGCCCCACATGCAGTGGGGACGGAGGAAGGTGTTCAGCCCTCTTTGCACCTGCTGTGGCAGAGGGAAGGCGATGGGAGGCAGGAGAGGCTGCCAGGGTGGTGGTGAAGATGATGGTGAAGGAGGACTGCAACAGGGTGTGTGCCAGAGTGCTGAGCAGGAGGGTTGGGGAGAGGAAGGTGGTGGTGGGCTGCATCTTGCGGGGAGCAAGGGCCAATTCTGGGTCCCAGCAAGGTGGTTGGGCTGTGGCTTTGTTTCAGAAGCCCCTGTGCCTAACCCACAGCCAAGAAAGCAGGTTTGAAAGTGTCACAGGCTGGTTTCTCCTAAGAGGAGCAAGCAGTGGTGATGCAGGGAGGATGTCTTCGTGGAGAGAGTTGCTGCAATGCCATTATCATCCTGGAGCAGAGACTCAGGATGGCAGCGAAGAGCACATACATGACCCCACTTGCAACAGGCTGGCCCCAGATCAGTGCCTGGTCCCATACAGCTTCAAGCAGAGGGAGAGATGCTCTTCATCTGTAGGGCAGGGCTGCAGGCAGCAAGGAGGTAGGCTAGTGAGGGAGCAGCAGGTGTTGTTCTCACCACCACCACCTTCTTCCTGTCCCAGGGTAGGTGAAGTCCCTGTGTGGACATCACCTCCCTCTTGCAGCCAATGAATTAATGGGGTTAGCATGGAAAAGACCTCTGAGCGGAGGGCAGGACCTCTGCCAGGCAGAGGGGGGCTCCCAACGGCCCCAGCATCCTTCCTCCATGCTTGGGAGTGGAGTTGGACGCTGGCACCTTCAGAAGCTGCTGCTTGAGGTGGTCAGAGCCAGGGTACTATTAGTCAATGCATAGATTCTGAAGCCAGGAGGGAACCATTGGCTTACATGTGTACTTTTGAGGAGGTTAAGAGCCCTGTCAGGAGATGAGGACTCATGTGCTTTGTTATTCTTGGAGTGCATAGAACCCTCTTCCACCCTAGGCTCAGCTGTGTGCCCAGCTCCTCATGACTGGCTCCTCCATGGCCATGATCAAAGGAGAAGCGTGGATGTACCCAAATCTTTGTCTTCTTGTAGCTTTGCTATTGCAAATTGGGAGTTTGAGCTGCCAGGAGTTGAGTCAACCCTTGGTGAAGAGCAAGGCTTGCTCTACAGCAAGCAGTGCCCTTCCTCAGAGCCTGTCTGTGATTTGCTCCCAGCACTCTAAAAGTAGCTACAACTTCAAAGTACATTTTAGAGCTCACAGATAATTAATATTTGCTTGAAATACTTGTCAGAGTGCAAGAAAATATCCCCATATCCCAAAAGCAGAGCAGGGCTGAGCAAGAGATAGCTGGGGTGGAAGGTGACTGTGGCAATCCTTCACCCTTGGCACACATGATGTGCTGCCAACGCTTTGAATCCCCAAAAGCTCAGCCCTAAACTGAAGGGCCAAATGCTGTCACATAATTGCAAGGTAAGTGGGTCTGAATGTGGGTCAGACTCCAGAAACCAGGAGGTGCAAGGAAAATGCAGGATTTGGGCTTGGTGGGCTCCTCACCCTGACCCAAGTAGCACTAGGGAGGAGGGATCCTTTCTGTCCTTGCCAGCCTCTTTCTGTGTGTCTCCAGCACTGTCATCTCCTTGATGGTGGCTGTTTTGTGCCAGGTCAGCTGTACCACTGGCCTGGAGAAAAAAAGTTGGTTTATATCCAACTAGTTTGGGAAAAGGATTTGTCCTGCGTGTTGGCTGCTCCCCTTGGAAAGCAGATGGGGCAAAGCCCAGCAGCTGTGCTGAGGGATGTAAGGAAAGATGCCACATGCCAAGCTTTACCGGCCACCCTTTTCTCTTCCAGTAAAACCGGACCCTCCGGAGAGCGTGGTGGCTAAACCCGTGCCCAACAACCCTCGGAGGCTGGAGGTGTCATGGCAAAACCCCTCGTCCTGGCCTGACCCCGAGTCTTTCCCGCTCAAGTTCTTCCTGCGGTATCGGCCCCTCATCCTGGACCAGTGGCAACATGTAAGTGATGCTGAGGTGGCCGGGACGGAAGGGAGCAGGGGGAGATAGTGGCCAGGAAGGAACAAGTTACACTGGGAACAAGTGGTCAGGGACCAAAAAAGATGTCTATTTATTGCCTAGGCAACCCAAACCCTTTTCCTCTCCTTCTCTGTCTCTCCTCCTTTCTCTCTTCCTCTCTATCTTTCTTCTAACTCACATTCTGCCTACAAATGGCTCTGCAGGCTCTCCCTTCTCTGCATTTTCATCCACGGCTCCTATCTACTTTCCATACATATGTTCTATATAAAACCTGCCAACGAGACGTAAAAGGCATTTAAAGTATAAATGTCACCACATTTAAATGCGCCTCTGCCACATTTAGATTTTGAACTGAAGATAAAATACCGCTCACCGTAACTCAGAGCACAGTCACAGAGCCATTGCCGCGATGTTATCGTATTTCTTACTTTTATTTCTTGTTTCTTTAAAAAAAAAAAAAAAAAAAGTCAGTGAAATCCTTGGCAGCCCAGAGGACAGATTTCATTTGTTAGCTGCAGGAAGATAATAAATGGGCTTTTTTTTTTTTTTTTTTTTTTTCCTTTCTGTGTGCTGCTTGCACGCTCGGCTTGTGAAGGAAAGCAATCTGCCACTCGAGGAGAGGTGCTGCTACGCTGGCGCGGCTCATCCAGCATCCCCCTGGTGCCGAGATGGGCCAGCTGAAAGCCAATTAAGTGCTTTGCTTGATAAAAAGTTTTGCCCCCCACCCCCCACCCCCAAAAAAAAAAAGACAAATTGGAGGCAGCACCCGGTCACCGAGGAGCTCACCTGCAGGGTGGAGCCAAGCAGGGTTTTATGGCAACCAGCTCTTCTTGGGGAGAGAAACAGCCGAGAGAGGGGATGGGAGGCTTCGCTCGTGTCTCTGCAAGACACCGGTGTCTCGGCGACTTTTGCTTTTTGCGTGGGTTGGGGTTTTTTTGATGAGGCAGCGTCGCAGGTCGTGTTTCAGACTGAAGTGTTTTGCTGATGGCTTTGAAAATCAGAGAAGGGCTGGGAGAGGGTTTTCCTGCTTGCCTCTTTGCTCTTCGCTTCCCTCCAGGGAGTGAGAGAGCGTCCGCGGAGCATCCCGAGGGCTGAGAAAGCAGAGGTGGAGTTTGGCTGTGCGTGTTATTATTTTTTTTTCACCTGGTGGAGAAATGCTCAAATTGTAGAAGCTGTGATAAAGGGGGAAGAATTAATGGGAAATATACCAAGCACAACATCACTTTTTTCAAGGTGTGAAACTGCTGTGGAAAAAACTGGGTTTGCCCTGCCACAGCCTGCTGCAGCCAAGCACCCTGCAAATGCAGGGGGTTTGTGCCCAAAAATGGTGGGAGAGCCAGTGAGCTGGCTCCCACCTTGACACCCTCAGAGTAGCCAGTCCCTCCATCGCTGGGTATTAGGATTCATATTCGTGGGGTCAAACCGTGCCTGTCCCCTCACTGCAGGACCTCCAAGGGCACAGTGTGGCCTCTCCATCGGTGCTCTTGGGTAGGCAGCGATGGTGGGAAATACATGGAGGTGTTGGCAGCACCAGTCGGGGGACCACACGGCTGGAAAAGGCAGCTGTAGGGCAATGAAAACTTGATTTCTCCTGGTTGAAGACACCTTGAGCTGAGGAGAGGGTTCAACATACCAGCCCTCTTGGTGGATGCAAGGAGGGCTGGGAAGGGCTCATCTCCTGGTGTCCTGGGAGAGCACAGGAGTCCTGGGTTCCACTTTTAATCAATATCCCCTTGCAAGAGATGTGTGCTCCATCATTGGCTGATGGAGAAGTGTGTTTGGGGAATAATTTCCTCGGTGAGCGAGTGCAAGCATTCAGCAATTGAGGTACCAGCCTGGTTTTCTGACTCTCTGCCCTGCTGGCTGGGTAATGAAAAATCTGATTTGTGGATGAGTTGAGGAAAACTGCCACTATTCATCAGGTGAATTATTTGCGAAGCCTAATTCAATCAGCTCCCAAATACCAGGGGATGGCAGCACTTCAGCAGCCAGAGCTGCTCTGACCCAAGACCACCCTTAGCCCAGTCAGCCACCCTGCAAATGCAGGGTTTTGCACCCAAAAATGAACCCTGCTGATGCCAGCATGCTGGGAGCATGCCCAATCCATGCTGAGCTCTGCTTTGCTTGACCTATTGCTTGCCAGGAGAGGGAAGGACATGGTTTAGTAGAACCAAGCCCAGCTCAGACATCCAGCCCATCCTACAGCGATGGTGTTGGGTCTCCCCTCAAAGGAACTAGTGCCCTGAGAAAGGGTGCAGTAGTCACGCGTGCCATGCTTGCTTGAAGGTGTCTCCTTCTTCTCCTATCTTCGAGGTGAAGGTCTCCTCCCACAAGCTGCCCCACATCTTGGCTCTTGCTGGCCCCACTGACTACTGGCATGGAAAAACCATTCCACGCAACCTGCTTCCTGACAATGGGGCAGTTTGGGAGCCTGGCAGGGAGGGGAGAAGTCTCCTCTAGCAACTGGGAGGAGCTGGGTAACCTCATGCTCTGGCACATCCCTGTGTGCCCAAGGTTCCCATGCTGAGCTCCATCCCTGTCTCCTCATGGCAACCCACCGAGCATGCACTGACTGTGAGTTTTAAGCATCTCTTGCCACCCCCTCGGCAGCCCTGTGGGAAGCCCAGCATCCCTGAGGGAGCAAACCCACAAAGGAGTTCTGGAGACTGCCCAGAGCCAGGAATACCCATGCAGGCCCCGCTCACACATGGTGTTTCTTGGCAGAAACAGCAGCTCCCCTTTCTCCCCTGCACCTCCCGTTATCTTTGCAGGGTCTGATTTATGCACGGCACCTCGGCAGGCAGCACCGAATGAGCACTAATAGGATCAGATGGATGTCGAGCTGTCGAATACCGTAGGGCCTGATTCAATCAGTGTCTGCTTTCTCCCAGGCTCTTCCTTTCAGGATTTTAATAATGCCAGGGCTTGGCACCAGAAGATGAAGCCTTCCGTGGTGGCAGCGGTGGATCTTATCGAGACCGCCGCTGCGCGAGCTAGCCATAATTGCAGTTTTCACCCAGAGAGAGACAGGAGATGTTTCGTCCAAGCATCCCCCACCATCAAGCAATATCTGGGGCCAGGGGGACACCCTCATCCCCTTTCCCAGCATGTTGAAAAGATGTTTTTTGAGCCCCAGCATGCCATCTGCACTCCCTTTCCCCTGCTCAGCAGCGCCTTTCCGCTCAGGCAGCACTTAGCAGCTCTCCTGTTGCAGTTTGCGCTGGGAATTATGGTGATGTGCTCTGGGAATTATTATCATGGAGAGATGATGATGGTGATGAGTTTCCACATGAGCGTGCAGCGGGGCGTGCGCCGGAGGCTCTTTGCACCATCGTGCCACCTCGCAGCAGCTCCGTCAAACCTGGGCATTTCCCAGCTGTTCGGGATGCAGCCCTGTCGCATCCTGTCACATCGGGTGGCCACTGGCTCCCCTCCGCCCCACCAGCACTGAGCTACCTCTGAAACTCGAGCAACTTTAAAGGCACACTCCTCCCTTTCTGGAAGAGGGGCTGGTGGTTTCTCTGCTGCCAAAAGAGAGATGGGATATTTGTAGCCTAAACAGGTTTTTTATTCTCCCCTTTTGGCAGAATCTTCCCTTCTGTCTCCTAAATATAAAACATTAAATGTTTAGGGTATCCTTTATTTTTCTGCTGCTTTTAAGTTTGTAATTCAAGCCAGATTAGCGTGGTTTCCTCTTCTGTTTTATAGCCCCATCCTGGCCCCAAGCGAGCTCTCCTAATGCTCTCAGATGTTCCTCTAATGGCTTACCTAGGCTGGAACTGGATACCCTTTCCTAATGGATTGCTAATAGCCTGTTTCTGGTTTTACAGGCTCCCTCAGTTAACTCGCAACAGCAGCGATGGCCACGCTCATACATGTGATCTCCCCGCAAGCACGTCCGCACGCTCACCCCTAGATGCAAGCGGGCGGCACCATCGCGAGCATCTTTGGGGAGCCCAGCCCAGGATAGGTCTTGCCCCCAATTTTCTCCTACCCTGTAGTGTTTGCTGGAGCAAGATCTGCCCTTTTCCCAATTT
This sequence comes from Limnodromus scolopaceus, assembly GCA_028565335.1. Taxonomy (NCBI): domain Eukaryota; kingdom Metazoa; phylum Chordata; class Aves; order Charadriiformes; family Scolopacidae; genus Limnodromus; species Limnodromus scolopaceus. Next base: position 11,367,599 of record JAOXNO010000020.1, read on the forward strand.
TTGGAGGGAGACCTCCTGCGCTGAGCACTGAGCAGCTCGGTGCATGTCCCAGGAACATGGCAAGGGTCAGAAGGTATTTCTTAAGCAGTGCCAGAGCTGGTGGCCAGGCCAAGGGAGGATTTCCTCCAGAGGGTTGCCAGCACTTTGCAGATGCTGTCGCAAAGTCTAATTGAACCCATTGGCTGTGCTGACAACATGAAATGTTAACGAACCGTGAGCCAGGCTGCGCCTCAGATCTTGAGATTTGCAGTAAAAGGTCATGAGATATTTAAAGCTAATAATGTGGTTGGGTTCTCTCCTTCCTCTTCTGTTTTGGAACCATTAGAGCCACATCCGTGAGCATTTGCAAAGGCTGGAAGCATCCTTTGGAAACACAAGCAGAGGTGTTCCCACCATCCCAGGAGTTTGGGAGCTGGGGCCACAGAGTCCGCGATGTATCTCTGCTGGCTCTGCTGCTCAGCAGCTCTGATTGGGCAAATGATGGGGATTTGGGGACAGAAATGGGCAATTTGTGAGTATTGCCAAATATTTAATGGTTGGGTTCGTTGGTATGAGGAGGGCATGGTCCTCTGGGCTGGTTACTGTCACTCATGTGTCAGGGGTGGCTGGCAAGGTGAGCTCAGGCTCATCTCCTGAGGCAAAGCCACATTTTTCGGTCAGATAGGTGAATCTCACAGGCTGCCTCTAGAAGTTCCTGCTTTGGGACAGCCTGAAATAACCTGAAAGTGTGTGCTAATGTGTATCCTGGCCGCGACAGGCAAGGGGGAGGGATGGAAATGGGGAAGGCAATTAGTGCCACCGCCTGCCGCAGCTGCGTCCCCGCTGGCGCGGTGGCAATGTCACTTTGCGGCAGGCGCGCTTCTTCGTGCCCATTTGCATCCCCCCCATCCCTCTACTGCTTTTTCCTGCGCTCCCCTTCTTTGTAAGGCAACCTTGGCAGGGAGGTCACCCTGAGCGAGCTGGGTTACCGCTTCACGCCTGGTAGCTTTTATTGCGGCACTTCTCTCCCTTCCCCTCCTGGCTGCAAAGTCAGTGATTAAAACAGAAGAAAGAAAAAAAAAAAAAAAAAAAGGAATTAGTAGGTGGGAGCAAAATGTTAAGGCTGTGGTAGTGGTGCTTGCAGCTCGGCATGGGACAAGAAGGACTGGAGCAGAGGGTGGCTGGGAGGAGGATGGAGGTGGGAAATGCTCAGAAATCACATTTTCCACTCCCCTACCAGCTCCAGGGATGGACCCAGGCTCAGGACCCTTGGCTGACACTGTCTGGGTGCTCTCAGCCCCCTCAGGAGCTGCTAGTGACCTAGAAATCCTGAGCACTGGGCAGGATCAGGCCTTTGAAGGCAGCTGTAGAGGTGCTGCTGAGCAGCGGAGCACTCCTGAGTGCCTGTGCCCACCTGCATCCTCGAACAGCTACAGGCAGGCAGGATGGCACCAGCAAGCTCAGCTTTCCCTGCAGACCATGCCAGGCAGATGCCTGTGCCCGGCGATGCCCACACAGAAGCTGCACCCCTCCACTTTCACCCCCAGCCCCGCCGCATCAGGGTGGTAAATGCGTCTGCGGGCAGCAGATGCCAGTGCCAGGCAGGGTTATGGTGGTGCTGAGCGCCCCGAGCATCCCCGAACCCATCCACCTCCCTGCAGCCGCAAGAGAGAGCGAGCTCTGCCAGTTGAAACTTGGCAGGAAGGGACTGAGCATCCGGAGAAAGAGTCCCGTTATTAACGGGTTTACAGCCCCGCTTTCAAAGATGCTCTGTATTTTAAGCCAGGAGGGAGCCGTTCAGCCGCATCTGGTGTGACACAACCCAGGCTGCAGAGGAGCCCTGCGATCACTCGTCCTCCCAGACCATCAGTGGGGCTGAGCAGCCTTTCTAGGGAGGGGGGAGACAGCAGGGAACCAGCTCAGACCCTGCTGGGCTCCTCTGCTACCCGGCTGGCAGAGAATACGGGGCAGTGGGCGCCGGGGCAGGGAGGCGGGTGGTGGGTGTCATTCACTTTTCCTAATATTTTAGCTATTCCAGAGTCTGTGCAGAAAGTTTTGTCTGGGGCTTAGCCCGACTGATTCCTGCGGCGCTGCGGAAGGAGGAGGTATTTGGGGACTCGTTTATTAGTAATGAATGTCAGACCTCTTTGCTCTCCAGACGTGGCTTTGAAAGGGGAAAAAGCAAAATATTCCTTTTCCGCTCAGCAACATCTTTTTGTGGGCTGCAGTGGCTGTTTGCAGCGACCCTCCTGCACTTCCCAGTGGCGGGATGGCTTGCCTGGGGGTTACTCCTGCTTTTGGTTTAGTCTGTTCCACAGGGTGGGAGGGAGCCTGCCGGGACCCCCCTGCCATCCCAGGGACTGACAGCACCTGAAACAGCAGTGACTTGTCTAGCATGAGCCCCTGCAGAGCTCAGGATCTCACCACTTGTTGCAGGGAGAAGAAGCTGTGAAATTGAGCCCACTGGGGTGCCCTGTCCCCCTGCCAATTCCCATTTCCCCTCATTATCCAGGATAACCCAGCGGGGCGCATCCAGAGGTGGAGGAGGCCACGAGGACGCGAGATGCCTGGCAGACCCAGGCTGTGCTCTTATAAGGGGTTTCCTTCCACCTTCTCCTGCTCACTATGGGTGGCACGGGCTGTGTGAGCAGATCAGCTTCACCCTACAATAGCGGGGGTCCTCCTTTTATTTTGGGGAAGGCAGGCTCATCCTGGCTCCATACAACACCTGGGAAAGGCGAGTGGTCTCTGTCCTGGCTAGCAGAGAGGTGGTGCGTCCCTGCCATGGGACTGAGGGTGCCAGCCCCCCCATCCCACACAGCCAGCTTTCCAGCAGTGGAACACCCCCTTCCCACACCGGGAGCCTTGCTGGGGAGGTGCATGTGTCAAGGAATGGAAAGCAGAGTCACCGCTGCCACAGGGGAGCCAGCAAGCAGTTTCATGTGGGATGCAGAGAAGGAGGCATCTGATCCCTCGTTTTCCCTGTCCACCTCCTTCCAACACACAAGACCCCCCAGCCCAGCTGCTGGGGCAGGGAGGGTTGGGGTTTTCTGCCCCCATATCCCCTTCCAAAGGCCATCTGTGCTTCAGACCTGCCTGGGCATCACCCTGCTCGCAAGTAAATGCTATGTGGTCACTCTGGACCAGGAGCAGATCCTGGCTGGGAACAGAGCACAGTGACCTTTTTTACTGCCAGGGCACCCTGGCAGGGTGGGCTGGGGGCAGCAGGAGCAGGGGGAGCTCAGGAGGCGGGGATGGCTTCCTTAACTCCTGCTGTGCCGAGCACTTCAAGGCAGTGCCAGCAGACTGCAGGCAGGGACTGGGACAAGGGCACATGTGGATGTCCCCTGTTGGGGTGCATGGTGTGGAAGACTCGTGTCGATGTCCCCAGGCCTTGAGCAGATGTGCAGGGGGTGACTAGCGTGGACAGCGGGAAAGCTGAGGGCTGGCAAATCCTCCTTTCCACCTGCCCTGGGTGTCTGTCCCCATCCCATCAATGTGGCACTGGCTCCTGGGCTCATCCCTGGTGCATGGGGCTGTGGGTGGGCACTGGCCATCCCTTGGCAGCCCATTGTCTTTCCAACCAGGCTGGTGGGGCTATGTGGCCACGGCAGGGAATGAGATCCCAGCCCACACTGTCCTTAGCAAGCTGTCAGCTGAATTACTGGGTTCAAGGGCTCGTTCTCATTTCCCTCTCGCTCTTTTTTTTTCTCTCTTTTTTTTTTTTTTTTTTTTTTTGCAATGCTAATAGCTCTGCATTGCACTGGCTACTGATCCCTCATTAATCTGGGCAGCGCTTCACAGCCAGCCGGAGTGACTTTTGGCAGGTGCACAAAGGCAGGCAGCGACACTCAGACCCCCTGGCCAAAAAAATTACCATGCGCAGCCTTCCTCCAACTTTTGTCTCTGTGTGGCGGGGACGCGGATTAAGGAATTTCTCCCTCTGCCTTTGATGCTGTGTGTCCATCCGTTCCCCCCACGACCTCCCCAGTGTCAACGCCCCCCCCGCCTCCCCAGGTCTCCCTGTCTGTGACCAGTTGGACCCGGGCCCAGTGTACTTTCCCATCTGCTGCTGCACTTCTGTGCTGAGCCACAGGCATCCACCCAGGGACTTTCTCACCCACCACAGCAAATGTTGGATGTGTACACCGGCTGCCCAGCTCAGAAGCCCTGCGTGCAGACATTGTATGTGTGGGGAGAGATGGATGCTGTCATCTGTGCCTTCTCTTTTTTGTCTGCTGTCTAAAGAGGAACTTAAGGCTGCATCATGCCAGGTCCTACAAGGAAGGTCCTCCAGGTCCTCCAGCCTGGGCCCTGGGGGAACATCTGCCCCCAGGCAAGGAACCCTGTATGCAAACACTCAGCTGCTGGCTGGCTGTGGCTGGGGAGAGGCAGGAATTCCTCCCAAGGGAAAGTGCTAAGCCCGGAGGGCTTTTGGACTGGAAAAAATTCTCTAGATGGAGTGGCAGCCTGGCCAGACCATCAGGACCTCAGTGGGGCTGGCCTGCCTGCATCCTGCTTGCCACAGGACTCAGGGAGCAGCTGAGGGCCTCAGAGGATGGTGAAAGACCTAGAAAGGTCCCCCACAGGCCAGATAACCCCAGCATCTTTCCAAGCCCTGTGCTCATTCCCTGCTTCCCAGCACAGGGCAAGCTGGGAGAAGCAGGCTTTCCCCCTGAGATGCTGGCAGCTCCCCCAGCCAGGTTTCATTTCATTTAGTTGTCATTAGGAACTAATTGAGCTTGATCACCTTGGCATATCTGTCAGAATTGGTGGATGCCACCCAACAGCTCTGGGCTGATCCCACCCAGGTGGGTCCCTGCTGTGCAGTGTGGACAGTGCTGCAGGTGCATCCCGTCCCGCTGTGCCCACAAGCAGCATGCCAGCGAGCAGTGACCGGAGCCGGTAGCAGAGGCATGAATCCCAGGGTCTGGGTGGCAGGACAACCTCACCATGCCATGAGGCTGTTCAGCTCTGCTGGGTGCAGCGGTGGGTGCCAAGAGCCTGTCACCTCTGAGGACCCTGATCCAGCTCGGATTTTGGTCCTGGGCTGAGGAGGGCTGGAGCTTGGTGGGGTTGGTGGGATGGGTCTCAGCTGAGACCCATCACAGGTTGGAGGATGCACATCTGTGTCTTCAGGAGGGACTGGCGTAGAATCATAGAATAGTTTAGGTTGGAAGGGGCCTTGAAAGGTCATCTGGTCCAAGCCCCCTGCAATGAGCAGGGACATTGTCAGCTAGATCCAGTTTCTCAGAGCCCCGTCCAACCTGATCTTGAATGTTTCCGGGGATGGGGCATCTCCCACCTCTCTGGACAACCTATGCCAGTGTTTCACCACCCTCATAGTAAAAGATGGGTTCCTTGTATCTAGTTTGAATCTACTCTCTTTTAGTTTAAAGCCGTAACCCCTTTCCTATCAAAACAGACCCTGCTAAAAAGTTTGTCCCTGTCTTTCTTATAAGCCCTCTTTAAGTACTAAAGACCACAATAAGGTCTTTCTGGAGCCTTCTCTTCTCCAGGCTGAACAACCCCAACTCACTCAACGTGTCCTCAGGGGAGAGATGTTCTATCTCTCTGATCATTTTTGTAGCCCTCTTCTGGATCTGCTTCAACAGGTCCATGTCTTTCCTGTTTTAAGCTGGATGCAGTGCTGCAGGTGGGGTCTCACCAGATGGTCACTTGAGCATCCTCCTCATCCTTTTCCCCCATCCTCCCTTCTGCCCAGACCTCACAGTATTTCACTTTTCACCTGTTCCATAAGTGAAATCGGCCAAAACTCTTTTCCTCCAGGATGGGAGCAGGGCTGGTCCTCAGCCTCTTCAGTGTGCTGGAAACTCAGGGAGACCCTGTACAGATCCTCATTGGGGTCACTGGGCTCATCTGCCCTCCATGCCAGGCTCCCTCCAGCCAGGCTCTGAGCTTGGACCCCCTTGTTGGGCATCCCGAGTAGCTGCCCCAGTGCCAATGGGTCAGACCCAATGGTGAGACCCATGGTGCAATGGGTAGGGATGGACTCAGTTGTTCCAGTGCTTTGGCTAAGAGGGGTTTAGGGCTTAGGCACATCTCAGCTTGGCACAAACCCTGCAGTGAAACCACCATCATCCCCTGCTTGCCTCCCACCGGTGCAGTGGGTGTCAGCCCCAAGAGGGTGGTGTGAGGAGAGGCAGGACTCAGCCTCCCCCCATCCATCCCCAAAATCTGCAGCCATGAGACAGTCACTCGCCTCTCTCCACATCCCTCTCCTGATGAGGTTTGATATCAGCTTCACATCTCATGGGCAGCAGGAGGCCATTTGCTCCCCAATGGCTGGGGATGGGGGAGACTGGCCAGGCTTGCCTCCAGATGTGCTCCAGATGTGGTGCTCCTGCAAGGTCGGGCTGGGTGGCATGAGTAGCTGGGATTGCAGAGCTGTGCCAGGCAGCAGGCTGGATGTGGCCGCAGGAGAGGGAATAGGGAAGGAGAGGTTCTCACCTGGAGGAAGAAAGCAAAAGTGCCCCCCTCCCTGGTAGGGATGCCCCAGAGTAGCTGTAAAAGCCAAGTGGGCTGCAGTTTGCGTGCCGGAGGGATTAAATCTGTGCTGGGGTGTCACATGTGCTGTACTGGGGGCACTGGAAAAGGGCTGGGTCTTTCTCAGGGTGGGTTCCTGCTTTTCAGATACCCCTGCAAGCAGCAGGGTAATGAGGTTACCTACAGCGGCCAGTGTCCAGGCCAGCACACGCATCCTTGGTGTGCACACCATCCCCGCGTGTGTAAAGCCACAGTGCCAGGGCACCCTCATCCTGCAGGGGAATTGGCCCAGGTACCCCCAGGCACTCCAGTGGTGCATCTTTTCTCTCCTTGGGCTTCAGGATGTGATCAAGGATCAGGCAGAAGTTTTCAGCTCCATCTTGCTCCTGTTGTTGAACTGAGTTCTTAATAAAATTCAGCTGTTGGTGCTCCTCGGGACAGTGGGATCCTGTGCCTGACCTTCTCCTGGGTGGCTTGGGAGATGTGGAGTACTCCAGGCAGGTTGCACCTTGAAAGTCCTCCCACCCATGAAGTGACACTTCTTCTGCTCGAGCATGAGCCCCCGGCTGGGCACCAGCACTCTCAGATGGGCTGCGTCAGACCTGCACCATCCCTCATCCCCCCAGCATCTCTACTATAAACATGTATCTGGGGAGTAGGTGGTTTGTGTCATCCAGAGCATGGGTGAAGGACAAGGTGTGCCCAGTGTCCCCCCCATGCTGTGCACAGGCAGCACAGGGTGGGAATGAAGCTGGCAGCATTGGTCCTCTGCCTCACAGACTAGGTGGAGGGCAATCTCCCACATGGCCTCTGCAGGATGCTCCTGCCCTGGACTCCATGTCCATAGGACCCCAGTGTCAAGTCTGGCTCCATCCATGGAAAATCAGTTGCGTGCTGAGCCCTCCTCCTCTGTCAGCCAGGCATGTTTGCTCACTGGTGGCAGTGCTATGGGGATGCATTTCTGATGACCACCTGCATCCCTCTGTCCTTGTGCCAAGCTCCCAAGTGGATCAGAGATCCCCTGAAGGTGTGGACAGAGTCTGGGGTTAAGCCATTGCACCAGCAACCACAACTCCAGGAGGACAGCAGAACCTCCCGTGGCCCAGGCAGCAGTGACAACAGGACAGAGGGAATTTTTCTAGGAAAGATGGCTGGACATGGCTTGTTCCATGTTCAAGAGCTCAGCCAGAGTGATGTAAACCAAGCCGGTGGGACGACAGGAGGCACAGGACCAGGGTGGCCAGAGCTGTGCTGGTGGGGCAAGCCTCGTCCCAGCACTGGCAGTGATGGCCAGGAAGCCCTAATATGTCTGAGATGAGCCTGCCCACACATCTGCTTGTTTCTGGTGACCTCTAGAGGAAGCTGCTCTGCTCCAGCACCACAAGATTGCAAGCAGGACAGGGTGTCACCAGACCTTCGGCTTAGCTGCAACTGGAGCGTTCTTCCCCTGCATCTCTGCCCTGGACTCAGGGTCTGTCTCTGCCCAGAACCCTGTAGAAATTCCCAAAGTGCTGTGAAAGTCTCGTTACCATCCTCTAGCCGAGCTTTTACACCTTCTGGTGCCAGGGGTTTCTCTGACTACCCTCCCCTCCCCACTGCTACCTTCAGGTCGAGCTGTCAGATGGGACATCCCACACCATCACGGACGCCTACGCTGGCAAGGAGTACATCATCCAGGTGGCGGCCAAAGACAATGACATCGGCACATGGAGTGACTGGAGCGTGGCCGTCCATGCCACCCCCTGGACGGAGGAACCCAAGCATCTCACCACGGAGGCCCAGGTCACAGGTGAGAGCTCATCCGTCCCAGTTCCAACAGGTTGTGCCCACAGGTTGTGCCAGGAGTTCTGGCTGAGGGTGCCCCCTGTCCAGCTCCATGCAAGTTTCATCCCCTGCCAAGGAGATCCCCCCAGCACCTGGGAGAAATGGTGGGGTGCATGCTGCAGCCTTTCACCCTACACTTTGCTCCCCACCCATGGCCAGCAGAACTGTGGGCCCAAGGCGTGCTGACAGCTCACCTGGCTCCAGCATCCTTCTCGCCACGATGCTTGGGGTGTGACAAGGAATCTGGGGTGGTACTGTTGTTGTTATTGTTTTTATTATTTCTTTTATTTATTGTTATTGTACTATTTTTATTTTTATTATTATTGCCTGGAGTGTTGCCCACCTCCAGCTCTCCCTCTCCAGTCCTGTCCCCTCCACCACAACCCTGACCCCGCACAATGGCTCGGAGCGATGCCAATTGGAAATAAAAGCCACAAAGTTAACAAGCCTCTGTTTCTAGGAAAGAGCTGGGACTGTGTCCAAATGGGCGTTATCAGCCCTCCATTTCCCAGAAGGGCTGGAGCGGACCCTGCGCCAGTTCCCCTGGCTGGCACCAACCGGGGGGCTGGGGGGGAAGCACTGGTGTGCAGGCAGGCAGTGACCGGGCTTCTATTGGGGGCCACATGTGTGAACTGGCCAGATGTGCCTGCGGGGAGGGGGGATGCTCAGTTCCCCCCACCTTCCAAGCCCAGTAGAGCACCTGGGGATTCAGGCAGCAGGGGGGATTTGGAGCCCCTTATCCCCAGTGGGGTAAGCCCCTGCGCTGGTGAGAGGGTTTGGGGATTGCTTCTGTGCCCACCCCGTGATAAATGCCAATAGCACTTCAAACACACCTGGCTGCTCCGTCTGCAGGCACACACATGTCCCTCACACACATGTCCCTCGTACACATGTCCCTGTGCATGCAGCTGGCTGATGTGGGGCATCGCACATCATCTGGGGCTGAGCCTTGCCATGATACCTTGGTGGGGTCTGAAAGATGCCAAGGCAGACCCCCCAGTGGCCCTCAGAACCCCTTTCCCCATTGACTGGCCAGGGCTACTCTGAGACCCTCTGGATGTGACCAAAGCCTGACTGCCCATCCATGCTCTCCATGTGATCCTGCAGCCCTTTGTGGGGACAGACAATGGCTGGTCCCCTATGGCTGAGGACAAGCCCTGCAAGCCAGCTCAGCAGCCACAGCTGTGTCTAGGGCATTCCCCAGGTGGGGGATGCTATCTGCTGAGCACTTGTGGCCACGCCATCATGATCTCTTAGCCGAAATTTCCACAGAGCTGATGCAGAGAGCAGCTCAGTGGGGCAGAATGGAGCCAGGAGAGATGTCCAGCTCTCCCTGGTGGTCCAACGGTCTCCGAACAGTAGGTCCAGCGTTAGAGCAGGGAAAGTCTCGTGGACCACAGCATCCCCTGGCTCATCATCCCAGCCCCCCAGCTCAGCCTTGGGGTGGCGTGGCAGTGAGAGGGGCAGTTCGGGGATGAGACAGTGCCTTGTCCCCACCGTCGGGGGAGCAGGGCTGCCCCTAAGGGATGCATCCTGGGGCACCCCGGCTCCCCCTCACCATCCACTCTCCCTCCCCACAGAGACAACGAGCGCTAGCACCTCCTCTTTCATGCCGCCCCCCACCACCAAGATCTGCGACAAGGGGGCTGTGGTGGGCAGCGGGGCTGTGGCAGTGTGTTGGACAGCTGGACTGGTCTTGGCTGCCTATGGTGTCCTCTTTATTTAGTGAGTATCTCCCAAACCGGGGGCGTGAGAGGGAGTGTGAGTGTTGGGAGGGTGCAGGGATATGGAGACCCCAGGGGCTCCAGCGTGTTTGGGAAGAAGATGCTCCAACCAGGCTGTGGGTGAAGGGCATTGAGAATGAGCCATTTGGTGTTTTCTTGCATTTTTTTTTTTTTCTAAATGCTCCAGATCTGGCTGCTTTTCCAGATTGGGTGTTCTGATGGAGATCTCAAAAATGTCTTTTCAAACATTTTCCACAAAGGCTGCAAAGGGGCCAGTCTTTGATGCGTTGTCAGCAGACCTCCTCCCTCTCCACTGCTGATTTTTTAAGAGGCAAAGAAACCATGGGGAAATCTAAGGCCCTTGCGTAGTGACGGAAGAAAAATTGTCCAGGATCAGAAAATTCAAAGATGCATCTCAAAAATGTCCTTGGGCAGGGTCCATCCCTGGGAGGAGGAGGTGGAGGTGATGGGTTTGGGCACCTGGGTTCTGGGAAGGAGTGAATTTCCCTGCGGAAAAAAAAAAAAGCCAAATTCTGCTCTGTGTGTCCATTCGGTGGCCGGGCCATGGCTGAGCCTGGAGCAGGACCGGTGACCTCTCTCCTCCCTGCTTGCAGATCCCCGTCTGTCCATCCGTCGCAGCCCAGCGCAGACGCCCTCCCACCACCCACCGCCGCCGCCAACCCCCCCCACCCCCCCGAAATTTGCTCCCTCAGTCAGCACCTCCAGCCCCGCAGACTGCACCAAGGGGGGAGCTTATTCATGCTAAAAACAACAAACCCGGCCCCCAGCTG
>JAOXNO010000020.1:11384683-11406296 GCA_028565335.1 Limnodromus scolopaceus
CATTAATAAAGCCCCAGCAAGTCCAGCACTGCTAAGGTTTTCCCAAGGGAGATCAATAAATAAATGTAATAACAACAAAGGGGCCCATGCAGACGAGATTGGGTTACAAAGAGGCCTCGGCCCCCCTCCTCCTTTCCGGGTGAGAGTCATTGCACGCAGGCATTCCGGCTGGTTCTGGGAGAGGTTGTTCCATCCCCACTGTCCGCGGGAAGTAGAGACGGGATCTTCCCACCAAAGGACCCAGGCACCACCTGGAAGTCACCATCCCACAGTCAAGGATGGTGACGTGTGACCTTGGTGGCCACCTTGCAGCCTTGGCCATGGGTTATTGATGGCACGTGGCTCCCAGCTCCCCATGGGCATCTCCTACACCTTCGGGAGTCACCTGGTCCCAATGTGGCCCTGGAGATCGTTTCAGCCACTGGCCTTGAATGTGTGGCAGGCAGATGCCTTCTTCTTCCAAGATTTCATGGACAAGAAGTTGTTCTGAGTCCTTTCCCAGCAGGATCCTACCCAGCACAGAGCACTCAAGAGCAGGTTCTGAGCCCCACCTTGGCTCACTTTCTGTCTTGCTCTTGCCTGACACTGGACCAGGCAATTTTCTGTCCAGCTGGAAAACATTGGTGACTGACTTCAGTGGCACGTTGAGGTTTTATGAAGGGCTAAGAGCTAAGGTTTGCAGGGATTAAACCAGGGCAAAGCAATCTGAAGACAGGGTACCCCTGTGGAAACCACCAGCACGGATGTCCCCACCAAACAATGCCTATCAGGCTGTAGGGCAGCAGAGCAGCTTCCCTAGGAGGATCAGTGGGTTTGAAAATGGGCATGGCATCTCACCAGGCTCTGGTTGCTGGAGAAGTCATGCTCAGGCACTCCAACAAGTGGGCTCTCCTTTGGGGAAGGAGGAGACCAGCTCAACAGAGCTTTCCAGCGATTCATCTGCTGAGGAAGAGGCTGAGCCTGGAGAAACCCCAAGGGACCAGAGGGGTCTTCTGTGGTGTGCAGGAGGGGCTGAGCAGAGGGTTTGGTCCAGAGGGCCAGCTCTTAACCCTACTACCACATCCCTGCTCCAGGCATGCTGCTAGCAGCCATTGTCCAGCTTCCTCCCCAGCTGCTGCCCGATCTTCAGAGGTGACGGGATGCTGTTTTTATCTGCAGAGGACTCCTGCAGCTGGGGGTCAACGGGACTAAACGTGCCTCACACACGCATATGCACACATCACCGCCTCCCCTCCGAGCCGCCCTGGGAATCTTCTCCTTCCCCCAACCCCTCGCTCATAAAAAAATTAAAACTCTCCATATCATCTCACATAAACATGGATTTGAGGCCCCGTCAGTCACCAGACACGTCCCACAATCTGCACTGGCTCCAGACAGCTGGAGGGGTTTGCTGGAGGACCAGAATGACTTCACGCCGCCTCCCACGGACCGGGGTTACCCGGAGTGCTTGGTGCGGGGAGGGGAGCCGGGGGCCGGGAGCGCTCAGCTCCATCCCCACCAGGCTGCCACCGTGCTGTGCCCTGGACCCACCAGGATGGGTGCTGGTGCAGAGAAGGGCCCCAGGAACCGACACTGAAAGGCACCCGGGATGCAGAGGCTGTCCCCGCGGGCGCGAGTGAGGCAGCTGGTGAGAAGTTTATGAGGGCTTGACCCCTTGCACCGAGCGCCTGGGGCAGGATAAATCCCACTCCGCCTCGGAACACAGGTGCACGGGTCTGACAGAGAGGGGAAGGGACTACAGATGCATGGAGGATCCGGCGGGGGGAAGCTGGGGCCGGCCTCAAGCTGTGTGCTGCTTTGGGTCCATCCCTGCGGTGGGAACCGTCCCCTCCATCTGCTCTGGAGCCCACTTCATTGCCTTGCAGATGCTCTTGTCAGGGTTGCCTGCACGCAGCCTACTGTGGTGATGCCCAGGGGCACAGAAAGACCTACACCATGCCAGTAGATGTGCTTCAGGATGCGCATAGGAGGCTCATGGCATTCTGGGTGACAGCAGGTGACTGCTGGCATCCCCTGAGTGCCACAAGTGTTTGGGTACTCAGATCCATAGTTGTGTGATTCACATTGAATTCAGTTTTGGTTTAAGTCCTACAGTGAACCTCCTAACCACTACAATGAAGGAAACAGGCAGGATCTGGAGAGGTCATCTGGTCCCTCTTTCTCCTGCCATCTCAGCCAGGTGGCATGAAAGAAACGGTGCCAAGAGCCTCAGAACAAGGTGCCAGTAACGGCCCCAGCCATCAAGGCTCCTGCCCTTCCTCCAACACCGGGAGACAGTTGAGACCTGCACTGGAGAAGACACTGAGGATAATCCACAGCCCGCGATCCTGCAAGCAGCTCCCCATGCTGTGGGTCCCACTGGGGCTGGGACGTGGGGAGCATCATGTGCAGCAGTGGCAGGGTGCTTTACAAGATCAACAGGGATTTTAGCCCATAGTCCACCTCCCCCCTTTCATGTAGCACTGATCTGAATCCTTGCCTCAGGAGCCATGTAGGGGGGTGGGAGCCTTTATCAGATTGAATTATAATAATATTTATAAAAAAAACCCCAACATATAACACAAAGCAGGTGGCTGAGCTTGAAGGTGGATGAACAACCCACGCAAAGCACCTGGCTGAAGTCAAGTGCAAGCCTGACCTTGGACCCTTTCAATTCAGCGCATCTTCGTGCTCTCAGGGGGTTTGGGGTTCAAACCCTCCATGTGCGCCTTCTACCACCACTCGGGTAATTTATAGATGTGCAAGTCTATCCGGAAAGTTCCTCTGTGAACTTCCAGCACCAACCCCGTCCAGCTGGCCGGGTTGCATCTGCCTCCCATGAACAGCTTGGTAGCAGCACTCCACAGCACGAATCACCCCCCAAAAGCAAATGCTAACGGTTGGTGTCCAAATCACGTTCATGGACCTGCCGCATCCCTCCGGCACGCTGTCCCCTTGCTGCACGCTGCCAGTCCCACCTGACGGGCAATCCATCGACTAACAAATGTGAACACCCTTTAATTACAGCGCAGTGAATCCACTTAGTGCTGTTTTGTTAGCTGGCTCGTCAGTTTGAGGGGCTGGAGTGGTACATACTCAGCTCCGCAGCCCAAGTCTCCGGATTTTCAGGCCTTTAATGTTCACTCTGATCTGTTCATAAGTTATTCATAGGGAGTGGGAAATGCCTCACAAGAGAACTCGCTCCAAATTGCGAGTGCTTCTGAGGCATCTTGCAATCTGCTTGCACAGGGAAAGGAGGGGAAAGTAATAAATAAATGATTATTTACAAATTATTTACTTGTCTCCACTAATTTCCACACTGTTTACCTGGCAGAAGTCTGAAGTCAGGAACAATTAGAGAAGACTTTCTCCTGGCATATCAGGAGCTGGAAGTTGGGCAGCATGGGAGGAAAAAAGCCAATAAAAGGAACAGCAAGAAGGAGCTAGTTTTGGCTGCCAGAATTGGCCATGAGGTCCAGCCTTGCTTGGTCTTTAGATTTCAGAAGGGATCATCAGTGTAGCATGAGCAGGTAGCTCCTCCAGCCGACTCTGTGAATCCAGATGGCTCCATCCCATCCTGAAAAATGATGACCTGTCTCCAAAGTGTCCCTCTTTGCATGACATCTGGGCAGGCGGCCAGCAGCGCCCAGACATAGCACACTGCAGTGCATGTCCCCAAAAGCCAGCAACAGGTAGCGGCATCAATGCTGCTTGCCAAGATGCATGGAGTCACATCCAGGATCATCAAGGCTATCATCTGGAGGTCCTGAAGTCCTCAAGGACACTGTGATCTGCACAAGATGACCAAGCCTTGCTCCTGTCTCTGCTTCTGAGGAGCCAGGGCTTTGAGGAGATGACCAGAAGAAGGTCTATGCAGCAGAGTGAGACAGGATGGGAAGGCTGGCCTCTTTTGGTATCAACAATCTGCAAATGTGGGAAAGATGATGATCGCAGCCCATGGTGTGTCGCTCCAAAAAGCACATGGGAACTCTGCCCTGGGACAAAGTCACCCCGGCAGACAATGGCTACCTGAAGCAGGCAGCAGAATGAGCCTGTCCTCTTAGTTGTGACTATTTCAGATTTCTCAGTGCCTTCTCAAGCTAATGTCCCACCAAAAAAGCAGAGATAGAAAATCACAGTGAAGAGCGATGGGGATCAGGAAAGTTAAAGTGTAAATATCTTCTTGGGGAAGGAACAGATAATCTGGTAATGTCAGGAGAGGAGGAGAGGCTGGGAACCAGTTAGTCCCAGCTGGGTTGATGTGTCTTGCGGACCTTCCCATGCTTCTTTCCCCTCCTGTTGTTCAAAGGCTTGTGAATTCCCTGCAGCTGAGCATTTAGATCCTAAATCCATCAGGTTGGTCCTGGAGCATCTTGGGAGAATGTAGGTGTGGAAGGAGACATAAGATGCCTGTAGGGTGGAGAGGGATGCACAGACTATGAAACACCTGCTGAAGCTTGAACAGGGACTGCCACCGACTGCTGGCAAAACTCATGTGAGGGCTCAGGGCTTGGATGATGCAGTTAACCAGCGCATGACAAACCCACCTTGCAGGATGGTGACCAACAGGATGCAGGATGATTCTGTGTATAAGGAACTGACGAGGTGCACAGAAAGAGCAGGTGGAAGTCAGAGTATCCAACTGCAGCCTGCTGGACAGAGAGACACCATTACCCAGCACAAATAAGATGTACCAGACAGATAGACTCATGCCAGCAAGACCCGTGAGCAGACTGTCCCCCATGCTCACGCCTGCCTGTGCCATGACCGTACCCTGGGGACAGGCAATGGTGTCCAAGCTCTCGGGCTGCAGGAGGCTGAGCAGGGCTGCAGGTATGCCAGGGATGGAGCGGGAATTTGAGATGCTCAGTCCAGATCCATGCTTTCTCGTCTGTAACATGGAGAGAGAAAGTTGTCTGCGGGCTGTGGGACTCCTCTGGGGACCTACAACTTCAGTTCCCCTCCCTGGACCCAGCCACCCTTCCCACCACCCCTCACTCTTCCATGCCCCGAGCTGCTTGGCACTGACCCTGCTCCCTGCAGCCTTCCAGCTCATCACTCCCGGCAAGCGGCCCGTAAATCATCCTTACACACACATCTCCCTTGGCCTTGGGGAGAGGGAATTTATCCCCCTGGCTCAGCTGTCAGAGAGATCTCCAGCTGCCAGGAGTGATCAGCATGCTCTTAATTCATGGCGAGGGGTGAGAGGGGCCTCCAGTGAAGGCTCCGGTGCCTGCTTCCCTGCCAAACCTTGCAAGCACAGCCTTCAGTGCATGCCTGCATTCAGGCCATGGAAACTGTCTAGGGGAAATTCCTAGAGTTTGCATGAGTTAATTTCTGTGGGCCTTAATGAGGGCTCATGCAACTGAGTTCTCTGGTCAGGCAGCAGAGAGGCAGGAGGGGACTGCAGGAGGGGGTTGCAGATTGGGAGCCTCATGTATGCTTCAGGTGGTGGGCATCTACATGTTGGAGACTTTCCCAGCTCCTTGGAGAGTCCTGCAGCATCCAGATCAACAGACAGCAGATAGGTGATCCAGGATTGCCCTAGCCCTCACTGGTCACTGGCAAGTCCATCATGGGTGCTGCTAGAAGCACAGGCAGCAGACACAGATGCGAACATCTGGGTGTGCAGCCCCTCTTGTCTTTGGCCTGAGAAAATGGTGCAGAAGAGGAAGCAAGAGGGGAGAAAGGCATGGAAATGCCTGTAAGTCCCTTGGCCAGCACATGGATTCAGCAGGGAGGGATTCACAGCTGGGTGAGCTGGCCAGGAGCTGGCAGCAGTTCACTTGCTTACACCAGCCCGTTGATCTCCTTCCACAGCCTCCCGGAGCCTGGCTCTCTGGTGTGAGATGAACACAGAGCAAATACCCTCTTTTTTTTTCCTGCCACAATAACCCTCTTCAACTTTTCAACATATCACCTGCACAGAGGTTTATAAAATTTTCAAGCTAATGGTGTCTCCAGTAATGATACGGCAGATGTACAAGCTGCATCCTGGGATGAATAAATTATAGGAGGCAGAGTGGATTGCAATGGGAAGGAGAGCAGCTGTGGGATGGAAACAGATGGCTTTGCCGTGTGCCACAGCTTGGTCTCAGCGCGGGGTATGTTCCCAGGGCTGGTCCTTTCGTGGTGGCCCTGAAGACCACCTGGGCACACCTGAGGCTGCAGATCCCTGGAGCAGCAGAAAACGCTGTGGACAGTGCGGAGCTCTGCGGGTGGTCGGGTGCTGCTGTGGGGCTGGACACCATGGTGGCAATCCATGAGTCACCATGGGGGACCTGTCTTCCTTCTGCTGCTCATGAGTTTCACGTAGCCTCCATGAGCTGACAGGACACTTGGTGGCTTCCTTGAGCAGGACTGCTGCCAAATCTCTTCCAGCAAGCCTTTTCCTGACTTTCTCTATCCCCACACACAGGCAGAGGCAGTTCCCAGAGCAAGGCACCTCACTTTCCTCCTCTGCCCCAT
Source organism: Limnodromus scolopaceus (assembly GCA_028565335.1). Classification (NCBI taxonomy): domain Eukaryota; kingdom Metazoa; phylum Chordata; class Aves; order Charadriiformes; family Scolopacidae; genus Limnodromus; species Limnodromus scolopaceus. Next base: position 11,391,131 of record JAOXNO010000020.1, read on the forward strand.
GGCATAAGGCAATTCAGATGTGGGATGAGGATGCACATGGGGCTGCGCAGCAGGTGCACATGTGCCCTGGTGATGTGACCACAGCTTAGGGCTTGGGCTCCTTCACACCCAGGGGCAGCACAGCCCCAGCTGAAGTCTGACAGCGCCACATTTCTCTGGCTCTGGTTCCAGCAAAGCTGGCAGCACACTTGTCACGTTCAGCAGGGCGACAGGACAGGACTCTCTCTGTCCCAGACAGGGGACAGGCTAACAGTGCAGCTGTGATTCCCAGCTCTGTTAAGCCACTCATCCCCTGGCTGTGCTCTCTGTGCCACTGCTGACTGCTTCAGTACCTGCCTCCCCCCAGCTCTGGTTCATGTCCCAGAGAAACTCATCCTGAGACAGGTAACTCCTGCCAGAGTGTGTTCAGGGCTCCTCAAGCGCTGCTGCCATCATGGCCTCAAGTATTAACCAGCCTGGGCTGACCCTCACTGCAGGACTGGGATCTCAGCCAGGTGCCCGGGTCCTGCTGCCACCTCTGAGGTTGTTGCTGGAGCAGCTCAGCCCCGGTGACATTGGAGGGGTGCAGGTTGAGCCACAGGTGGCAGAGGAGCCAGGACACGCAGACAGGCTGCCCCTAAGTCTCTCTAGTCCCTGCATCTCCTTGTGAGTAACGTGGTCCTCTGGCCGAAGGCGCACATCATGGACCCTACCGCTGCCAAGGGAACTCCAGTGAGGCTGACAAATGACAGGAGCTTTGCTCCCAGAGCTCTCACGGTCACCAGAGGCTCGCTCACAGAAATACAGCTCGTTAATGTACAGCCAGCCAGCACAGCTCCATCTCTGAGGGATGCACGGCTCATGCTGACCCACACCCTACACGTGCTGTCTATGCTCACGGGGTCCAACCAGCCTCAGCCATGCCGCATGGTGCACCATGGAGCACCACACTGCTCCAGCCCACTCCTCGCAGGGTGTCCTTGTCCCAGGTCCAGAGTGTGCAGGAGGAATTCACCCTCCTCTGCTCCTGCTGCAGGGGTGGCTGGTGCACCAGAGGGTTGTGCTGCCATCCTGAGAGACCTAGACAGGCTGGAGAAATGGGCCAACAGGAACTTTATGAAGTTCAACAAGAAATGCAAAGTCCTGCCCCTGGGGATGAACAAGCCCATGCATCAATATACGCTGGGGGCCACCCAACTGGAAAGCAGCTTGGCAGACAAGGACCTGGAGGTCCTGGTGGACATCAAGTTGAAGATGACCTAGCAATGCACCCTTGCTGCAGCCATCCTGGGCTGATTACAGAACGTATTACCAGCAGTTCAAGGGAGGAGATCCTTCCCCTCTACTCAGCACTGGTGAGGCCACATCTGGAGTGGTGCGTCCAGTTCTGGGATCCCCAGTACAAGAAAGACATAGATGTATTGGAGAGTCCAACAAAGAGCTACAAGAATGATGAAGGAACTGCAGCATTTGTCCTATGAGGAAAGGCTGGGAGAGCTGGGACAGTTCAGCCTGGAGAAGAGAAGGCTCACAGGGAACTTACTAACGTACATAATTACCTGAATGGTGGGTGTAAAGAAGACAGGGCCAGGCTTTTTTCAATGACAGGACAAGAGGCAATGGGCACAAACTGGAACACAGGAGGTTCCCTCTGAACATCAGGAAACACAGGCTTTTAGTGTTAGGGTGACCAATGATGGCAGCAGGTTGTCCAAGGAGATTGTGGAGTCACCATCTTTAGAGATATTCAAAAGCTGTTTGGATGTGGTCCTGATGAACCAGTTGTAGGTGGTCCTGCTTGAGCAAAGATGACCTCCAGAGGTTCCTGCAAATCTCAGCCACTCTGTGATTCTGTGAGTAATTTTGCATGCATTACAATTTTTGCATTACGTTTTTCTGCATGCCTCCAGGTTGGAGGCTGGCCAGGCTAGTCTTGGTCACCCAGCAAGCAGGAAGATGGGCATCCCTGGAGATACAGCTAGGCCTTAGCAGAAGGGAAACACTTTCTCAAAGCCTGTTCACAGAATCACAGAATGACAGGGGTTGGAAGGGACCTCTGGAGACCATCTAGTCCAAACCCCCTGCCAGAGCAGGTTGCACAGGAATGTGTCCAGGCAGGTTTCGAATGTCTCCAGAGAAAGAGACTCCACCACCTCTCCGGGCAGCCTGTTCTAGGGCTCTGCCACCCTCACAGTAAAGAAGTTCCTCCTCATTTTTAGATGGAACTTCAATTTTGTGTCTGTTACCTCTTGTCCTGTCAAGAAGTTTACATCCTCGAGCTAAGGGAGCCCAACCTAAGCATGGTGGAGACATGTCTGTGGACAGACGGAAGCCATCCCAGGCCAGACCTAACTATGCCTGGCTGGACCCCAACAGCTCCTGCACCCATTCCCAGCCATGGAAGGGACCACCTCTTTGTACCCTCAGTTGGGCTCAGACACCAAACCTGAGCTAGGACGGTGCACAAAGTCCCCCTGGGATGGCAGGAACCCAGCACCAGTACTGGTGGGGTTCACTCCTTTGTAAGCATCCCCAAACGCTGCCCAAGCTGAAGGTCCTCAGAGCACCGGGGACGCAGCGTCCCCAGGGCTGCAGTAAGAGCGGCACCGGGAGGGGACGGGGTCGCCGTTCTCTTTGTCTGGAGAAGGTTTTACTGCGCTGGGTAACACCGTCTAACTCCACTTTCTTTTGCAGTTTCATTGCCTCATTCCAGAGCGATTGCGCAGGCGAATGTGTCCAAAAGCAGATGGATCCGCTAAGCGTTTCTTTGTTGCACATTATCTCATACAGTTTGGGTGCAATAAAACTTCCAGGCAGAACAAATCTTCAAGCTTGTGCCGTGCCTTATTTTTAGCTGTGAAGTACGTCTGTTTTAGTGCTCCTAATCCCTAGCTTGGTAGTAATTTATGGAGCAAGCTTTTGGCTCGCTTGGGCCAGAAGATTTGTAGTAAAACTTTTATAAGTTGCAGAGATAAGTCCCATGGACTCTTGCAGTCTCGGGGGACTCTCCTCCAGAAGTGTGTCTTGCTGAGCACTCCCTCAGTGTGGGAGCACACTCGGGTGAGAAAGCCGAGAATAAACAGTCCCGGGTGTTGCCACGATCTGCAGATCACCTGGAAGGAGAAATTAGGAGAGGCTATGGATTCCCTGGCCTCAGATATGCCAGAGTTATGAGAGTCCCCACTGGGCAGGAGCTGTTTTGCCCCAGGTTGAGGTTCTTTGCATGGTGCCTGGCAAGCCCTAGGGATCAACCACATTATGAGGCTATGCTGGGCAGTGAGATGCCTGAGAGGGAACATGGTGGCTCCGGCTTTGGTGGGAATATTGGGATTACCAACCACTGTCTCGTGCAGGGAAACTTGCTCACATATCATGCAGGAAATCATGCTTGACCATTCTGATAGCCTCTGATAGCATGACTGGCTGGGTGGATGAAGGGAGAGCAATGGACATTGTCTACCTTGACTTCAGCAAGGCTTTTGACACTGTCTCCCATAACGGCCTCATAGGTGAGTTTATGAACCGTAGGTTAGATGAGTGGACAGTGGGGTGGATGGAGAACAGGCTGAATGGCAGAGCTCAGAGGATTGTGATCAGTGGTGCAGAGTCCAGTTGGAGACCTGTAGATAGCACTGCTCCCCAGGGGTCAGTATTAGGTCTGGTCTTGTTCAACATATTCATCAATGACCTGGATGAGAGGACAGAGTGTACCCTCAGCAAGTGTGCTGATGACACACAACTGGGATGAGTGGCTGACACACCAGAAAGCTGTGCCACCGTTAGTGAGACCTGGACAGGCTGGGGAGTTGGGTGGAGAGGAATTTGATGAAGCACAACAAGGGCAAGTGCACGGTCCTGCACACGGGGACGAATAACCCCACACACTGGTACAGGTTGGGGGCTGACCTCCTGTAGAACAGCTCTGCAGAGAGGGACCCAGGAATCCTAGTGGACAACAAGTTGGCCATGAGCCAGCAATGTGCCCTTGTGGCCAAGAAGCCCAGTGGGATGCATCAAAAAGAGCATGACCAGTGGGTCTAGGGAGGTCATCCTCCCCCTCTGCCCTGGGGAGACCACATCTGGAGGGAGTACTGTCCAGTTCTGGGCCCCCCAGCTTAAGACAGGGAACTACTGGAGAGCATCCAGTGGAGATGGATCAGGGGACTGGAGCATCTCTCTTAGGAGGAAAGGCTGAGAGACCTGGGTCTGTTTAGTCTGGAGAAGAGAAGACTGAGAGGGGATCTCATGAATGCTTATGAATGTCTAAAGGGTGGGTGTCAAGAGGATGGGACCAGACTCTTTTTGGTGGTGCCCAGGGACAGGGCAAGGGGCAATGAGCACAAACTGGAACGCAAGAAATTCTGTCTCAACATGAGGAAGAACTTTACTTTGAGGGTGCCAGAGATCTGGAACAGGCTGCCCAGAGAGAGTGTGGAGTCTCCTTCTCTGGAGATATTAAAAACCTGACTGGATGTGATCCTGTCCAACCTGCTCTGGGTGACCCTGCTTTGGCAGGGAGTTGGACTAGATGATCTCTGAAGGTTCCTTCCAACCCCTACAATTCTGTGATTCTGTGATCACCTTGGAGCTTTTAGCATGGACAAGGCTGTGGCTTAAGAACAGGGGCAGTAGCAAATGTCTTCTCCTCTGTTGCCTTGGGATCCCTCAGGGAAGGGGCTTACAGGATGGAGCTTCAGAGGAGCAAGGGAAAGAACCAGAGGAAGGGAAGGAGACTGTGACAGGGGACCCAGCAGCAACTTCTTCCAGATGCCAGTGAAAACACGGGCCCATAGCTGTGACCCCAGCTCCCTCATCCAAGGGTGCTCTGCAGCATCCGACCTGGCTTTCTTGGAGCCCACATGCTTTCTGAAGCTGGCAGCTCTCAGAGATGCCCCGTGCCTGCTCCCTGAGCCTCGTGCTTCTGACAAGCTGAAGGCACTTGCGTTCGGTCCAACAGCTGGGGTGGGAGCTGCTGCGTAATTACTGCGGCAGATCCCAGCGGGATGCCGGTGATTCGCCATCTGCACTCCGCGCCGCGATGGGGTGATATTCCCTGTGCCGCCGTGTGTAGATTCACGCAGACCCGTATCCCCGAGCACTTCAAATTCCCAAGAGCACTTTTTTCTGAAGAGAGGGAATGTTTCCAGGAACCATAAAGGAAGGAAGGTCAAATTCAGAGAGGAGACATTGCAGCTCTATATAACTTTAAAACCCAAGCAGGTATCAAGGTTAGCTGCAGCTGATGGGTAGGTGCTTTCCCTGTGTGCTAGTTCCTCCAAAGATGGAACAACCTTCTCTGTTCTTGGATAGGACAACCTGCTGATGCCATTGCACGCTGTTACAGTGGGGAGGATGGGTCTTTCTCAAATGTTTACAGGTAAATTAGTGAAGGAGAAAGTCAACCAATACCCAAATTTAGTGCCTCTGCATCTTTTTGGTGTCCTTTGGCCAATGCGGAGAGCAGTCTGTCCCATCACTACCCATTGGGAGCCTGTGGGGCTGGGGTGGGCAGGTAGATAGCCCAGAGTGTTATCCTTCTCACACAGTCCTGGCTGTGTGAGACAGCATTTCTGTGCTGTCACAGAAATGCAGAGTTAACACAGTCCCAGTAGCCACCAGGGATTTTTTTCCCTAGAGGAAAGTCCTCCAGACACCATCTGGAGCTGGGAAATGTTGGAAACTCCCTTGTGCCTTCCTGTCTCTAACAAACGATGTCCTCAATGAGGGATAACTGCCAGATTAGCAGCAGGATCCCACACAAACCATCCCCTACCCACTCAGCCTCCTGGCTGCCTGCTGCTCCCTCTGGCAGATCACAACCCCCCCACCTTCTGCCCTGCCACCTTCCCCAGCCCCAGCCTCTGTGTCTATCACTTGTAGGAGCAATGCTGGTTTTCCATCACACTGGAGAGGCTCCTGTCACCCTTGGCATCCTCCTTTCTGGCCCCCATGGGGCTCTGTGGGGGCAGCAGGTTGGGCAGACCCCCCTCTCACCCCTCTCAAGGTGCTGCCTGCATGGGCACACTGCTGGCACAGACGTATTTCCAGCCCCTGTCCCCAGCATGGTGAGGGGAGGTGTCCTGTTGTGCACAGGGCAAATTCTGGGTGAGCAGGGCTCCCCATGACACTCCCAGTAAGTTTAATTTCTTTCAGCTTTTCTCATGTCTTCTCCCACTTTCAGCCCATTTTTCCCAGTGAATGAGCAGGATTCCCAAAGCCTGAGGCAGACGACGCGCAGCTGGAGCCACATGCACCCAACCAGGCTTGTCACTGCATCTCATCCACCACAGGGAAAGGAGCTAAAAAGTCTCCTGAGCCAGCAGCAGGCATTGCAGCATCTCCACTCAACCCGGGCAATCAGTGGCCTGCCAGAGGGGAAGAGCCGGGCGAGGGTCCCCAAAGGGACCTGCACAGCGAGTCCTCAGCAGGTAGGTGTGCAGGTTCTGGTCTGCTCCTGCCGCTGCTGCGGCTCCTGGGCAGGCAGCGGTCTGTGCTGCCCTCGCACGGCTGCACTGCAGGCTGGGCATGCTGCGTGGGTCCTGCCGGGATGCACAGACCTCCATCCCGCCTCATCCTGCTGATCCCTGGCTCAGGGTTCGTCCTGCTGATCTCTGGCTCAGGGCACTGCCCGGTCCCCACACCGGGGCTGGGGTCTGTGCATGGTGTCCCTGCTGCAGCCAGCGCTGCTGCTCCCAGCACACCCACCAGCACCAACAAAGGTCTGGTTTGAAATACCTCTCCACCTTGCCCAGCAGAAGACAACTCCTCATCCACCAAATGCACCCAGAGATCCAGGCTGTGCTGCAGGACTATTGGGAAGCCTGCAGGAGACCCCCCACAACGGCCGTGGATTTACTGACACGTGTCACCCTGCTGGCGATAGGTCTCGTGGGGACCCCCGCCTCGATGACACTGCCTGGGAGCTGCAACAAGTGCTCTGTACCAGGATGGCTCATGCAGCCCCTCAATGAGGGACAGAGACATCCCCTAAGGGGGGATATTTCCCCCTCTCCCAAACTGCTCTCTCATCCCGACCCCAAGAAAGAGCCCCAGCACAGCTTCCAGCAAGGAGCTATAACCCACCGAGACAGCGAATCCCAAAGGCTTACTAGAGATAATGGGTTTATGGCACAATGTATAAATCCCTCATTTCTGCTCTCCATCTTCCCTACTGCTTCCTTCCTCCCCATGCACACACCTGCTCATGACCCTGCAAAACGCGCCTGCTGCTCCTCAGGTGTGTTTTCTCACAGGGGGTTAATGAATCCAACCATGCTCAGGGAAACATCAGCCTTTCCTGGTGTCTCACCTAAATTTCCAGCCCACAGCGTATCCTCCTGGGGCAGGGGTGGCTGTTGCTCCTTCCCTTTCTGTTCTCCATCTAGACCTGCCCCTGCTCAAGGGATGTTTGCTATTAACTGCCAGGTCCTCATTTTCCCTGGTGCCTCTTACCTCAAGCTCCATGTAATGGAGCAGCATCTAGGCAGATGCCCTAGATCTTGGTGTTCCTTCTTTCCCTGGTGCCCCACTCTGCTTGGAGCAGCATGGAGCAGCGCCAGCTCAGAAACACTGGCAAGACTGGATGCTCTTGGCATTTTCTAGCCTGGAAAGCTGTTGCCTGAAGTATCATCCTTGGAGGACGCACCTGCAAAATTCAAAACCCTGGTGGAATTTTGAATGGGGATGGGGTACTGCTTGGCCCCTTTCGGGAAATCCTGCTCTCACAGAGACACTCTCTGTGATGCCTCTCTGTCCCTGAACACAGGCAGGTTCCTGTCCTGCCCGGGATGAGACCTGCCACAGCCCAGACAGCACTGCTGCCCTTCCCACCACAGTTTTTCTGACTTGCAAAACTTGGCTTTTCGAAGTTTTGGGGGTTTTTTTTGCTCAGAGGAAAAAGCTCCAAACAGATAACCACAAAGCTCTGACTGGTTCAGGCACCCACTGCAGCAGGCAAAGACACTGAGCACTAGGGACCCAGGAGATCTGCAGCATGGAGGAGAAGTGTCCCTGTCACCTGCTGTAGAACCACAACATCCCTGGCATTAGGTTTCACGGTGCTCTTTGTCACCAAGGAGGAAAGGAGCAGCTTTTGGGGATTTGAAGCCTGATGCTGTCCTCACCCTTGCAGTGACTTTCTCAGCAGTGAAAGACAGGTCACACATTGCCCAGGAGACCTGAAACAAGGAGGAGAGGTGTCCCTGTCACCTGCTGTAGAACACGCCACCATGACATCCCTGGCACTAGGTATCACAGTGGTTTTTGTCGCCAAGGGAGAAGGAGCAGCTTTTGGGGATTTGAAGCCTGACCCTGTCCTCACCCCTGCCATGACTTCTCAGCAGTGAAAGAGGGGTCAGACATTGCCCAGGGAAGCTCCAGTTTGATGGGCTGGCATTACCGGGAGCTGCTGATCCTGTGGAGCAGGGACAGGGGACAGAGAGGTGCGAGACACAGGGCTGCAGCCAGATGGGGACCCCGGAGGAGGCGGATGCCGGCTGGGAAGTGAAACTCAGCCCTGGTCCGCAGCCGGGAGAGGGCAGCCGCAGCCCGAGAATAGAGCTGGGATGGATGGCTGCCTGATACCTGGGCCTCGTCAGGGACTGCTCCTACTCCCCCGCTCCCACAGCCTCCCAGCCCTTGCTGAGCAGCCCACGACCCAGCTTGGGGGCTGCTGCTCTCCCAAACCTACCCCACACCCATCCCTGGGTAAAACCCACCCCGCTGCAGCAATGCCACTCCCCGGTGGAGCAGGAGATCCCTCAGGATGGAAGGTTTTGCGGACTGGGCTCTGAGCCTCCCATCTTGCCCCTGTTTCCCAGTATTTCCTGTTTCTCCATGCTGCAGCGTCACCCAGAGCCCAAAGGCATGGATCCGGGTTCATGGGGTTTTCATGTCAGCACAAAATATCCCCATCCCCTACAGTCCACAACCAGGAGCAGCCTTAAAGAACACATACCCAAGAAGGGACACCTCCTTGCCCTGATCCACAGCTGAAGGCAGCTCCCAATGATTATCTTCTCTGACTGTACCCCAGCCTAGAGGGGTCAAGGAGGCCTTTCTGGAGGCAACCTGCCGACAGCCAGAGCAGAGCCAGTGGAGTTGGTTCAGAAGGCACAGCAGAAGTGTCTCCAGCAGGAGAAGGCGGTTGTCCCAGGAATAGCAGTATCACTGGCTCTGCTGAGATTTACTGTGGAGATGGAGAGTTATTCTGCCGAGGGACGGAGGAGCAGGTACGTGGGCGATATATCCCTGGGTTTGAACAACGAAAAGCCAACCTGTAATCACTGGTGGCTTTGGGAAGCAGCCAAGCCTCGTCCTTGTGCAGGGTGTCTGTGTGCAGAGCTGAGGAGGTGGCTCTGTGGGGCAGCTTCCAGCTGCCCAGAGCCAGGAGACAAATCCACCCTCCACAACAGCAGGGAGTGGGGAGAGGTGGAATCCAGCGGTGTTCAAATGTTATGGCCAGCTTTTCTGGAAGGAAACATTCCAGTTTTTCCTTTGGAAATAACTTCTCATGTTCCACTTCTCTGGGTTTTTTTTTTTTTTGTGCTCACTATCTCACGCTATAAATTTTGTATCTTCAGAAAGTCAGACTCAAATGTTGTCATGGCCCTTCAGTGAATCCCTGCCTGGACTTTCTTTTTGTAGAAAACACAATTTTGAAACGCCCAAAGACAAGAAAATTAATATCGAGCTCTAAAAATCCTCCTTACAGGCAGCCCTCTGTGCCCTCCAGAAATTAAACTCTCTGTGGCTCAAACCTCCCTGCCCATGATTTCAGACCAAGTGCTTAGTCCACCCCACGCCGTGGGCTCCAGCTGCCTGCCCAGGGAGGCCAAGTCAGGCTGGGTTTCAGCAGCTGGCTCGCCTCCCCCTGTTTATCGTCTCACTAGCCTTTTCTCCTTTTAACAGCAAGGCAGCCCAGTCAGCCGCGTGACTCCACGGGGACCAGGAGCCCTCCAGCCGCTGAGAGGTTTTGTCTCATGTCCCCAGGTTGCTGGCCGGTGGTTTTGGACTGAGCTCCCTAAAAGCCCGCCCAGCCCTCGCTGTTGCCCGTCAGGACCTGGCAGAAGGGCAGCCTCTATAAATAGCCGTGTGTATAACGTCTCCTCTCTCTGCTTCACTTCTTCGGCTGTGAGTTTGCAGCTCCGTGTCTTACAGCGTGCAGTACTTCGCAAGCTCTCACCTGGGTGCTTGCAGTGCGTGGCTGTGGGGCGCAGCTGGGGTGGCTCAAGTCTCCATCTGGATGCCTGTCCCCAGCCCCATGGGGAGGCATTCCCTGTCCTCAGCAGCCTCCAATCCTCAAGCTCCATCCTTGAAGCAACCATGGTCACCACCATGGTGTCCTCTCCAGGACGAGGACCTGCCATGGCAGCAGGGCTGGAGCAGACGGTGTGAAGCTGCTGGCCATGGGCAATGAACAACTTGGGGTCCCACAAGCCCAAAGAGCAGGTGAGCCCCAGGCTCTGCACACTGGGGTGGCAGCTGGGCTGTATCCCCTGCACCTCCTTTCCTGGGGTGGCAGAGATGGATGAAGAAAAAGCCCTGGAGCAAGGATGTGGATACAGAGACCTAGGGCAATGCTCATTGCTGTTTTGCAGAGCAGAGGTGAAGAGACAGGGAAGATGCAACCAGGCTGGGACATCCAGATCCCAGTGCCTGAAGTGTGGCATTGGTCTGGTGGCCCATCAGCAATTTCTTCTGGAATGGTGTGGCTGGACACATCTGGGATAAGCCACCCTGCTCTTGGACAGAACGAGCATTGTGTGGCCCCGAGCATCCCGCCATCCTTCTGCAGGACAGGACTGCTGTCAGCCACGGGACATCAGTAGGAATCAGAGCAGAGCAGAGCTGGCAGGGCCGGAGCCACGCTGCAGTACTTAGGGGTTTTGCCACCTTCTTTTCACAGCGTGGGCAGCCCGAGCTGTGACCATAATAAATAAAGCGACAGCCAGGGAGCAGAGCTCTCTGGTTTCCTGTACACCTCCGGCTGGCCAGGGTAAACACACAACAAGCCTGAACTTCAAACAGGGCTGTGCCCATGGTACGTCAGCCAGAGCCCGGCCACAAGCCAAGCCAGCATGAGTGAAGACACTGAGCAGGATGCTTCATGGGACAGGTCCCACTCAGGGAAACATAAGACGGTGCCGACCAGCACAGCCCCACTGCCCTGTGATGTCCCGCACCCAGCAGGCACAGGCACCTCTGGAACAGTCTCTACCCATGCCTCTGGGATGTCAGGGACCGTCACTGGGGCTGGACTCTGGAGCCCTGGAACTACCCCAGCCCCATCCATGCACAGTCTGTGTAGTCATGGGCCACCCTCAGACAGGCAGGAGAGGCTCCATGCCACCGGCCAGCCCTGCACTGGAAGGGACACATCCTGTGGCAATGGCCTTTGCACAGAAACCATGGGAGAACACTGCAGCCTCCAGCTGCACTCGTCCCCAGTCCCCACAAGTTTCTTCCATCCATCTTTGCACCATCCAGGCAGCAATCCAGCAAGTGCAGATGCATCCAGCACGGCTGAGGACCTCCATCCCCGTCCCTTGGCACGTTATCATAACGCCGCACCTGCACATCCGCATGATGCATCTCGCTTCATCCCACTCCAGCTCTCGAGCTTCTGGTTCCACACCTCCCAGTCTCTCCACCCAGGCCGGCAAGATCCCACCAGCAGGAGCACGGTTCATGGATGCGGCTGAACTTTCCCAGCAAGAAGCTCGGGGTACCTTTGAGCAGATACCAGCAGCGAGTCAGGCAAAGCCTTGGGCTGTGAGGGAGAGCAATGCACAGCCCGTATGGCCCCGGTTCAGCAGGTCCTGTGTGGGTTTGTGATAGCGTAATATAACCCCCAGCCACCTGCTCGTGTCTCCAAGTCTTGACCTGCCTGGACAAGAGCTGGCAGTTCCCTCTCTGGTCTGGTCTCTGCTCAGAGGAGAGGGAGAGGGAAGACCCTACTGTACCCAAATTCAGTCCTTCCAGGGTGCTGAGAGGGGGACCAGCTGCTGCATGGGATGCTGCAACCAGCGTGGGAGGTGTCCTTTTGTAAGCGCTTGTGCTACAGCAGAATGGAGAAGCCAGCACGTGCATGGAGGTCATGATCCTCACCTGAGCCTGAGGATAGAGCAGGGGAAGAGCTATGTCAGAGCTGCAGAGCGTGCCAGACTGGCTCACCCTGTGCCTGGGAGGTGTAGAGTCCTACCTCGAGGACTCCAGGGTTCCTGCAGTTCCCCCAAGCACCCCGCTTACCCGGCAGACCCCACAATTCCCCTGCCGGACCTCCCCCCCCCCTCCCCCCAACCTGTTTCACGTTTCAGCTCGCTGGCTTTGCCCAGAGCTGGTGGTCCAGCAAGCCCCAGAGCCCCACCACCTCCCTTGTCCCAGCACCCCTGCGGGGTGTCTGTCGTCTCCAACCTTCCGCACCCAGACCCCTCACAATCAAGCTCTGCTCGCAGCTTCCCGACCTCACGGGTGGCCCCGGCCCTGCGGAGCTGGGGGATTCCCCGGACCCGCGGCTCGGCTCCTCTCTCCAGCGCTGCAGCGGCGGAGAAAGCAGCCCGTGGCTCCCCGCCAGCCCTGGCGCCAAGCAGCCCGGCTCCCGGCGAGCACCACGAAGCGCTGGGGGAAGCTCAGGGTCTGCTCTCGGGGGACAACCCCGGGGCCAAAATGCTTGCTGCAGCCCGCCCGGCTCAGCTCCTTCCAGAAGGGATGATCCATCCTGCAAGATGCTCCGTGTCATCCCCCAGCCCACACGGACTGCGGAGTGCTGCGGGGAGGCGGAATGTTGAGGAGCTGGATGGAGAAAACTTCTCTCTGCTCAGGACCTTCGCCTCCTGCATCCCCAGGCTCCCCAAAACAACATGAGCCGCTGGCTAAGGACAGATGCGAGCGGGCTGGTGGGACCAGACAACCTCCTGCAAAGCACCTGAGAGGCCAACACGGTACTGACTCGGGGAGGGACATCTCCAGCCCCCAGCACGGCCCCAGCTCTTGTAGCACAGACGGGATGGACCCAGCCACATGTGGCTGGTGAGGCAGCAACCCAGGCCACAAGCAGATGTGCCGCGCTGGGCTATTCCTTGGGTGATGTGGGCACCGAGCCCCAACCACAGCTGAGAGCAACACCCGCAGCGTGGCCAGGGGACGATGCGGGCGCTGGGCTGGGCAACTACACACGTGGCCTCCACCTCTTCCAAACCCCATTACTGTAGAGTTCCGTGGGAGGGATGGGATGAAGGAAAATACCGGTTTATTGCTGCAGGGTTACCCGGGAGGTGAGATGGCTCAGGGGCATGTTATTATGGGGTCGCAGAGGTGTGCCAGGATGCCAGCAAGGACAGGTTTGTTACTGTAGGGTTGCAGGAGTGGGACTGCGACCCCGTTTATTCCTGCCAGGCTGCAGAGTGGTCTGTTGTTGCAGAATTGGGGCTGCGTGGGTGCTCCACGCACCCAGGGCATGTGGCCCTGATCTCCACACAGGCGCTGTGCCCAGCACGGAGGGAAACGCTGGGTCCATCCCTGAGCTCCAGCAGCACTGACCCTGCTGGCATCACCTGGAGTCTTCAGCATGTCCCAGGGGGGACTCCCAGACCACACTTGGCCCCGGGTGCCAGGGGAGGGGAAAGTTACCAGAAGGTCTTCACCAGCCAGTTTCCCACTGCAGACCTTCAACGTGTTTTGGTTTTTTTTCCACCTGAAAATCTTCACTGTGATAAAATTGCAAAACAAATCTGATTCCATGGGAAAGAAGGTGGGATGATGGAGGGGTGGTGGAAAAGGGGCATGCAAACACGCACCAAAAAAGCCACCAGGAGGAACGAAGCTTTTCTTCGGCTCAGGTACACGAGCCCTGCAGCCAGATTTCACCTTACGCCCTCCCCATCAAAGAAACCACTATAAAAAACAAACCCCAAAGAAATGCCCCTCCCAGGGGGGAGGGTACCTGAGGCACGGGCAGGACCTGCTTCCCTCCACTCCTCTGGGATGCGGGGGGAGGGGCTGGCAAATGGTTGAATGGTATGGATTGGAAACGACCTTAAAGATCATAGAATGGTTACGGTTGGAAGGAACCTTAAAGATCACAGGGCACGGGCAGGGACATCTCCCACCAGACCAGGTTGCTCAAAGCCCCATCCAGCCTGGTCTTGAACACCTCCAGGGATGGGGCATCCACAGCTTCTCTGGGCAACCTGTTCCAGTGCCTCACCACGCTCACAGTGAAAAATTTCTTCCTAATATCTAATCTAAATCTCCCCTCTTTCAGTTTAAAAACGTTACCCCTCGTCCTATCGCTACCCTCCCCTGACAGAGAGACCTTCCCCATCTCTCCTTAGACCCCTATGCGGGAGGCAATGCCCCATAGGAACACCGGGGACAGCTGTCAGCCCCGGGGTGTGCTGGGGACGGGGGTGTCCGTACGCCTCCGGGGGGGGGTGTCACCATGCACCGGGGGGACCCTAGGAGGGGTAAAAAGGGATGGCGAGCCCCCAGGGTGGGGAGGTGGGGGGACATGGACGGGGGCACACTCTGCACCAAGGAGGGGAGCTCGCAGCCCGGGGATCCGTACCGGGACCCCCCGAGCGGGGAGCGGCTGGCAGACAGGAAGCTTCCCGGGGCGGTGGCGGTAAGATTGGCAGCGCCCTGCTCCAATGGAGCCCCGACGGCTCCGCACCGCCCGCCCTCACCGGCCCCAGCCAGCCCGGAGCGGGCGCCCCGCCGCCGGCCCCGCTCCCCATCCCGGCTCCGCTCCCCCGGCTCCGGCCCCGCTCCGCCGAGCGCCATGGACACATAGCCCTGTCGCCACGCAGGAAGGTAGGAGACCCTCTGTGTGTGTGTGTGTGACCCATGTCGTGTCCCACACCCCCCACCCCCCTAACCCCGCTCCGCCATCGTCCCCAGCCCGAGGGGAACGGCTTCGCCGCCGCCCCGACGCCGCGGTGAGGGGCGCAGGGCTGCGGGCTTGCTGTTTTGCTGCTCGTACGGGGGAAAGTTGTGTAGTGCTGTGTGGGTGCCTGTCCCTTCAGGGGCTTGCCCTCCCCAGCTTACCCCCCCGCTCCACCCCTCGCCCAGCGCCGCGTCCCCCCGGGAACTCCGAGCATCTCCGAGCAAGGCAGAGAAGGGGGAGCAGCACCGGGGGTACCGATGTTGGGTTCCCGGGATGGGATCTGCCTCCACCCCGAATTTTGAG
>JAOXNO010000020.1:11431510-11442705 GCA_028565335.1 Limnodromus scolopaceus
GCACGGGGTGGGCCCCTGCGCCCACCCCCACTGGGGAGATGTGTCACCCCTGGCTGGGCACTGGGGCTGCCTTTGAACCTGGGATGCAGAGGGAGCCTGGAGGATGGGGACATCCTGAAAGGGTTCTCGTGGGGACTGGGTTGGAGGGGACCATGGCATGGGTGTGCCTTTTCCTGTGGCTTGTGTGCCCATGGAGCCCTGTGCCCTTTCTGGGTGTTCCTGCACACCCACCCTGGTGCTTGGCTTTGTGGGGTGTCCCAGCCCCTTGCTGCCCCTGGGGCAGCACGCTCACCCTGGATGGGGGATATGGGGCTCAGCCCTCCATCTGTGGTGTGCTACTGGGTTTGCACCCTCCTTGGTCAGGAGCAGGGCTCTCCAATGGAGCAAGTAAGGCAGATCACCAAGCTGGGGAGGTGTAAGGGGCCAGATCCTGGCTGGGCTTTTGGGCCCAACAGCCATATCCCCTCTCCCAGGTGCACCCCAAAACTTGGCAGCTACAGCTGTGCCACACTGCCATCACCTGCTGGACTCCAGTCCCCAGCATCTGACCCAGCCAGCACTGTTTCTGATGTGTCACAGTCACCCTTGTCTCCCCTCAGTCCCCAGCATGGCATGGGCAGTGCTTTCCACTTGGAAACCCACTCTTGTCACCACCAGATCCCACTCCCCTTCCACCATGGAGGGGATCAGGGCTGTGGTTGTCCATAGGAGGCTGTTGAACACGGGTGATGGCCACCCCATAGCTGTAGCTCTGGCATTTGCAAACTGAGCTCAGTGGTTTCCCAGCACCTGGTGCTGGTTAGAGGCTGACGCCGGCTGGAGACGCGGGAGCACAAAGGCCAGAAAATGGGAGAGAATGTGAGACGGCAGCTCTGGCCCCCTTATCCTGCCTGCTTATAAACTTTGGCGCATGCCAAAATAGAAGGGGGTTGCTTCTTAGAAGGGTGGAGGATGCAGAGGCCACTGGAGCCTCGTGCATCCACAAGGGAACGTGTGCCTGAAATGTAGGGGCTAGCTTAGGTGGATAAATCAGAAACGGCAGGCAGAGGGGACCCATAGCTGTGCTGTCCCCATGTGCCAAGCCCTGTGTCCCCTTCCTTAGCTGGGGTGGGGACACCCGGTTCTGGTGACCAGGGCAGCTTGAGGGCAGGTCCTCATCTGGTACCTCATCACAGCATCCTGCTGCCCTTGACTCTGGAGGGTGACTCCTTTCCTCTCTGATGGAATCTTTAGAGACAGGATCTGCCCCCCATTTTGGCATCTGGAGGTACCAAAAGCAGGCGAGACGTATGCATGTCACCACAAAGTCCTGCCTGCCTGCACTACAGCCCCATGGCTCAGCTCCCTGCCCCAGCAGCCTGTAAACATGACAAAAGGGCATCGGAGACCTCAAGGAAGCAGTGCTTGGGGAGGTAAAGATGCTTGGTGCTGGGTGCTGCACTCCCAGCTGCCCAGGGGGAGGATGCCTTGCTGCTGGAAATGGGCGAACAGGGCTTTCCACTGGACCGGTGGAGATGCAAGGGGAGGGCCGGGGTGAGCAGCAATCTGGGATAAAGGACAGGGCTCCAGATGCCAAAGTCAACTTTGCCTTCAAGCCGTGAAGAAGAAAAACAGGAAGGGACCATGAGAGCAGTCCCAGTGCCGGCACCTCCCTGTCCCACCGCGGGGCCAGGGCACTTCCTCCAGGGCTTGGGCTCTTCTCGGGCTCTTCGGTGGCTGGCGCAGCCGCTGAGCAAGCAGGAGGCTGCCTGCTGCAGGCTGGAGCCCTGCCTGGACCCACCCTGCCCGGATAGGCAGAAGCATTTCCAAACTTGCCTCGCTGCTGTATCCCACCCTCCCCGGGGCGGATGCTGTGCCAAGATGGCTGGGGAGCTGGTACGGGCCAGGCCTGGGGATGCTGAGACTGGGCCAGGTCGAAGCAGCCTGTGGGCTGCATCCATGAGGAGCAGGGATGGGTCCAGCTCCCTGGCGTGAGAAAGGGACCAGCCCAAGCCCAGCAGGACAAAAGCGCAAGAGAACATGGCCAGTGTCCTGCTGGAGGCCCAAAAATTTCTAGCAGGCAATGCTACATGTCCCCAGCATGGAGGTGCAGAAACATCCATGTCTGTCTCCATCCAATGCAGGGTGGCCCCATCCAGAGCATCTCTCAGGCAGGGGCTGGGGTCCACCAGCCATCTATCCAGCAGTGCTCTTTCTCCTTTGGGAAAGCAATAGCCTGGGCAAACGCCTCTGCAGCAGGGCACTGGTTGTGGATGCTTGTGCAGCGGTGGCTGGGTTGCTTGGCTGCCACCGGCCCTGCCAAAGATCTGGGGTGGCCCTCAGGCCAGCTAGCCTCCTCCTCTCCCTGCCTCTCTGCCAGGATCAGCCCGCGTTCCACAGGGGAGGCGGCGGGTTGCACAGGACTCCAAAGCAAAACAGTCTCAACTTACCTCTCATGGCTGCTTCTGCTTCCTTCTCCGCCTCGTCCTGGGCCAAGAAAAGAAGTAAAAGCAGCTCCAGCAGATCATGGAAGCCGCAGGGGCATGAAACATATATATGTCATGAGGTGAGGGAGAAAGGAAGGGGTATATACACAGTCAGTGGTTCAGCAGGGAGAGAAGGATGGGTGGATTGAAGGAAGGAGCTGTGCAGACATACAGATGGATGCCTGGATCAGTTGGCAGAGGGAGGAAGGGATGGATATATGGGTAGATGCATGGATGGGTGAAGCATAGGCAGTTTGGACACCTGAATACAGGGGTTGTATGCAGGGGCTGACTTGTGAAGATGTCCAGGAGGCCAAGCGTGTAAGGCTGGTAAAGGGAGACCCATGGGCAGAGCAAGGCAGTGTTTGGGAAGGTTCCAGGTGTGACCCATGCACCCAGCCCCATGGAATTGGCATCACAGCTGACAAGAGGAGACAGAGCCCAAATTGTTACGGGTGCAGGTCCCGAGAGTGTCAGGGGAGCATATGGGGCACCGCCAGAGGAATTGCATCATCCTCAGTAGCCGCTTCCATCTCATGCTCTCTGGACACTGGGAATGGAGGAGCAGCACAGCCCCAGGGACACAGTGAATCCAAAGACAAATACTTTAAAAACTCAGTG
This sequence comes from Limnodromus scolopaceus, assembly GCA_028565335.1. Lineage (NCBI taxonomy): Eukaryota > Metazoa > Chordata > Aves > Charadriiformes > Scolopacidae > Limnodromus > Limnodromus scolopaceus. The sequence goes on from JAOXNO010000020.1 coordinate 11,434,597, forward strand.
CTGACCATTCATTTTGGCCATAACTTTCATTTCACTGGCACGTGGGATACCTCTGCCTGGGGTTTTGCTACAGTGTCCAAGTGCACAGCCTGCTGGAGACCCTGAGATCGTCTATACCCCCTCTTCTTTATCTGTCTCCCTTTCTAGCTACAAACTCATTGCTGATCATCCATTCTCTCCTGAAAAATAGAAAGGGCAACATAACCTGCCAAGACAGATGTGCTGGCACCCAAATAGATGTGGAGAGGGTAGAGGCCTGAGACATCTGTTCTTGCTGCCCCAGTGTAGGCTTCTCCCTCCAGGAATGGGTTGTTTCTGCCTTTGCTTGCTGGGGCTGGCCCCTTCCCTGCCTCCAGGATGCTGTTGGTCTTTCACAGCCAGGAAACACCAAGCACCTGGCCACAGAGGTGCTGGGAGGCTCAAGCCAGCAGCTTTGCTCTACCAAAACACTGCTGCTCGTGATGTTCTCAGGACACAGCTGCTCCCTCCTCAGAGCAGCAGCAGCTCTCCAAATGAGCTCACCAAGCCCAGGACTCTCCTACCAGCTTCTTTTGCACTGAAAACAGTCCTGTTGTCGAAGCAAGAGCTCCCAATGTTTTGTTGCCTGCCATGAAGTGTGGTGGCACTGGGGGACACATGCAGCTTTTCCTATCAGAGCCCACTGCCTATTCCCTGTGCACACATCTCCTCTGCTGTGCAGTGTGAGGACCATATCTCCTTGAAGTAGCCGTGTCACTTGCTCAGAGGAGATGATGGCAGAAACTCCATCTTCTCCTCCAGCTGCCTCCAGAGCTGCAGGGCCTGAAACAGAGCAGGACACACTTTGGGAGCTGCCCTGGGGAGGGACAGGGAGCCTCCATGACTTCTCCTCCCACTGGCTGCACCTTGGGGTCCTCTGCCTCTGCTGCCACATCAGCTGCTTTGTCTGCAGGGGCAGACCAAGCAAGGAAAGGCTGTGAACAGCATGGCCCAGCCCTTTGCAGGAGCTCCTCAACCAGCTGGAGGATTCCAGTGCTCCCCGGGTTGTCAGGGTTGCACGGAGCTGGCGCTGGTCAGACAAACATCCCTGTGCAGCTGGAGACCTTTCTCTGCATCCTGAAAGCGATGGGCCAGAGTTAAATGTGACTCTGGGAGTCTTGTGTGGCTTTGCAGGGTTACAACACATGGGGCCCTCCCAGCACACAAACAACCCTCAGCCTTTGCTCCATGCTGGGGAGATCTGCCAGATGTGGCAGCAGCTGAGCTCCACGTAGATACTGGGCACTGGCATAGTCACCTCTGTGCTGATGGATCTGGAGGTGGCGAGGTGCTGAAAGTGCCAGGTCTCCTACTCCAGGGCACTTCTTTCAGCTCCCCACATATGCTGGGCACCGGCTCAGCCAGGGACCACTCCAAGGGCTTGGGCTGGGGATCCACACTCAGGCAGGCATCCATGGCTGGCTGCAAAGAGCCCAGTGAGCTGCCTGCAGGAAGATGAGCCAGCACCACCTCTCCCAGTTTCCCTCCTCCTCAGAGCTCCCTGCTGGGGCTGGGAGCTACTGCCCAGCTATGGGCTAGGAAGAACATGGCCCCCAGCTCCTGCCTAAACAACCTCAAGCCCCATCCTTCTGCAGGCAAGAGGGGTGCCCAGACCTTGTTTTCCCACTAGATGGCAAACATTGCCTTCAAAACAGCCTTTCGGGGAATTACTTGTCTTCCCTGTGAGAAGGCTAAGAAAACCCTCATGGCAAAACCCTGGAGGCAAAGGCCTGATGCTGCTCAGGAATGGGGCTGGGGGAGGCAGGGACCCCTGGTGTACTCCTCATCTTACTTTCTCTGACATTTCTTAAATTGTTTTCCTTTCTCACCTGCCTGGTTTCTCCCTGGTCCTGGAAGACACATCCCTTACCCTGTGCTGGTGGGCTTGAGTGCCCCGGGCATGCAGGAGAGGGAGCTACTTGCCGTGGGTATCACCTTGAACTTCCACAGCCACAAAGTGAAACCCAGAAGCTTTTGCTGGGAATTAATTAATGCTGTGGTTTGCAAGCCAAATGTGTTCTCATTCCTCCTTGCAAGCCCCCAGGTCCACAGGCAAGCCGTTATGCTGGGTATAAATAAAGGAGGCAGGGATGAAAGCTTGTGCAGGTGGATGCGCACACTTGTCTAAGATCTTCTGCCAGCTCAGATGCATTTCCAGGCTTGTGTACATTTGTTTGAATCCAGCCCCAGATTTTCTCATGGTCTCTGTGTTAACCTTGTGCAGAAGTTTTCTGGGCGCTTGCTGCTGGTTCTGGCACTGCTGCAATATCGCTGTGTGGTTAAACACGATGTGTCATAGCTGATGAAGGAGCTAACTGTGGATGGTAAATGTTTAATATGGACAAATCAAGCCAATTAGCCAATGTCGAGAGAAAAGTGTGTCATCTCAGCTGTGTCTGTCCTGTGTGGAGGAGAGGGTCTGTGGAAGGGCACAACCCCAGCTGCCACGGGATCAGCAGATCCGAGCACCAGCGAAGGGTAACGACACTGAATGCAGATCTTCCTGCGGACCACCCAGACCATTTAGGAACCTTCACTGGAGGGAAGAAGATGGTCTCTTAAGAGGCAGGTTTTGTTTCTAAAGCAAAGACTTCTGGGTGGCCAGAGGGGATGGCAGTCGTCTCCAGTACAGAGCTACAGAATGAGAAGTAGTAATTCATGAGTAAGGTGCTCTGGGCAATCCTGCTTTAGCTGGGGAGTTGGACCAGATGATCTCTAGAGGTCCCTTCCAACTCTGTCAAATCTGTGAATCCATGAATCCCACTAAAAGCACTCCCTGGAGTCCCTGACCAGGAATCATGGCCATTTGACAGCATGCCACCTGCTCTTGAGGCACACCTGGGGCTCCAGAGCTCAGCAGTGCTTGGACAGGAGCACCAGGGAACCCCAATGGCCAGGTTCCTAGTGGCAGACCCCATAAGCTAGCAGCAGCAGCTCTACTTCCTCCCCAAGGTACTTGGGAGCCTTGTTCCTGGCAGCTTCATCTGCCCTTGCTGCCTCCATCATTTCCTGGCCGGGGACTTTGTTTAGTTTCATTTACTCTTGGGTGAGAAGGGTCCTTCAGGCATCCTGGCCGCTTCCTTCAGGAAGAGATTATTGCCTCTTCCTCCCTGAGGGCTGGGAAGTCCCTCTCAGGGCTATTTGCAATGAAAGAGAAAGATGTGAAAAAAGAAAGGAAGAGGGTGACCGGGGAACAGAAACTGAAGGAGCTGTTGGTTGGAGCTGGTCTGCAGCATGTGGCTCAGGGCAGCAAGCCACTGACCCATCACAACAACCACTGAACCACGAGGAGACCAGGTATAAAGCCCTTCTGGCTCCCTCCAGCATAGCTGGGCTCCCTGCCAGCCCTTGTGTTGGCGTGTGCTGATGATGCCTGGGGATGTGGGATCAGGGCAGAAGCAGTGACAACATGGGTGGTGTGGGATCTGGTGCGCCCCTGTGGCTTGAGGCTTCCCCATCCCATTGCCAAACTCACAGTCTCCGAAAGCAGCAGAGCAGCAGTTCAGCACAGACGTGGCTGCATTGCTCTTGAAGGTGGGATGTACAGATCCAGGAGGGTTTGACCCTCACTCCTGACCTGAGGACACCAAGGAATGGACAAATCCCCTTGTCTGATGTCACAGGGGGTGTCACATCTTTGCCTTGATGTGTGCCTGATGCTAGCTTTCCAGTCCAGGTCCTTGGAGCACTTCAGACCCTTCCCTGTAAGGTTCAACGCTCTGGGTTTTTCATTCTGGGTGGTTGTCACCAAGCAAATGTTTCCCGCCTCTGCACGGCATCTCTAAACAGTGACAGGCTGCCATGGCAGGCACCCCCTCTTTTCCTATCCTTGCTTTTCCCCTATCTCAGATCCCTGGTGGCTGGACCCCCCTTTCATGTTGGTGTCACGTGGTCCCAAGCTAACCAGCAAGCCAGGGGCTCTGCAGCAAACTGGGAGCCATGTCCCCTCCTGCTTGCAGGACACCATCCATGTCCCTCACCTGGTGCTGCCAGGCAGGAGTGTCATTTAAGCACGAAGAAGCCAATGCTTCAGAAACGCTGATGGAGCTGCAAGGAGCTACTCTGGGTAAGGACCTGCACCTCTCTCTCTGTGGCCTTTCAGAGCGTCTTAGCCGTGTGAGTGGTGTGGGGCAGTGGTGGCAGAGGCAAAGGGGCTGTGCTGGGGTCTCTGGGGCTTTGTGCTGGTTCAGATCCCTCAGCAGGTGATGGGCAAAAGTCATTAGCCAGCAAGGTGGCTGAGGGGGCTGAGAAAATGCTTTTTCTGTGTGCAGAGCTGAGGGATGAGCCGCCCCAGATTCAGCTGACCATGCTCTCCAGAGGGGTAAAGGCAATAACCCACCATGACACACAAGGAGCCCCCAGCAGAAGCGTCAAGCAGAAACCAACACTGCACAGAGAAGAGGACCCTCCAGCTACATCTGGGCTAGGAAATCAGCTCTGCTGGGGACTGCTTTCCAGCTATGGGCCAACGAGCAGGTGACAGCCAGCCTCCATCCTATTAAACTCTCTCCACCCTCCTCGGCTGCTCTCAAATAGCATGTTGGGAATGATGCCCACCCTTGGGGTCAACTGTCCAGGCTAGTTGACCTGGGACAAAACCTGCCAGGAGTGATGCCAAGGGTGTTCCAGCACAAGGGGACATTTGCTGTCATCCATGCAGCCCTGATGCCCTGCAGTGGGCACCACTACATCTTCAGGGGGCACAGGGACAGTCAAGAAGTTCAGATTCCTGCCTGTAGAATGTCTAAAGGTGAGTGCTGAGTTAAGGGACCTGTTTGGAGGGTAAATGGAAGACAACGCAGTACAATCTGTGTGCCACCATCGCCGGGATGGCAGCCTGCTGTGGCCCGACAGCAGGGGAAGAAGCCAAAGCCTCATAATGGAGGAAAGAGGAAGAAGTCAGCACTCTTGGTGGCTCAGACCCTGCAGCGGGTTAGCGGGCTCCGCTTCCTGTGGGATTTTAGCTGTCTGCTTATTCCTCTTGCATAAGTACGTTGGCTCCACTCCAGGGCCAAGTTCTGCAGTCGGTAACCTCTTTCTCTGCCATTTCACTTCATGAGCCCTTAAATGCATTGGTTCCTCAGCTGTGGCCTGAGGATCCGCAGTGAAGACCTGGCAGGTGAGTTGCACACCTGCTTCACCTCTGTAGCACTCCCTGGTCTGCAGGGCTGGGAACCCATAAGAGATTTAAGAGCTGGTCAGGGTCTGGAGCCCAGAGGAAGGGTACCAGTGCCTGAAGGGTCACGTTTTCATTTCCTCCTGAAGACAACCGCTTTGAAGAAGAAAACAAAATAAAACCAGAAAGGATCTGTGGCCTTTGCTGGGGCACCGGCTGCAAAGGGAAGTGCAAGTTCCCTTTGCACAGGCACAGCCCACAGCGACCACTACTGTGATTCCCCCTGGTATAATAATAATCCCCATACTCTTCCTCAAAGCACAGCTGGGATCTAGAAAGTAAGAAAAGCCAAATAAGACAGCTGCACACAAGAAGGATGGGAATGGGGATGATGGGCAGCAGCAGAAACCCCACAAGGTGCCAGGAGGGGTTGCTGCCCAGCTGGACGTCAGGTTTCACTCCTGTCACACCAAGGGAAGCCGGGCCTCTTGGTTTCTCTAGGATCTGGACTTCTGGTGTCACACATCTCTCTTGAGAAGACGTAACCCTCGTTGCCCCTCTGCTGGCTGCTCCTGGATGCAGAGTGACAGAGAACCTCTCCGGCCACACAACCCACCAGTAGCACAGGACAAATTGTCATGGGCAATGCAAGAAGAGAGGGGGCAAGACTAAGACATGGGGGTTGCAAGTGTCCCTTCAAGGATATGAACCTGCATCGTGTCACTGGGAATACTCACGCAAGTGTGCCCAGGGCTGTGTAATCTGCAAACCTGAGAGGACTGTAAAAAGGGGGATAAAACGCTGAGCTCTCCCTTAGTCATTTAGATTTACCTTCACTTTTTTTTCTTTTTCCTTGAAGACAGTTACCAGGCTGAGTCTGTGTATCTTGTACCCAATAAAGATATTAAAAGCCCTTTAATCTTCTGCTGCATAATCAGCAGCTTATTTTGCTGTGGAGGTAAATGGCGCTGGAGTGAGGCATTAGCTGTGCGTGGCTCGGAGCTCTCTGGAAAACATCCTTGATTAGTTGGGAAGTATTCATTGGCATGCACTTGCCGCACTTCCTGCACTTGCCTCGTCCCTGGCTGTAAACCAGGTGGCTCTCAGTGTCCTCACACGGGCACAATGGGCCATGCGCCACCTGGTAACAACCAGCCAGGAACACAGGGAGGGTGAGGTGTATTTTCAGGGCATCAGCAGGGATGAACCCAGGGAATGGTACTAGGGAATGTTTCTGGAGCACTGATGTGATGTTAGCTCTGAACTGATGCAGGCTTACATGTAGCAGGATGGGAGATTTAAAAAACAACAGTAGCAGAGACCCACCAGGATGGAGGTTTTAGCTTTTTCCCATGTTTGCTGTGTGCTGTGTAAGCTCTTTTATCATAACTAGCAGGACACACGTGGAGGTCTTCCATTCTCTGTTCCCCATGCCTCCCTGCAACCACTACTGGCGCTGATGGAGGTTTGGGAGATGATTTCTCCTTGCTCTGTGTTTGTGAGAGAAGGGAACTGTGGGGAGCAAGGCTTGTGGACCCATCCCAGCACATCACAGAGTCCTTGAGATAATGTCTCCAACAAAGACCAGTGCTACGTGGCCGATGCAGAGCTCCTCTGGCCTGGAGGAATGTGGCAGTCTTTTCCTGGGATTTCCGGACAGTAGAGAGGGAAAGAAGAGAGCGCTGAAGCATTTGCCATGAGCAGTGCCAACACTCGCATGGTGGCTTGGGTTTCCTGCACACTGCAAGGAGCACTCAGACCACAGGGATATGCCAGCCATGTGTGCCTGTCCAAGCCATCACTCTCATGGGAGGTGTCCAGAGACTCAGACCTACATTAGACCCTGAAGATCTTAAAATCTCATCTAAACAGACCAGGCAGGCAACGAGTGGAAGAGTTGATCTCACTCCGTTACACAAGGACAGAGGAGAGGGACAGTCAGTGACACACACAGACTATGACAGGGCCACAGCAGCAGGATGATTCCAATGTCACTGAGAAGCAGAGGTCTGAAAGGTCATTCCCCCTCAGCTGAGGCGCTCCCAGAGTTCAGAGCTGCAACCACGTCTGCCTGATCACAGAATCACAGAATCAGAGAATTGTAGGCTTGCATGGGACCCCTGGAGACCATCTAGTCCAACACCCTGCCGAAACAGGGTCCCCCAGAGCAGGCTGGACAGGAAGGCATCCAGGCAGGTTTTGAACATCTCCAGAGAAGAAGACTTCCCACCCTCTTCGGGCAGTCTGTTCCAGTGCTCTGGCACCCTCAAAGTAAAGAAGTTTTTCCTCATGTTGAGATGGAATTTCCTGTGTTCCAGCTTGAGCCTGTTGACCCTTGTCCTGTTGCTGGACACCACTGAAAAGACTCTGTCTCCATCCTCTTGACACCTGCCCTTTAGATATTGATAAGTGTTGATGAGATCTCCTCTCACTCTTCTTTTCTCCAGGCTAAACAGAACCAGATCTCTCAGCCTTTCAAGCCTGATAAACTCTCCAACACAGGCCAGTGGCAATCCGCTCTGCTGGGGCTGCTCCTCCACTGTGGGACAAGCTGGTGACAAGGGATGGCTTTCCACAAGATGACCATGAATCCTCTTGCTCCAGAAATGGTATTTGGAGTAGAGCAACAGCAGCCACAAGAGATTTAGATGGAGGGTCCATTACTTTGTGCCTGTCTCTGAGGCTTGCCATGTTCACCCCAAGCACCCCTGTCCCCAGAAATCACTCTCTTTTTAAATGGAAAAAAAAAGCAAAACAACAACCCACAAGCAACAACCAAATCACAAAATACTTAAAAGGGGTTGGAGTGACCCATCAGCAGTTTTTTCACTCTGCAGTCAGCACCAGATGTAGTCTGGGCTGCTCACAAACACCATATGAGACCTGCTGTCAGCAACATGGTTACCAGTGAGAGGACGAGGGGCAATGGGCATAAGTTGGAACATAGGAGGTTCCACTCAAATATGAGAAAAAAC
>JAOXNO010000020.1:11442805-11464217 GCA_028565335.1 Limnodromus scolopaceus
TTCGGCAGGGGAGTTGGACTAGATGATCTCTATGGTCCCTTCCAACTCTAAAAATTCAGTGAAATTCAGTGAAACCTCCCCGGGCAGCCAGGACCTCGCTGTTTCTCTACTGTGAGGAGCTGGAGGGCCCCATCGCGGTGAGCAGAGAGGCACAGGGAGCACACGAAGACTACCCAACCTCATGCATTGTGTCCTGAACCGTGGGCTCCCCCGGACACCCTCAGGCAAAATCCTCTCCAGCTTGTTTTTTTCTCTGCTGCCAGTTCCTGTGGGTCTCTGGGATGTGCTGGCTCACACCCATGGCCGGGAATGTCTCCGTGTGACAGCTAGCCTTGGACTTTGCCTGCCCGAACAAAGACAAAGAGGAGGCTCGGCAGTGCCTTCCTTCTGCTTCCCGGTGGGTGGCTGCCTTTTTCTGCTGGCTGGGATTTTTCGGGAGGCAGGGACATTCGGTTAAGCATTGCTAGGACAGGGCAGAGAGCCAGGAGAACTCTTGTTCCCGCAGGACGGGAGGTCAAAGGACCGGCACACTCCCTCCTGGACAGCCATCACGGCTCCTCCATCTGCAGCTGCTTCCTCAGGATGCAAGAAACACTGTGTAGGTGAAGACCTCCTGGGGATGAAGGACAGGGAAGAACCTCTGCTGGTACCCCTTGTCCCAGGCTTGCTGAGGGGTGAGACATGGCTACAGCAATCAGGGTAAAAGAAAGGGAAGCAACTATGGGGCTCAGTCCACTGGTGAGCTGCCCCAGGACCCCATGGGGTTGGTCACAGGTCATCAACACGAAAGGTGGGAGCAGGTTAATGATGCTCTCTGATGATTCAGAGCAGCGGCAATATATTTTACACAATAAGTGGATGTTATAGATACTGGGTGAAATCTAGCAGTGCAGAGGGCAGAGGAGACAGTCCAAGAACACCAGCGCTGGGCCAGGACAGAGGCAGCATCACCGTCTCTCTCTCCAGCTGAGGCCACTACTAGATATATAAGAAAAAGCTCAAGAAACAGAGCAAATCAGAGTCGCCCTTCCCTGCCAAGCCCTCCCAGCACCCAGGAGTCACTAGCACAGGAGTTTCCCCAGATGGAGCTTGCATGGTACCCATGTGCACCCACCTGCGATGGGTTTATCCAGCCCCTGGCTGAGCCCCTCCAGCACCCTGCGCTGCACGTTTCCATGGCTTATCTACAGAGGGTGTGAAAAGGGCAGTCCCCTTTACTTTAAACTTGCAACCTGGTCATTTTGGGGATGGACATATCTCTTGTCAGGCCTGGGGACAACATTAGCACAGTGGCAGTTGGGTTGGCTCTGGCAGTGCTGTAATGGGCTGGGAGCAGTGTATTTCAAACCAAAAGTGAGCAGGGTTCCTGGGTCAGCCTGCCTGAAGCAGAAGGAGGACTTAATAGACCTTCAGGGTTTCCAGTGGTGGGGAGCAGTGCACTTCTAAGGGGACTGTGGTAGCATTAGGAGAAGGGAGGGGAGCTCAGGGACTTAGCAGGTTCCAGTGCTATACTCCCAGACTGCAGATGAGAAGTCCTGGACCTGTTACCCAGGACCTCCCAACAATTTAGGGGTCCAGCTAACACGGTGGCTGTGCATGGAGCAGCATGAAGGAAGGATCTGGCTGCCTTTCCTTTTCCCATGTCTCTGACTCCTATCCTTCCAACTCTCCCCTCCGTTTCCCGTAAAAAAGGATCCACAAGCCAGTCCTTCCTTGGCAGGGCATGGAGCCAGTCTGTCTTATCAGACACAGAAAAGACAGCCAGGGACTTTCCACTCTGTGCTGGTGTGCCCTGGTAGGAATACCAACCTGGTATATCTTACTTGCTCCAGAGACTTCCCGAGCTCCCCTGCCCTGTGCTGCCTTTGCACTCTTGGTGGCTCTGCCCCCGCAGACTCCAGATTTACTCTTTGATGGCCTTTTCCTGGCTGTAGTCATCCTCTGCCTGGAAATCCTTGGACAGAAACATCCTGCGGGAAGGCTAGGAAGGAAGGTGTTGCCCCTGGGGCAGCACAGACCTGCTCCATGGGGAAGCCCCCAAAGACCCAGCCTCTGTGGCCTCCTCCAGCTCCCTTTGCAGGCAGCTGAGAAAAGGGCTCACTTGGGAATTTCTACATTTGACTCTGCCGGTGCTGTCCTTAATGGCCCACAGAAGCGTGGCACAGAGCTGCAGACTCTCTTCACACCAGGGCTGTGCATAGACTCTATCTCTTGGCTTTCAGAGAGAGCTATTAGTAGCAGGTCCGTATCAAATCATGGCAGAACTACCTGTCCTCCATCTTCAGACACACTGTCCAGAACAGGAGAGCGGCTTCTGGAAAAAAGAAGAAGCAATGCTGAGCGGATTGGGACTGTTCAGACTGGAAAGAACTGACCCAGAAGGCCTGTGTGAGCACAACCAAAAAAAACCTACAAGGGACAAAATCCGGACCAGGAGGCATTCCTTCCCGGACTGAGCTGAAGGGGTTCTGGGAGAAGAGAGAGCAATGACCCTCCTGAAGCCCAGCCAGAGCCCTTGTAGAAAAGCACCTCAGGGTCACATTTGCAGGGGTTAATGCCCTGCTGAAAGAAGTTGTTCCCTCCCTGCATTTGCCTGCATGCGGTATGGGAAAGGCTGCAGCCTCAACACTGATGACACAAACGAGGCAGAGCCCCTCTGGATAGCTGAAAGCTTCTGCTCGTCACGGACTTGTCCCAACTGCCAGCACAGCCCATGATGAATGGCCCCAGCGTGTTCTGGCACACCACAGCCCCCCAGCATTTACTTTAGACAGTTGCAGCACAAGGAAAACAAATGAGATTCAGAGAAACCCAACCTGCTGTTGGCCCCCTCCGTCTCCATTTACATGTCTGTTTTCTCGTCCAAGGCCATGTATCTCCTTTGTTTAGGAGCATGTCTGGCTTCTGATCTTGTTCCAGATGTTTTCTGCATGAGCCCTTCCTCCTTCTGAATCCTCAAAACCCTCACACGGATGAGGATAAACCACCAGGTGGAAAGGTCTCCGGCTCTCTGAGCTCTCCAGAGAGAGAAAGGACTTGTCAAGATCATCCTGAGCCCTGCCCCTGCTCCAAGCCTGGGCTGAGCATCAGGATCCTGGGGACAGACCCAGCCACTCCACCGGAGTGTGGGGCACCAGGGCAGCTCCCGGCAGCTCTGCGGGGAACCCAGCCCTGCAAGGACAGGTGGTCCAGGAAGCATTTGGCAAGATGGGAACAGTGTGTCCTGCCAGCTAGCTCTCCAGCTTCAAACCAGCCTTTATTTATCTTGGAGCAAGGCTCCACAGCTGCTTTCAAAAGGCATTTGATGCTAAACTCTTTGGCTATGTGTTTACCCTGAAGAGCTCTTTTCTCTCTTTGGGTTGCGTTCTTTTTTTCTCAAACCCAAACTTAAAGTATGCTGGTGAAACAGAGCCAAGGCTGCCAAGGCCGTTGCCAGGAGCACCCCAGCTTGTGGCCCAGATGGTGACAGCAAGGATGTTGTTTTTCACCGCTGATGGTTCACACTCTACTATTAGCGACTGCCCAGCTTGCTCAGCTTCAAAGAGCGCTCATGAAAGTAACACAAAATCTGCATCCTTCAGCCCAGTTGGCCAATCTCTCCCCATGCTACCAAGACACCTTCATCGCATGGGCAGCAGGTCAGTTCCTGGATTTGCACCCAGGGACAAAGGTTTTTTGTAGCCATGGGCCGCCTCACACCAAGCACCCAGCAAATGAGTGGGGAAAAGAGAGTGTGACTCCATCCTCCCACTTCCACCTTCTAGAGATGTTCCAAGGTCATGGTCACTGTGGCTTCATCCAGCCTCAGAGGAACAGCATAAGACAGAGGGAGTCCACCTCACTCACTAGAAACCTGGTAGACCAGAATAACAGGGGGGAAAAAAGGAATTGGAAGAACTGTCCCTGACCATCTAATCCATCCTGTGTTAAACCAGGGTCAATACTACTTACAGCTTTCTGACAAACACTGGTCTAACCATAAAAGTTTCCAGCAGTGGAGATGTAGCATTTCTTCAGCTGCTTCTTCCTGCTAAATGGAATTTCCCCCTAAAGTCTGACCGCAAGGAACCTTGTGGTTTCTTGACCTATGAGAAGTAAACTCAGAGAGTACTTTTTTCACTTTCTCTTTGCAGCATCCTTCCGTGCACTAGGGGACCATCCCATCCATTCCTGGAACCAGGGTAAACCCAAGTTCTTTCAGCCTGTGCTTGGAGGCCAGGCCATCCAGACCTCTGATTAAACTCGCTGCTGTTGTTCACAACTGTCCCAAGTGGGTGTACACCTTTCCAGAGCCCACTTCGCATCTGAGACCACCTTTCCCACCAAGACTGACTTAATGAAATCCTGCATTACAGGATCACTCCTGAGTGATGCCCAAAATCCTCACTGAACAAAGCTCAGAGATAAATTCAGGCCACAATGATAATGACAGGGCTGGAGCACCCCTCCTATGAAGACAGGCCAAGAGAGTTCAGGTTGTTCAACCTGGAGGAGAGAAGGCTCTGAGGAGACCTTATAGCAGCCTTCCAGTATCTGAAGGGAGCCTAGAGGAGAGATGAGGATAGACTTTTTACAAGGGCATGTAGTGACAGGACAAGGGGTAATGGCTTCAGATTGGAAAAGGGTAGATTTAGATTAGAAACCAGGGAGAAATTTTTCACTATGAGGGTGATGAGACACTGGCACAGGTTGCCCAGGGAAGCTGTGGATGCCCCATCCCTGGAGGTGTTCAAGGCCAGGCTGGATGGGACTTTGGGCCCCTGGGCCAGTTGGAGGTGTCCCTGCTCATGGCAGGGGGGTTGGAACTCGATGACCTTTAAGGCTTTTTCCAATCTAAACCATTCTATGATGCTATAAATCAAAACAGTTGTTCCTGCCAGGAGAGAAGGGTACAGAGCATGGATGCAGTGGCAGGCAAACCCACTTGTCTCCTCCCAACAGCCACAACACAGCCCCTGTTTCTCCCATTCATTACCACTGCACCAGCTGCCAGGTTGGGCTGGAGATCTGAGCACCTCTCACTATGAGGCTGACTCAAAAATGGCTTCTTTGGGGTGATTTTTTGCTTTAGTCTGCGCTAACACAGTTTTAAACACCGGTTCTACAGCACATGAGCATGCCAGGAGATGCTAATTTTTGCAACGAGCCACCTGCATTGGATTTGCTAGCAGCAGGGCTAGCGGGCGGTTCAGCTTGAAACCGGGCCAAGGCAGAGGGAGAGCTTTCTTCCTATCATCCCCTCTCACGCTGCAAAATATCCACTGCTTCTCGTGCCTGCGCTGAGGCACAGGGTGATGCCAGGCACGCAGGGCAGAGCCTCCCTGCCCCAGGTGAGAAGTGCAGAGCTGAGGGTCAGCGCCTCCAGGACCTACCACCCTTGCCCAGGCCCAGCAGCATCCCAAAAGCTCACCAAAAAAGCCATTTCACAGCAGGGACGCAGCCTTGGGGAACAGCAGGGATCATTGCAGCGGACTTCAGCCCTGCTTTCTCTCCAGGCTGGCAATGAAACCCACAGCCCTGCAGGCTCTGACACCGGGAATTCCCTGGGGTAGCTGGCCTTGGCAGGGGCAGAGGAGGATGCTGGAGCATTGCGCAGTAGCAGGGAATTGAAACCAAGCACTGTGGGAAGAGGACAAATCTGTAGCTGTAGCGTATCCGGGACACTTCTGCTTTTGTTCTTTGCAATGTCATCCATCACTGTAAATGCTGACTGGTGCCTTTCCAGAAGCCATGTCAACTAAATAAAAGGTGGGAAAGTACAAATTGCAGGGTCTTTCAAGGAAAGCACTTGATTTCTTCACCAAAGACCACCTCAGCAGCTCACAAGGCTCCTGATAATAAGTGCTGCTTTTCAGCTTTTCTCTCCTCCCAGAGAAAGTCATGGCATAATAGTTTAAACAAAATTAAGGAACATGCATGTAAACACAGTTGTGTCCTTGCAGTTTGGGGACAGTCAGTGCACAGCGCAGCGGAGAAGGGGGTTTCCCAGCCAAAACATCTGCAAGAAAGAACATATTGCTTTCTGTGGGAAAGTGGAGAAGAGTGAGATGTGTTTGTGGAGGAGGCATACCAAAGGCTGGAGAGGGTGATTCTCCCAAGCCAAGCAGTCGTACCACACCTGCACATCTGTGGTGACACAACAGAGCTGCCAAATCCCTCTGGACAGGCACAGAATAGACACCACTCAGGTAAAGCCTGGGGCAGAAGGGTACAAAGAAAATGGGCAGAAAACTAGGCAGCATGGGGTCAAACAGACAGAGGGGCGGGGAGAGCCCAAGATTAGAGGTTTGCACGTGATGATAGAGCTAAACAAGGATCACAGGAAGAGCCTCTGAGTCTGCCTTATGGCTAGAAGTCTTCTGGCTCTCCCTTTCCACCCTAGACAAGGAACGGTTTTTCATGTTTATGGGTTTAATGCATCCCAGTCAGCCTCAGGCTGCACATCAATTTCCCAAATTCATGACGTGCCCCAGAATCTTATCTTCTCTGCTGCTGTCTTTGCCCAGTTCTTGCCCCTTGGTTATCCCTCCCATCTGCTCCCAAGCAGAGCTCAGGGAGCTCCCAGGTCTTCATTAGTCCCCTCCAAGCCCCATTGCTGCAGTCTGAGCCGGGTGGTGCCACCTCATCTCAATCTCCAACAGACCCAGCTGTGTTTTGACATGCAGCCGTGGCATTTTGCTGTGGTTGCAGAGCAACCGAGAAAAGGAGAGAGACCTCTCCAGCCTCCTGCCCAGGGGTCACACCACGAGGAGCAGAGAAAACCTGCCCTAAAGGCACAGCTAAGCAGGAAATCAGGAGGGAAATGTGGGGAGTGCCACCTAAATGGCATTAAGCCTCCCATCACTGCCTACCAGTTCATTGAGAGGGATGGGTAATGGGGAAGGTACTTTCCAGAGACTTCTGGCAGCAGGACAAGTCTCATATTTGCTTGTCCTCCTGGTTTTCTCTTTAATCTCCAGTTTTTACTGCTACTGTGCGTAAAGAGAAGATGAGTGCATCCGAGGGCAGAGAGGATGGGTGCCCCCTCCCTTTCCAAAGGGTGCTCTGACCCCTGGGATCTGGGCAAGAGTGCACCTGGCTGGTGGCTGAGCTGACGCTGCAATGAGCTGTAGTCCCTGCAGCTTACAAAAGCACAGAGCAGAACCCTGTGTGGGCACAACAGTCCCTAGATCAGAAAACTCCTGGGCTCAGTTTGACTCCAGGGACCCAGGCCAGGAAAAGCACCCTGGTGCCCTGCTCCAGTCATAGAATCACAGAATCATAGAATGGTTAGAGTTGGAAGGGACCTTAAAGATCATCGAGTTCCAACCCCGCTGCCATGGGCAGGGACACCTCCCACTAGACCAGGTTGCTCAAAGCCCCATCCAGCCTGGCCTTGAACACCTCCAGCGATGGGGCACCCACAGCTCCTCTGGGCAACCTGTTCCAGTGTCTCACCGCCCCCACAGGAAAGAATTTCTTTCTAGTATCTAATCTAAATCTCCCCTCTTCCAATTTAAAACCATTACCCCTCATAATATCACTAAACTTCCTGACAAAGAGTCCCTCTCCAGCTCTCCTGTAGGCTCCTTTCAGATACCAGAAGGCTGCTATAAGGTCTCCCCGGAGCCTTCTCTTCTCCAGGCTGAAAAACCCCAGGTCCCTCAGCTCGTCTTCATAGGAGAGGTGCTCCAGCCCTCTGATCGTTGTAGTGGCTCTCTGCTGGGCCTGTTCCAACAGCTCCATGGCCTGGGGACGAGACCCAAGAAGCGAGACCACAAAGGTGGTGCAGGCTGGGTGATACCATCAGGGAGAGTCCAGCCGCAGGAGGAGGATGGCAGGGATGGCACCAGCTCATGCTCAGAGCCCCACAGTCTGGTCAAGGCTGCTGGCATCTTCCCAGAGGACAAATCTCATCAGAAAGCAGCACTGGTGATGACATGCTGGGAACAAAAGGGAAGCAAGCAGGGACCTGGGGAGGAGAGGTGCCAGGCCTGGATCCTCTCCCTCACCCACATACATTATTGTTTAGGCAAGAGCAAACAGCGCAACGGGAGGAGACTGAAGGGGCTTTTCCTCACCTGGGTTCCCACCCTTCCCAATTATCCACATGTCCCATCTCCTCACAAAAATCCAGGCAGGTCCCTGAGCCCCTGCCAGCCAGGTCCAGAGCTGGTGCCAAGGGAGCTGTGCCCATGGAGAACAGCCCCTTGCCTCGGCATCAAGCAGAGGAGACCATCAGGGTGGGGGACAGATAGTTTTGCACTGGTAAACATGCCCGTGACATACTCACAGCTCCCATGGACTCCTCTGCACCAGGGGGTGACATGAAGAGGCTGTGTGAGGGCTGTGGGAGGGGGAATAGTTTTTGCCCCCGCGGAGATGCTCATCTTGCCTGTGGGTGGAGGCGCAGCCCTCCTTGGTCCCTTCAGGAGCAACATGTGCAGAACATGGGGGATGCTGGTGACAGAAGAAGCCCCCATACACAATCTCTTTGGAGGCAAGGGACAGAACCAGTTCCAGTAAAGACCAGCGTAGCATTTTCCTCTTGCTATAGAGAAGCAGGCAAGTGTTGTTGCTATGGACCTTCAATCCTACCTCCTGGCTGGGAATGCACATGCCAGGTCAGACCCTGAGACTGCAGCAGATTGTGCCTGCTGTGTCTTCTGCCCCTTGAGCACAGCCTGGGAAGCCTCTGAGACAGCTTTCACCATGCCTGGGAGAGACAGGAATGCTCTCATGATCCTGGCTATGAGACCTGACAGCTAGAGAACAACCCAAAGCACACCCAGTTTCCTTGCACAGATGGAGCCTTGCCTTTCTCTCCTGTTCTTGTGTACAGCCGTGAGGAGAGGGGCTGTTTTCTTAGCCCTCTAGGAAAGCCCTTCAGTTATAACAGCCTGTTATTCCACGATGTGTGAAATCAGTGTCCCAGATGTGGGTAAAGGACTGCAGGTGATTCAACCGATGCTCCAGAACTCCTCACACCAAAGTGATCCCTGCATTTAGCCCCCCTGATCTGCTGAGGGCATGTCTGCACCATCCATTAGCAGATCCCTATCCTGCCCCGCCAGCCCCTGCGAGTGCAGTGACAGTAAACAAGGAGCAGGAAGGAGACAGCTGGGGACAGAGAAACGGGAGGACACGCAATATTTTTCACTGAATCCAGCTCTTTGCTGGGACGCGAGGTTTTTTGGCACGGCAGCAACGAGCTGCTTTCTCCAAGGAAAGTGGCTGCTTCCCTCTAAAGAGATCGTTGACATTTTGTATCAGAAAAACTCCGTAGTTTACCAAGCACTGAGCCCTGCTGGTTTTTGACAGATTTCCAAGAGTTAGGCTCTGGAGTAGGGAGAGCTGCTGCAGGGCTGGAGGAGGGACAGCCAGCCAGGACCACGTACCTGGCCCAGGACACCATCTTCTCCTCTCCTTCACTGGGGGGTAAAGACAACCTGCTGCCAGAGCTGGGGCCTGACTCACTACGCCATTGAGACCTATAGAAGACAAGGACTTGGCAGGGATCTGTGATGAACGGCAGCATCCGCTCTTTTACAAGCAGTCCCTCAAACCCTGATGGAAACAGATAAACCTGCTTCCAACATCAAAGAGATCACTGCAAGCACCTACTCCCCCAGCTTTCCAAGGAACTGGGCCAGAACACCATGGAGGCTCCTTGTCAGGGTCGCCTGCAGCCAAGAATGAACCTGACCCACCCCAGGCTAAGCCTCTCCTGCAGCCCCTGTCCCGCTCAGGGACCCACACCAGCTGCAGCAGCTCAGCCCCGGTGCAGTTCCACGCCGAGCATCCTCCTCCTCCCCAGCCGCGGCCCCCCCGTGGGTCACCAAGCGAGCAGCAGGAAGGCTTCTGCCCAAGCAAGCACCGTTTATCCTCCTTTCCCACTCACGCTGTTTGTCTTGGCCTCTCTTCCCATACCACCCTTCCTCCTCTGCCTCCTCCTCCTCGGGATTGTATTGCTGGGGCTGTCACTATAGTTAATGAGCTGGGACATGAGCTGGCGCTCTGGGAAAGTCACACCAAGAAACAGCCAAGCCCAGGGCATTGTCAGTGCACAGGTACCAGGGAGGAGAGGACCCCCAGAGGGGGGAACACCTGAAAAAGAAACCCCAGCCACCAACCAAGGGAGCCAGCAGACTAGGGGAACAAAGAGGCCAGGGTTAAGCTTGTGTTCAACAGGTCTCACCAAAAGCCATCAGGCACCTGCACATCCCCTGGCTTGCACACTCCAGCTGCTGCACCACCAGGGATGCCATCTCCTGCCTTCAGGAACAGTCCCTGAGCCATCTCACTCCCAGCCTGTGCCCAGGCTTGCTGGCTGGCACCAAAACCCGGCCAGGGACAGTGCTAATAATTTAACCATGTGGACAGTCATATTTAAGACGGTGGTCTTTAGAAGGAGAACATAGCACCTGGTTGTTGACCATGCAAACCCCACCCGTGTATGTTCAACTCATGTTTCAATCAAATGGAATGGTTTTGTATAAATATTGCATGGCGTGGGCAAAAGAGCAGTTCCCAAGGGAATGCATCAAGCCACTTTGGGGCAGCAAGACCAGTGCACAGTCCCAGCAGACCCAAGGCTTGGGAGGAAACTGGCCAGAGACTCCCAGCTCATTGGTGATGAGGGGCAGGAAATGGTGGGCTGCCCACGGACATGTCCAGGAGCAGTTGTTTTCACCTGCTTCCATTTCCCCAAAAGCTCTTTCTCTTCCCCTGCAGCCCAGCTGCGAGCAAGCACCCAGGTGCCAACCACCAGTCCTGACTGGCCACGCTGTACCTCATTTTCCCTTCACTGCAGGGACAAAGCTCCTGTTACCACAGCTCTTCATCCATGTCCTACGCTCCTGTGGGAGCTGAGAGCTGTGGAGCTCCAGCCTCGTGGCCTCACCACTGGGGCTGAAGTGGTTTGGGCTGTGTGGTGCAACATTGGCATGGTCCCTCCCTCCCCATCTCTGCCGTACAACCCCCTGGGGACCTGCTCTGGCAGCCCAGCCAAGCAACGCAGAGCAGGGTGTCCACCTCACCAAGGTGCTGAGACCCCCCAGGAGAGACCTGCAACCCAGCTGCTGTAGAATGTGTCCTTCACCCCCATGAAAACCACTTTATGTCCCCCCTTAGCTGCTTGCCCCATGCTCCGCGCTGGCCACTGGGCTCAAACACGAGACAGGTCAACCACCCACTGTTTTTTCTTTTTATTTAACAAAATCACAGCATGATAAAAAAAAAGAAAGAAAAGAAGCAGCTTACACACATAATTGTTTCATCAAACAGATCTAGCAGCAAATACCTGAGAGTGGAGCAAACACCGCTCATGCATCCCAAAGCCCAGGCTGCGAGCACAGTGGCAGTCTGGGGGGACCAAGAACAGGGGCAATGTCCCTGAGGAGTGCGACATCACTGCCCACTCAGCCACCGCCACATTACTGGTTCTGTTTCTACCCGGGTAAGGAAAGGCAGGAGGGGAAATGGTGTAGGGAAGTCAGGGCAAGAGAGAGGCCGTGCTCTGCCTGGGGACATGTATGTTGGGCTCAGTGAGGGAGCAACACAGTGCATGGCCAGCAAGGAAAATCCCCATTCCTCCACTCCATCCCCACACTGTTCTGTCCTGGCAGCCAAGGATGCAGAAGGACTGCAGAATTTTTGGGGCTGATGCTGGAAACCAAAGGGACCAGACTGGTGCTGGAGATCACAGCTGTTGCAAGGGAAGGCTGAGACACATCACACCCCCCGCAAAACTTGTCTCCCAGAACAGTCCATCAACCGGCTTCCAGGCTGCAAAGGGTCACATCAGAGAGACAGGGAAGAAGAGAGAACAGACAGGACTTTGCCCAGCCCCATGCACTGGCACGAGTCCCGAGGAGGGTTGGCCTTGGGGCTGAAGGTGGAAGCAGGTCAGCTCCATTTGGTTCAGATTCACAGCTGGGAGCCAGCCCCGCTCCAGGCACTGGGGCTGGCTATGGGCTTCTTCGGAGACTATTTGCCTTGAGCTTTAGCCTGGGGAAGTGAAAAACCAAGCTGTGATGAGTGTGATCCTTGGAGCAGGAGCCTCCCCAGAGTCTCTTCCACATGGTCGGGGTGGTCACCGACGGGTCACCTCCCTTGGCCAAGCCATGATGGTGAAGTGGGGACCTAGCTGGGCTTGCAAAGCACCCACCGAACTCACTACAAGCCCTCCTGATGAAGATGTGCAAGTTGCAAGCTCCAAGCCTGCAGGACAGAAGCGGGGCAGAGAGGGTTTGCTGTCCCCATTCTCAGCTGAGAACAGGAATGGCTCTTACCTTCCTGGCAGAGATGGCATCCAGCTTCTCTTGGAGGCGAATCACCCATGGGGCTTGGAGTGGGGCACAGAGACGTTTGCCCTTTGTGGTGATGAACCTGCCAGGCCCATGGGGAAAAAAAAAAAAAGATGAGCAGGACACTCCAGGGACTTTCAAGCACAGCTCAGCTCCCAACCACTGCCTCCCTCACTGCTCTCCTCCATCTCAACCGTGGGATGACTTTCTTCCCTGACTTTTGTCCCAGGTTTTCCCCTCCTGGCAAGTCCTGCTCTGATTGATCCTCTGATCTCCAGGGTCCCTTCCACAACCCTCTCTATTCCCAAACCAGGCTCAACATCCCTCCTCCACCCTGCTCTGCCTCCACCCCTGCACCCCTGTGGGGTCCATCCTTTGGCCATCACCATCCAGGGGCTCTTACACAGCAGCCGGGACATCGCAGCCATCCTGCACCAGCTGGAGCCGGTAGTCCTGCACTATCCGCCGAGGGATGGGGTTCTCGCTCGTCCGCAGGCAGCAGTCAAGGACGTTGTTCCCGCCGTGCACTGGAGGAGAAACACACCACATAGGCTTAGGAACCTCTCCACGGGTCAGCTGTGCCTTCACCCAGCCTCCCCGGAGGGAGAAGGGGCTGCGAGGCCACCCCGGAGGAGCAGGTTAGGATGGTGCCACCAGGGACGCCCTCGCACGCTGCCCCGGCTGCACATGCAGCCAGCAGCTTTATTGCCTCCACACCCTGGTGCCGGCAGCCCTTTGCCTCCTTCTGACAGAAAGCAAAGGAGACGAGAAACAGCAGATTGGCAGAGGGCAACCCTTCTGCATGCCTGGGTCCCTCCTGCACCCCCAGGGCCAGCGCCAGCAGCAAGCAAAGCAGGACAGGATGCTTTACTTCAGGATGCTGCAATAGGACAGGGGACCTCAGTCACCCTCCAGGCAAATGCTGTATTCACTGTTAATGCCCACCAAGGCTGGCAGTGCCCAGGGGTGCCTGTAACCCCAGGTAGCAAGGTGTGGTACAACACCTCAAGGTGTTTGTGACCCCCAGCTCCCTGCAGAGGGCCTGGTGTCACCCACCCGGACAGCTGTGACCTGTGCAAAGCCCGTGTCCAACACCTGCTGCCCCTCACACACAACCTCTTCCCTAACACACGCCTTCCATCCCATTCCCAGCTGTGCCACTTTCCCCCCAGGCTGCCCTACACCAAAGGGTGCCAGGGATGCTCCCTCCGGTGTGCTGGGGCAAATGGGACCAAGGTGATCCCAGCCCAGTGTGCACAGGCTGGGATAGGGCACTGGGAGGCAGGATTGCTCCACAGCCTTCCCCAAGTGCAACTTTCCAGCCCCAGTGCCCTGCAGGCTCCTGCCTGGACTTTGGGCAGGTCAGAGTCCCTCTGGGACAGGTTACAAGCAGAGGACACAGGAGGGCTGTGACGGAGCCCCGGCCATGAATCCCTCTAAACCTCTGCTGGAAAGGCAAAAGAGAGCAAGAAACTGGATCCTCTCCCTTCCACAAGAAAGGCAGCCTGAGGGGTTCCCTCTTACCATTCAGGATACATCCCAGGACCAGGAGACTGAGGCAGAGGAGGTGCAGCTGCTGCATTTTGCTTCTGAGTCTGGCAGAGGACGGGGCTGGAGGTGACGTTGCTCCGGGCAGGAGAGGTGAGCTCTGCACGGCTTCCCTGCGCTCTGCTGCTGGTGCTCCACGCTGCCTATTTATCTTTCCAGCCCGTGGCTTTCACTTTCTTTTGGAGAAGAGGGGTGGGAAGTTGCAACAAGTCTTGCCACAGGCTGGATTTTAATCTTTGAGCAGTTCCCGAATATCTGGGCGGCTTTCCCTGCAGCCAGCTGCTCCATGGTCCCAGAGCCAAACACCCTCCTGCCCTCTCCGGCACCCAGGCCACCAGGGCTGCTGCTCAGGAGCAGAGCAGCTCCAGCATCCTTTTACCCTGCCGAAGTACCTGGGCAAGCACATGGGGAGTCCCACCCCATACATTTCCCAGTCCTTTATCCGAGACATCTCTGGGACGCTCCCATTAGATATCACATGGCCCCAACCTACATGGCCCCAACCCAAAAATGGCTGGGAGTAGAACTTGCCTCAACCCCACCTTTTGGGTATATATGAGTACTGGGGTGATGCCTGGCTCACCCTGAGACCCCCCTATCTGGTCACAGGTGCCTGGCTGGCTCCCTCTGCCCTCCCCACTGCCTGCACGGGGGGGCACATCCGAAGCTGGTGGATGGAGTAGAGCCCAGCCAGTATGGTCCACTCCAGGGCTGCGATCTCACATGCCGAAAGACAACCTGGTTTCCAGGTGTCCCAGAAAATGGGCTCACAGCCAAAGGCAGCTGCAGAGCTTCCTGGAAACAGGTTTTCTCAGCACAAGAGCAGAAATCCCCCACAGAGGCTGTGTTCACAGCACAGGGTGCCAGCAGCTCTCCGGCTGTGTGGGCGCTCCAAGGAGTGAAGACCAGCACTTCCCTTGCAAACCTTTTGCAGGGCCACAGGGATGGGGGCTGTTTCTCCTTGGGATGGTGACTCACCACCATGCCAGTGCCACCTGGGATGATACCCCTTCCAGGGGCTTCAGCCCTGATAGGTACCATGTGGGATGCTGAGAGCAGCCGGGTTGTGCAGCAGACACCTTGTAGGGGCTTGGAGAGATACCAGAGACAGGCTCTTCTTGGAGGGGCTCAGGGACAGGGTGAGAGTCAACGGCATGAGTTGGACTCAGGGAATTTCCCATAGATAATAGGAAAAGTATTTCCTCAGAGAGGTGAACAAATCCTGGAGAGGGACCTCCATCCCTCCACCCTCTCCCTTGCCCCAGCTTTGATGTATTCTGGCACCTCTCCTGGTGAAGAGCACTGCACAGCCCTTCCACAGGGACAAATATCAACCTGGGCACTAGACACAGGGCTGGGACCCTGAGGACCGCAGTGGATCCCTCTGCTCCTCTCAGCAGTAGGAGATAGTGGGCTCTGTCCTCTTCCCACCTCCCGGTAAGAAGCAAGAGAGGACTCCAGCCACAGGCAAAGGTGCTCCGTCCCTGGATTGGCACCAACCTCGTGCATGGGGTGATTTCCTCCATCAGGAGAGCATTGCCTCTGGCCACTGCTCTGCCCCAGCAAGCTGGTGCCTTGCTGGAGGGATTAGTCAGGGGCTGGTGGGCAGGATGAGCAGCACAAATAGGAAGTGTCAGCTTAACTTCAGTCAGCACCTGCATTCTTCTAGCACTCACAAGCTATTGGAGAGAAATTTTGGCTAGCAGAAGGGGAATTTAAGTGGTAGAGGATTAGCATCAGTCATCAGCCCGAGCCTCCCTGCAGGTCTGGTGATGCAGGCTGGCTCTGGGACCTGATCTATGCTTGATCTCCCCCGGGACACTGCCAAAGAAATGCCACAGCAGGGAGGATGACAGCTCCTGGATGCTGGTGGCCAGACCTCTAGGATCAACAGCTCCTAATCCAGAGTCAGGTCCTACCTGGGGGCTGGCCTGATGGGACAGAGCCCCCCAGAAAAGGGGGACCCCAAGAGCAGAGCCCTGACCCACTGGCAAAGGGTGCTGGAGATGCTGCCTGACAGCAAACACTTTCCTCCTTGCATGTTGGGTGGGTTTGGGAGCTACCAGAGTATGTCCCAGGGCTGGCAAAGGGTGCTGGAGATGCTGCCTGACAGTAAACCCTTTCCTCCTTGCATGTTGGGTGGGTTTGGGAGCTACCAGAGTATGTCCCAGGGCTGGCAAGGGGTGCTGGGTGTCCCATCCTATGGGAGTACCCTCCCAGTCCTGGTCCCCACAGCAAGTGAGGGGGGGGTTCCCAACCACTTTCCTGGCACAAGGAGCTCCCACCAGCTGCTGGCTCCACACTGAAAAGAGCACGTCCAATGTTGGGAATACATCCTTCTGGGGGTACCTTAACCACCTCTGGCTGCAGGGTACCTCCTGCCCTTGAGCTGCCCACAGTCCCTGCCGACACATGGGCAGGAAAGAGAGGCTCTGTCACCACCCCGGCGGCTGTCTGCTTGCCAAGTGGGTGAAAGCATGGCTGCTCCAGCCACTTCTGCTCCCCAGGAGGTGCTTGGGAGAGTGAGGAAAGGGGCTTTCCACTCGTGTTGTGAAAGGGGAATGTGGCGGGTTTCCCCCCCTCCACCAGACTCAGTGGGATTTCTAAGAAGCGAGTGGTCATCTCTGGAGTGCATCCCTGTGGCATCCAGGGAGGCCACCCCATCCCCCTCGCAGAGCCTTGGGGACCAGTAGAGACAGCACAGATGAGAAAGAGGAGATGCTTTGTGGGTCCAGGCTCTCCAGAGGCACACACAGGCAGGGAACAGGCAGGGGATTTGGTGTGAATTGAGAAGGGAGGAGAGCATCGTGTGTGCTGACCCATTTAAGCCTAAGTCAGAGCAATTTAGGAGCGTTGGAGCTCCAGCCCTGAGGACACTACAAGCAATGCAAAGCATCCCTGAACACTCATCCCTGCAAAAGCCTCAATAATGCAATTGTTAATTAAAGTTGAAACTGTGCATGGGGGAGGATCCCCATGGGAAATTCAACACATTAAAATGTAAATGGACCATGTGAGTATCACCTCCATCCCCAGGCCCTTCTTGTGGAGCACCAGCCATGCTGCCACCATCCCAGAGGCTGCGTGAGCCCCAGGGGTGAGTGCTCCCTGCCAGGCTCGTGGGCTCCAGCATGCTTCCCGGGGTGCCTTGCAGTGCTCTGCTTCCCACCTCCAAGCCATGGAGCTGGAAAGGGCAAAGGGGGAATTTCAGCAAGTTCCAGGCACAGTCAGTCCCTGGGGCAGGATCTGGCCTGGCTGCATTTACCTTATTGGGAAATACTGGGCAGACATTGCAGCTATTTCAATTTCCCTTGCATCTCCCGGCATGGGGGAGCCTCCCGCACAGTTCCCATTGCTGTCCCTGTCCTGGTGTGACATGGGGACTGCAGCAACCACTAGCCCCTGGGGCTCAGGGACCCACTGGATCTCCTCTAGCTGAGGGAATCTGATTTAAATGGAGTTAAGGCCAAAATAAAGATCAAACCATGACCTTGCCCAGGGGGAGCAAAGATGATCCTGAGGATCTGGCTAAGAGGGACGTAGAAGGTGCCAATGTATGCTCTGTTAGAGCCCATCTGTCCCTAACACTCGTTGCCTTCAGCATCATTGATGTTGAAGTCACCGTAGGTGACAGGCAGCAGAGCCAAGACCCTTCAGCTGGGTCCCGCTCAACCTCCTCAGGTGAGCATCCATCCCCCGGGGTACCTGGAACACTCATGTCCCTCAGCATCATCTTCATGCTGTGCAGTTTCCCAGCCAGGTGCTTCCTGCAAATGTCCTCAGACATGCTGTGATGGCACCGAGATGGCAGTGGCCAGGTGGGATGCCCCTAGTCCTGGCTCCCTGCCATCAGGCCACTTGTCCTCCTTGCTGCAACCTCTTCAGGGGCTTCAGGAGAAGATGGCTGGGGAACAGCGAGGAGACCTGTGCAAAAAGCAGCTGCCTGTCAGCAATCACCTTGTCATCTCCCATGTGGCTTGGCAGGAAGGATGCCCGGTAATACTGCATCCCACCCTCACCTGTGGACAGATCTAAAAGCACATAGGATGGACCAAAAGGCCTGAAGGCTGCTTTTTTCACTGGTCTCTTGACTCTTGGCTCTTAGGCTGACACCAGGCAGAGAAGGCTGTGGGGTTCTCATTCTGGTGCAGCTCTGGGATGCAGCTGACATTGGCCCTGCTGCAGGACATCCTCAGAGGAATGCACGTGCTCCTCCATCACCCCTTGGAGAGCTGCAGCCCAGGAGCTGGTCTGCAATCCCCAGCAGGATGGGAGGCAAGCAGAGGGATGTGGGGGTCTGGCAAGTGGAAGGAGGACACTCCAAAGCCAAGGGACTCCAGCCAGCAAAACAGAGGATGGGGGAAGGAGGGCACTTGAGAGCTACGTGTAGGTGAAGAAAGGCTTGAGAAGAGGCTCTGAGCCGTGGACCTCTAGGACAGGACAGGTGCCAAGGGTTGGCTGGGATTGGAAATATCTTGGAGTGGGAAAGGTGGGGTCCCTTCTGCCCACCAGCTACTTCTCCACCTCCTCTTGTCTCTCAACACCAGGAGAGCAGTGTTGGTGGAGGGAGCACCAAAAAATGCCTTGAAGCTTCAGCTGGAAACCACAGGCCCCTTCAGCAACCACGTGGTCCTAGAAACAGCTCTTGGCACCCAGGGAGCTGCTGCAGGGTAGCCAGCTCCTGGTCCTTGGGACGGCATGGAGCAGAGGGACAGACCTGGTGCCTGTGTCTCCAGGTGAGTCGTGCTGGACCTCAGCCCAGCATGCTCCACCGCTGGCACAAGCCTGGACCGTCTTCTGTGCTGGCTAATGACTTGAGCTAATCATTTGGCCTGGGTTCAAGACTTCCCTTTTCTTGGCTGCGCTCTGTGGTTTCTGTCTTGCCTGGCTACTTTCTGCTGTCACTGGAGCCTCTCTGCTCCAGGGTGGCCCAGTTCCCCCAACTTTTCGCTCTGCTTGACAGGGTTGCAGCTTTCTTGCCCTGCCTGCAGAACGTCTAGGGGGACATCTACCCCTCTCGCACGCCCCAGCGCACGCCGCATCGACCCTGCCTTGCCTTTGCACGTGGGGGTTTGCTCTGCTGTGGGTACAACAGGGCAAATCCTCCTCTGCTGCATCGTCTTGGAGCATCTTCTGTACGTCGCTCGTCTCAGCTGGGCTCTGTGGGTTCAGCTCCTCCGTGGGGAAGGGGTTTTGGCCCCTGCTGTGTGTTCCACATCCCAGCCCGCTGCCTCTCCTTCTAGCCTCTGGCAGGGAATCTGCTCAGAAGTGTTTTCCCCGTGGCCACCTGCCTCGCCAGCAAGGGGCTCCCACTAACCCTGACACCTTATTTTCCTCAAAAGCAGGGTTCTGCAGGAAAGCTGGAAGCAGTGTGCAAACGCCGTGTGTGCACAGGCACAGGCACACGCGGGGCTGCAGTTGTGCATCTGTGTCTCCTTGCTCACACGTGCACAGGTATCTGTGCCCAAGCGTGGGACAAACTCCGACGCTCTTCCACAAGCACTGCCTTTAGGGTAAAATTTAGGGTAAATTAGAGCACCCTGGCGCGCGTGTTTTATAACCTGTCTTAGCCTAAGACTCACCTAGCATCTGACGGGGAAAAACCCACCCCTGTGGCGTTTACCTCTGCAGCCACAGAGACACCAGGATGCATTTCACGTGTGGGTGGCTCCAGCCTCTGCTCGGGCTTTGCTGCTTGTGGTTGCAGATGTACTCGGCTGGGCCTCATTTCCAGGGGGTTTTTGCAACCATTTCACAATCCCCCTGGCGCTGTGACCAGCCCAACAAGGAGCCCTGCAGAAGGGATGCAGCGCATCCCCAGCAAAGGCAGGGCTGCCTCCAGCCCTCCCACGGCAGCTCCGGATGGTGTCTGTTCCCAGGCTCCCAGAAAAGCCCAGGCCAGAGTGCTGCCTCATTAATAACTCGCTTTAATGCTGTTTTCCCAAAGCAGCCCACAGCACAGAGCCTCTGCTTTGAGCAAGTGGTGCTTGCTCAGGGTCAGAGCCGGAGGGATGGGCTCAGCTGTGGGCGAAAAACACCCTGGACAAAACCTCTTTGTGCCCCCTGAGTTTGCTGGCATCTCGGGACCTCTTGGGGGAGGTCCCAGCCCCTGCACCCCAGAGACGCAGCACCCAGGGTGGGAGCAGGGGGCCTACAGAAACCAGGACCTGGGGGATGACAGTGTGTGGGGCAGGAGAGCAGCTCCCTCCCTCCTCCACCCCCGTGCAGACCTTCCCACCCCACCACAGCCCGTCACAGCAGCCAGGAGCAGTGAGTTTGGTAGTAAAGGATATATTTTATTGCCTTGCATCTCATCCAAAAGCCAGGCTGGCAGACGGCCGCACGCTCCCACGTGGAGGGGAGGGCAGCACGGAGCCAGCTCAGCACCCGTCCCCTACTCAGGGCCGGTATCTTGGACTTCACAGTTTCTTTACACAGCCTTAAAATAATAAACCTAAATGCCCGCCTAATAAAGCAATCAAAGCAGATAAATGTGCTTGATAGAAGCACTCAGCTGCAAGCTTTACTCCAGCCAGCACACAGCCTTTGCTGATACTGTTAAGCCCCGCAAATCCTATTATTGCAATTATATGACTTAATAGACCTTTACTGACCAAAGTCCACGTCTGAAGTCTCTGCAAGCAGATAGCACTGCGGCTGTGGCACAGCCTTTCAACTTGCTCCTTCTCGGCAATATTGGAAGGGGTTTTCAAGCGCAGGGAGATGCCATTTCCCCGCCAGCCCTTTCCATGGGATCTGTGTCCTTCCCTACTTGCAGTCTCGCCTTATGGCGTCCCCGGGTTAGTGACTCCTCGTTTTACTAAGGGTTTGGGATAGAGCTGCTCTCAAGCGACTGCAGCGTGTCTGCGATGAATTTTGCAAAGTCTTCTGTTTCCCCACCTGCACAGCCTCACATGCAGTTTTCACTATGTGGGCTTTTCAGACTTGGGAAGAAAGTATATGAGAGCTTCTTTTTTCTTCTTTTTTTTTTTCAGAAAATTAAGAATTTGGCTTAATAATGTCTGAATCTCTGACAACAGCAAAACCAAAGGAGATAAAAGGGTATAATTGCATTAAAATGAACAATTTGTTCTGATTTCATTGCATTTTTGTACCTAAAAAAAAATTTAAAAATCAAAGGGACAAATCCTGTCTGTCTTCCTCCAAACTACGTTGCCAGAGTGCACTACAGAAACCAAAGGGAAAGCCTAGAGGAGCCCAGATATACAGCTACACTGTCCCCCCAGCTGTCCCCAAACTCTGCATCTCAGCCGCTGTTAATTGCCCAGCGAGGAAGAACCCAGCAAGCAGCCCGGGCAGGACCACGGGGACATGGGACCGGCCTGGCACCCCACAGCCCTGCAAGCCAAAAGGAGCAAACGGGTGAGCAAAGAGAAATGAAACGCAGCCATCGTTTATTTGGTAGAAAAATAAAAGCAATTTTCCAGAAAAGCCAGCCTGCAGCATAAAGGGTACTCTGTGAAGCACAAGGAGCCAGAATAAGAGCCCTCCAGGAAGACTGAATGAAAGCATAGTCTTTAAACATAAATACACATGTATAAATCCCTCCCCACCCC
>JAOXNO010000020.1:11481978-11505184 GCA_028565335.1 Limnodromus scolopaceus
GGAAATTCCCTCTGGGGCTGGGGATCAGGCGAGACGGCTGTTTACAGCCATGGAAGAGATGCAGGGTCAGAAGCCGGGATACCTCCCGGCAGCATCCGCCTGCCAAAGTCCTGCAGAACTTGCAATGGCAGCTCTGGGAAAGTCAGCCGGACCGTTTGCAAGGCTCTCCTGGAGCGCCCCTGGCTCAGGCAGCAGGCAAAGAGGGAGACACACCACCCTAACCACCAATGGGTCCCATCCCAATGCCTGGACAGCAGAGCAGACTGCGCATGTTGAGGAGATCTGCAGGAGCTCAGGCCTGCCAAGACGAAACTGGGCTCAGGCCCTGTCCTGTGTCCCCCAGAAGTGACTGACTGTGGTTGCAGTCACAAAGGGGAATTTGCCCTCACCCCCAAGAATACCAGGAATTCCCATCTGTGCATGGCTCCGTTTCAGGCCCAAAGCTGAGAGTTGCCACCATTGCAAAACCCCCTAAGCCTCCACCAAGGTAAGTCAAGAAAGAGGTGTATGAGACCAGTTGATGTGGTTGGCATCACTTGATAGGCAGGGGGAGCATCCTCAGGACATGGCACTGTCTCCATTGCCTACAACTGCCTCCCACTGGAGACCAGATCACTTAGACAAATCCTATAGACCCTGAAGACCCCCAGGACATAGCTCTGGCAGATGTGGTCCATTCCATGACCCTTGGGTTTCTCTCTCCACTCAACAGGAAGATGAGGCCAGATCCAAATCTTCCCACAGGTTTCCAGGTACAAATCATTCTCTGCCTGTTCCCATCTCTTCCCACTCTCTTCAGAGCCTTATCAGACTGAGGCTTGATGCTGAGCTGGACAGGACTTGTCCTACCAACAACTCACAGCAGTGGTTTCACGCTCCCATCATATCCCAGGGGCAGCACAGCTTTAACCTAAAGATAGGCAGCTCTGCTGTTGTGGGTTCACCCCAGTAAGCAGTTAAACCTGCAGCTTGCTCACTCCCCTCACCAACTGGGATGGGGGAGAGAATCAGAAGGCTAAAAGTGAGAAAACTTGTGGCTTGAGATAAAAGACAATTTTAATAGGTAAAGCAAAAGCTGCAGGCAAAAGCAGAGCAAAATAAGGAATTAATTCACTACTTCCTATTGGCAGGCAGATGTTTAGCCACTTCCAGAAAAGCCTTCATCATGCTGATGAAGTAAATACCTTCATCACACGTCGTGGTTACGTGGGAAGACAAATGCTATAACTCCAAACTTGCCCCCTTCCTCCTTCTTTCCCCAAGCTTTTACTGCTGAGCTCAACATCATATAGTAGGGGATATCCCTTTGGTCAGTTGGGGTCAGCTGTCCCACCTGGGTCCCCTCCCAACTTCTCATGCATTCCCAACTTACAGAAAAGGCCCTGAGACTGTGCAAACATTGTTCACTAATAACTAAAACATCCTTGTGTTATCAACACTGTTTTGGTCACAAATGCAAATGTGACCAAATAGGAGCTACCAGTGAAGAAAATTAACTCTACTCCAGATAAAACCAGTACAACCCTCACTCCTTATTCAATGCCGTTTATGTCATGCTCAGGCCCCACACCATCCAATACATCCTCATCAACCACCACCCTCCATCCCATCCTTTGATTTATACACAGATATAGTTCTCTTAGTGCATGGGCCACTTCTGTAAAATGCCCATAAAAAGTCTGTTGAGTTCATTCAGTCCATGACTTTGTGGTCCATCTAATAGGGTGGTCACTCAGAACAGGAGAGGCGATGTGTTGTGTGGAGTTACTGGGCACCAAAGCCAGCTCAGGTAGGGTTACTGCTGTGCTTGCACTGCTTCTTGTGAGGCTTATCCTCCCTTAGTTCAGGTGGTTCCTGCTGTAGTAATTCTTATAACATGCAGCTCAAATTATGGGTTATAACCATGTAAAGGTATATCCATTACTATCTCCGCCCCCCGTGCCTATGGTCCAGGCTATGGGATTTAACACTGTGATTAACTCCTCCCCTTGCCCCTGCTCTGCTGTAAATTTATCCATGGGCCACAGTCCCTTCAGAGGAGAATCTGCTCTGGCATGGCCTTATCTGTGGGCTGCAATCTCCTAGGGATGTTCTTGCTCCAGTGTGACCTTATCCATGGGCCACAGTCTCTTCAGGGTCATACCTGCTGTGGTGTGGACTTATCCACAGCCACAGATGCTTTGAGGTGTTCCAGCATGGCCATATCCATGTCCACAGAGGCTTCAGTGTATATCTGCTGCAAGATGGGTGTATCCACGGTCTCGGACACCTTGAGGAATACCTGCTTCCATGTAGACTCCTTCACAGGTCACAGTCCCTTCAACTCCAGTTCACACCAGAGTTCCAGTCTGCCCAGTACAGCAGCACAGGAACAGCAGCGATGGCCATCTGCCAGCCCAGGCACATGGCCATTGCTCTTATCAAGATGTTCCCAGACCCAGCAGAGTAAGATGATAAGCGGTATGGCAAGCAACAAAAGCAAGAAGCAGCCACTAACAATCACTAGACTCCAATAAAGGCCAGCAAACCTCATGGCAAGCACAGGAGCCTGCCAATTTAGTAGCTAAACAACTGTAACTGCTATAAATTTGGTCTAGCACACTCCAATCAAATCTTTCATTGTCTCAAACCCTTCAAGCACCACGCTGGTTGCCAAAAAGGACTCTGTCCCAGCTGAAACCAGTATATCTGCATATCCCAGATGGTCACCTTTCTATTCCCTGGTTAGAGTTTCACTAGCCCTCTCTGACTCTGCCCATGACACTGTGGAAGCCCCAGGTGGGATCACCACAAGCACAAACTGCAAGAGCCAACCTTCTTTTGCTGCTGAGGCCAAAATACAATAGTCAGGGATCTTTATTTTGATAGACATAAAGGACAGAAGCAATGGTTATGTTCATCCTGTCTGACCGCAAGCCAGGAGCTATCATCAACTGAGCCCACTGTCATGATCAATCAGGTCAATTCCTTTTCTGTAAGCACAACAAAGGTAGCCCTGCTGTCCATCAGTGTGTCCAGTCTCAGTAGTTTCAGCAGCCAAAATAACCTCTACTTACAAAATGTGTTGCTGGCACAAACACCAGGGAATCACAAACAGGGCATTGGAGTTGATGTACCCTTGTGCACATGTACATCAGCAGACCACTGCTGACACCATCCAGTTCTGGAGTCAACCTTTCAGACAAAAAAAAAAAAAAAGGATAAGGCTTTGAAAAAAGGATGAGGAGGGATATAGCTCGTATACAAGCCAGAACTTCCCTTATGGCACTCAGGAATTTTTAACAGATGTCCCTAATGAGGCAGGAAACCAGTGTGCAGCCTTCACAGCCCCCCAAACACATAGTGTCCCACCGGATTTGCCCCACAGCAGTACACACCAGGCACATTTACTGACTCAAAGCTTCAGGGCCAGACCACAGAGCAGCAAGCAGTTCTCCATCACTCTAGTTGGCCATGGCCAACGGTTTGTTCCCCACAGTAATTGTGATGATAAGCTCTCTCATGTTTACAACATCCAGTTTCCATGAGGAACACCCCACAATACAAGAAATAACAGATACACCCTCCACCCAATATATCACAAGGAAATCCTACAGTGTGCAGTAGGGACCTCCCGGACTTCCCAGGGATGGAGAACGGGTGGCATTGGTGGAGACTGAGGATCATTTCCAAAGCCCCAGACAACCCCAGGTTGCTCCAGGGATGCCATCAGGTGAGACCACATGATGAACCTGGACCAAACATCCATGGTCCCTCTGCGCTCCCAAACCATGAGCTGTTTCTCACTCCACAAGACTGAGTTGCCTCGGAAAAGAGGATGTTGGCCGAAAAACAGGGAGGAAGCTGGCATCTGTACTGGAGAAGAGCCCAAACTCTTCCTCCCTGACCCAGGGAGGAGATAAATAAGCAATCTGCCTTGACCCATCTGGCACTTCCCACAGCCCAGAGCTGCTCTGTCCCGATGGGCTGGTGTGTCCTGTCTCCATCCTCGTGATGTGTCTTCAGAGCCTTGGCAGGCGGATGCTGCCGGGAGGTCTCCCAGCTTCTGACCCTGCATCTCTTCCATGGCTGTAAACAGCCGTCTCGCCTGATCCCCAGCCCCAGAGGGAATTTCCAGCCCCTCGCGCTGCTGCCAGCCCGTCGCACACCGCCTGCGGCCACCCACCCAACCAAAGAGCTTAGATGCTCGCCGGCCGGCCGGCTGCGGTATCTCAAGCAGAGCGCCGGCTCCGAACACTGGTTTCCTTGTACTCTGGCGGCTGCCTCTTGTCTTCTGCCTCCCTTTAGAGACCAGTTCAATGTGACACATGAGGCCTTTTGCCCTTTGCGGAGGGCGATGGAGACGGCAAGACGGTCCTAACACAGCCAGGGCTGTTGTGGCCTGTAGACACTGGACAGAGGAGCATCTCTCTGCACTCGAAGGAGATCTAACTCTGGTGGCCCAGCTGTTGGGTGGCTCTCCACACAGCCATGGAGCCCTGCACTGTGTGCACTCTTAAGGTCCAACTCCCCATCAGAGGATGCTGGGGCCCAGGGGTCCCATCCCTGCCTCCCGCAATGGGTCCTGTCCCAACACCTGGGCAGCAGAGCAGACCCTGTGTGTTGCAGAGGTCTGGAGGAGACCAAGGCTGCCAAGACGAGATTCAGACCAGATCGTGCCCCCATGTATCCCAACAGTAATTGACTGTGGTTGCAATCACAAAGGGGATTTTACACCCCCAGGAAGACCACAAGGGCCGTGGCCCTAATTCCCATCTGCACAGGGCTCTGCTCCAGTACCGAAGGTCTCTCCGAGAGCTGCCAGCATTGCAAAATATCAGCCTTGCTGGAGGGAGAGGGGGAAGATGTACTAACCAGCAGCAGAGGCCTGTGTGCTGTTTCAGTACTGAAAGCTCTGGGGTCGTTCCTGCTCTCTTTGTATTCGCCTTGTGCTCCCACCGCTGGGAGCAGGACCACCGGGGGCTTGCAAGCCCACAGCCCAGCTCCCCCCACAAGCTGCGTGCCAGCCACCCAGTGACAGGACCTTTACACTAAGCCTGGAAATGCAGAAGCTAAAGCATCTCCCATCCTCACCACACAACAGCGCATCCCTTCATGATCCAACAGCCGAAGCTTTGTGGCCAGAGATGGAAACTCAATGTCCATGCTAAAATCCAGAGCAGGAGAGACAGGGAGCAGAGTTCAAAGAATCACAGAATTTTAGGGGGTGGAAGGGACCCTCGGAGATCATCTAGTCCAACCCTCTTCCCAAAACAGGTTTAGCAGCGTCTTCTGCTGCTTCCCAGGGGGGGATGAGCAGAGGGTATGGTTAGCCATGATGCTGGCAGTGCTGTGGGGTTCAGAGCTGCAGATAAGGGGCTTCTGACCCCACACAGACACCCCCTCTATTTGCCTGATGCCTTCAGCATCATGGAAAGGGGCACCATGTCCTTTTTTGACAGAACAGGATTTCCTATAAAGCACCGCCTGTATTTTTTGTTCAAAACAGTAAGACCCCACTAGCCCCACAGCTCCCCTTGCCAGAGGGGTGATGGCACCCAGGGGCAAGGGATGAGGGCACAAGCCTGGGCACAACCCCACCACAGTCTGGCAGGATGCCCTGAAACCCTCTGGGGTGCAGGACCCCCCATCTTCCTCTGCTCCCATCTGCAGCAACCCTGGTACTGCTGGGGAGGTTGTGTGTCCCCCTCCTGCTGTCTACCCCTGTGCCAGGGCAGCACTAGCACACGTGGACATTGTTCTAAGCATGTTTGGGGAGAGGGTTTGGAACACCAACGCGTAAGCTGGGTAGCAAGTTTACAACGAAAATCACACAAAACACTCTGCTCTCCAAAAGGGGAGGGTGGAACAGCCAGGGTGGATGGCCGACCTTGCACCTCGGCGTGGCTCCAGCTACTCATGCAAGTAACCTCAGCTCGGGGACCCCCAACTTCCCACCATCAGGGCCATCACACTGACCCCATCTCCTCCCTGCCTCTCGTTGAGTGACTTTTCATCTCCCGTTTTTGTGATACTGGCTTCTTTGCCCAGGATAATAAGTCTTCCTGGAACCTGTTGAAATTTCCAGTTGCTCATGTATCACAGGGAATTAAAGGATTAAGCATCTGTCCAGGCTGCCGAGCCCGAGCTGAGCACGCAGCCGAGATCGCACACAGCCACTTTGGCTTAGAGCACTGCAAAGATAAGGACAACTCTCCAAACATCCAAGCAGCTCTTGGAGGTCAAGTCGCTCTCCCTTCCCACTTGACGTTATCTGCCTTACAATCTCCTGGGTCACACATGGATTTCAAGAAAAAAATCCCATCTTATTTAAAAACTTTCGATTGCCAGAGACGTCCTCCAGCTTGGGCCTGTGCTAGGACCTAAGTGTCTCCCCAGACACATGCACCATCTTTCTGGTCGTCCTCGTACCCCTGTCAAATATTGGCATAACATTTTCTCCTAAATCTTCTGGAAATCCCCGCTGTGCTGAGACTTGGCCGGTGCCTGTGCTCGGCACGCTTTGCTGGAATAGGCATTTTATATATGCTAAAGCCAGTGACGCAGGATATTAGAAGAGCTCTTCTGGGGTGGGCACAGCCCAACATTGTACTCCCAAATATCCCTTTGAGGACCTCCCTGAAACAACATGCTGGGTACATCCACCTCCGCCACAGTCCCTTGACTGTGAAAGACCTTGGCTTGCTGGCCCCAGGCTGCCTGAGAAAAGCTGAGAGCAGAAAGCTACAGCTGGTGGACCTGCAGCCCCAGCCCCCCACCCAACCCACCAGGGGACTGGCAGCATCCTTTGAAGGTTTCCATGCAGGCAGCAATCTCGTGGTCATCTGTGGTCTGCACTATGCAGGACTAAGACTGGGCAACCTCATGGTCTCCTCCAGAAGGCTCTTCACCAAACCAAGTAAGCACAAGTCCAGAGGAACAAGAAAAAAGGGACATGTGGCACCCACACCTTCCTCTGTCCTCACAGCCCAGACAGGGCTCTCCTGCTGCCTGACCACCTGCTGGCCAAAGCCACCAAAGCACCCCACACTGCCCACTCCCTTCTCCCACTCTAAGGATGCCCCCAATAGAAAGCTGTCCCTCCAGTCCCTCATCACTAAAGTCAACACGGTGCAATTTCTGGGAAGCTTTGGATCTCACACGTGTTTGTCCTACTTCCCAGGCTTCCCAGCTGCCCAGCTGTTCCTTTCCATTAGAGCTAATCACAAAGATTAGGGCAAAGACCCAGCCTGGAAGGTTTGCAAACAGCTCCATCCTGTTTCTCCAAACAGCTTTTGCAGTCACACTCTTGCACAAAAGCAGACGGGCTAATAAACCCCGTGGCATCTGTGCAGGGAGTCCCCAAGAAGGTCTCAGTGCTAGGCCAGCCCAGACAGCAGACAGCCAATGCCACTTCCAGCCACCAGCTTAGGGACAATGCAAACCACAGTTTGAAGGACTGGGTCCAGGTCCTTCAAAAGTGAAGCTAAGGAGGCAGCAAGGCCGGAGAAAAGGTGCTCAGAGCTGTCAGAGGGAAGAGTCAAGTCCATAACACACCTCACAACAGAGCTTGAGTCTCAGTGTCCCTTGTCTCCCCAAGAAGTCTGCCCAGGTGTCACCTCCATCCTCCCAAGCACACTAACACGCTTAAACCCTCAAGGGAGGTGGGAACCCACCATAATGACAGGGCATGGGGGAGCCCACCATCCCGTCAAGGCATGGTGGAGCTGAGCAGCAAGCCCAGGGCAGAGGGGATCCTCCATCCCAGTCCTCCCAGCCAGAGCCCCCCATCATCATACTGCCCCACAGCTGCAGGCAGTAGCTGCTGGCTGGAGCCATTCATTACTAGATTGACTCCAGATTTTGCAGACTTTGAATTCTTGTGTGCAGGAGACTCCAAGCCAACATGACAGAGAAGCCATCCTGCATATGTCCAGCTGTGTGCTGAGGTTTCTGCAGCCACCCACCAAGCAAGCCGCTGTCCCTGTCAAAGTAAACAGGTTGTCCTCCCTCTACTAACAAGCTGGAGGGATCGCTTTGAACCCTCAGCCCATCTGTAGCCCCATGTTTGCCATCATATCAAGCAAGCAGCTTGCAGCTGACCTCACTGTGACTGCACAGGGAAAGAAGGGGATGCAGCCACCTGGAGATCCTGGTGGACTGCAGTATATGATGGACAGTTGACAAACGTGAGCCTTCCCAGCCATTTATCACTGAGTCCCAAGGGATGGACTTGAGCATGAGCTGGGGAGGAGAGAAAAGCCAGATGGTCCCATAAGAGGGGTTTGTGATTGAAACGTGCTGTTTTCCCCCTGCGTGGTGGAGAAAGTCCCCCGGTATTGCTGTTTTTGAGGTAAGGAAGATATTTCCTTCAGCAGTTTGCCTGCGAGAACATGACAGTGGGCTGAAATGCACTGCTGGGATGCCCATGTGCTTTGGGGACACAAGGTGGCTGATGTGCCAACACCAGGTCAGGGGGCAAAAGCACACAACCCATTTCCCTGGCAATGCAGGGAGCCAAGCAAGCCTGTCCAGCTCTAGGCATGTCAGACAGGGAGATCTGTCCTCATCTCCTTCCCCTCCCTGCCACCAGCCCCCTCATCCTCCTCAGGGCCAGCACAAAATGGGCAGACGTAGTGCTTAGACACATGGTTTAGTGACCATTTTTGTCAGTTGTTAGGTTGATGGTTGAACTAGATGAACTGAAAGGTCCCTTCCAACCGAGACAATTCTATGATTCTGTGATTCTATAACATAAGTCTGGAGGGATTTTCAGCAGGCTCAAATGGCAGCAGACATGCCTCCTTTGCAGCTACACCAGGACCTCCTCTGCTTGCCAGTGAGCAGCTCTGAAGGCAAGCAACAGGCAGTGTTGGCAATGTTGCAAAGCTCAAAGCTCGGGCTAATCCTGGCTGGATTTTGGCAGGGCACAAGGTGAGCAGGGATCTGGATGGCCCGGGCTCAGGGAGCCTACCGTGTGTCCCATCCGCAGCATCTCACACAGAGAAGATCCCGGCCCCTTCTTGGCACAGCCGGCCCTTCCCAGGGTGATGTCTTCCAGGCGTGACAGCCCAAAGCTCTTGCCGATAATACAAACAGGACAACTTGGACCCCAAACATGGTCAGTTAAACCAGAAACATTGCTCAGATTTACAGAGGGGAGATTTTGAGACAAACAGTTTAATTAATTTAACTGAGGAGCACAATTGGAGGAAGAAACAGGAAAAGTACTTTCGATTTTCCTCTGGTTTTTGGTTGTTTTTTTTCCTGAAAGGCATGTGGTTGAAAGGCACAGGTTTTCCAGGCAGAGGAGCTGCCAGAGGAGCACTGGGGACCCTACACTGACCAGGGGACCCTGGGAACCCTCAGCACTGATGAATGCCCTCACTGTGAACCATGAACCAGAGAGGCGACTGTTTCTCGTTAGTCAGGAGGACAAAAGTGTCCCAGAAAATCACAGGGACACAACCAGATAGAGAAGTTTTTTGGGTGACTAACTGTCCATGGATAACGGGCAAGGGAGGACAAAAGGAGCAAAAAGAGAGCACACAGACCTGATTTCTCAACTTCGTGATGTAGTGGCAGTGGCTCTTGGGCAGAGAGAAACTGCAGTGGGTGTACAGTTTGTCCCTTTTCCTGCTGGTTTCGCCATAGCTGCAGCCCCCAGACTCTCAGCACCTCAACCACGAAACCAGGGGTTGCCAATAGTTGCAGAAAAGTCCCTTGCACCAATATCTCCTGATTTATTACTGCAGCTGCCCTGGGGCAACAGTGTCCTCCTGAAGCGATGCTCGGGCTGCAGTGGCACCGCTGGGACATCACTGTGTGTGCTGATAAACTGCGTGGACGCTCCCTCGCATGCTTTCGAGCCAGGCCAGCCATCGCCGAGCTGAGCGTATGGGGGTGAGCAGGGTCAGGGACCATCCTCGAGGGACGGGGGATGCGGCCGCTCCATCTGGGGACAAGAGAGCTTGGCCCCCAGGCTGCTCCCTGCCAGCTGGCCGAGGCGCCTGGTGGCCTTCCCGCTCACACTTAATCAGCTCATCCAGACCCAGCAGTTTCCCTCATTAATCACCGACGGTCGTGGGTCCCACCAGGAGCTGAGACAGCCCGGCCAGCTTCCTTCCCCTGTGCACCCCGCACATTCCCTGGTTTACACCCTGAAACCGCCTCTGAAACACAGGCGTAACCTCGTGCCCCGCTCCATTCCCAATGCAGGCGTCAGCATCCTATTGCTTTTTCCCCTGGAAGGCAGCTCTGGCCCCCTGTCACCCGAGGAGGTCTGCCCCCAGCCCCAGGGCATGCCCTGCCTGGGAACCTCCTGCCCCAGACTGCTCTCGGCCCCTTGTCCCGCAGCCCTTGGTGTGAGGCCAAAGCGCTCACAAACCCTTTCCAAGAAACTCCATTAATTTCCCCTTTCCCGTCTCCTTCAGAGCTGGAAGAAGAGGACGTTGGGATAAGTCTGAATCCAGAAGCAAGCGCTAGAAATTGGCTTCATTTCTTCTCTGAGTTTGTCCCACTCCTCAGGCTGCTTGGTCTCATTCTTCTCCACCAGCTCCAAGGAGCCCTGTGCCCCAAGCAGGTCCTTGCCAAGACCAATTCATCTCCAGGCTCAGACCAGCCACGAGAGATTGCATGGGGCAGAGCAGGCTTTCCTCCCGCTAAGCATCAAGCAGTTGCTTTCTCCAACCTTCTCCCATCCCTCCCTCCTCTGGCCGAGACCATTTTCAGTTCCTGATCTCCCCAGTCTCCTCCCGCTGCCTTCTCGAGCTCATAAATCCATCTCGTGGACTCACAAGCCAAACTACATTTCAAGTCCAACCTCCCATCCAAAGCAGAGGCAGTGGTGGGATCAGAGCAGGTCACACAGGACTTTGCCCAACTGTGTCTTGACGACCTCCAAGTCTGGAGATCCTACCACCTCTCCAGGCTGTCCCCACAGGCAAAAGCTTCTCCATGTGACAAGCTAGATCATTCTCTCTCATCCTCCCACACACCTCCATTAAAAACCCGGCTCTGTCTTGTCAATAATCTCCCCAAAGATTTTGGGGGATGTCTCTCCTAAAGCCATCTCTTCTCAGGGCTGGGCAAGTCCAGTTCCTTCAGCCTCTCCTCACTGGGCAGGAACTTTCAGTCCCTGCCATTTCAGTGCCTCTGGCTGCACTCTGTTTGTCAATATCTCTCCTGTCCTGAGGAGCCCAAACCTGGATGCAGCACCCAGATGTGGCGTAATGAGTGATGAGAGGAGGATAACAATTTCCCGAGGTTAGAAGGAAAGAGCTGAGCCCTCCTGCCTTTCAGCAACCCAAGGGCATTACCAAAACTATTGCTCTGTCTGCCTTGAAACAAGGATCCACTCCAGTGTGCACTAAAAAACCGTGGGTGATGCCCAGTCCAGCAGTAGCCCCGTGGTCCTGCATTGTCCAAAACCTCCCAGGACAAGGCGGTACAGGAGGCCTTTGGAAATGAAAAAGGTTCCCCAGCTCTTTGGATGTCTATGGGAATGGAGCAGCTGCAGGATGCGTTTTCCACAGACTCACAAAGCCTACGGCCAGAGGGAGCCATCAGATCAGCTTCTCACAGCCCTCGGCCTCACTGGTGGCTGCGGGGCTGCCCAGTCCTTGCAATGTTTTGGCTCCTTGCTTCTCTCCTCATGCCTGCAGATTCCAACTACACCCATATAATATTCATTTCCCATCATGCTGAATGTTATCAAGTCCAGAACTGGTCCCGGAGGAACAGGCTGGCAGATGCCATTTCCCTGCAGATGGCTACTGGTGCCCGGGGCCACACAGGCTGTCCCAAATCACCTCCTGACCCTCCTCAGCTCAGGGCAACCTGGAGTCCTCAAACTGCCATGGGGACTCCCACCCCTGCTGGACTTCCCGGGGTACCCGTAGTGTCCTTCACAGGACAGAGAAGGACAAGAAATGGCAGCGCAGCCGGCAAACAGGGTCACAAGAGATCTCCACATTTAAATTGTGCAAATGTCACGGAATCTGCGAAAAGCTGTGGAATGGACAAAGTAAATTGGGAGCTATTCTGGAGACTTTGTTTTGGGAGACAGATAGTCAAGGAGCAGCGACCAAGCAGTGTTAGGATGTTTTCTTTGTGGAGGGCAATTGGGCAGGCTGGTGGTCGTACCTCTGAAGGGCCGCAGAGAAGAGGAGAACCCTTGACATTGAGTCCACGTGGACCCCACAAAGGAAATCTGTCTTCCAGCAGCAAACTTGCAGGCTGCCCCCGAGTCCAGGAAGAAGTGACCTCTCTCCACAAGCTGCTCACATTTCTTCACCGTCCCGGGGATGGAGGAGGAGACAGAGGTGGAGAGATGGGGACCTTTTCCCACGGGTGTGCTCCCATTCCCCTTTTAAACCTCACGTGGGAACTGCATCGGCTTTGCTTTACTCTGCTCTGGCTTTTCCCAGGAAAAGCAAGCAGTCATTCCCCTTCCAATATACTTGCAGTGGCAGCCATGCTGTCCCTGTGCACCTCACGCACATGAAAGATGCTCCATGCTCTGGGGGGCGCGGATGCCTGAGCAGGGAGACACAAACCAGATGATGCCTGCCTGCCCCAGCATCTCCTGGGAACACCAGGGAAATTCCATAAGAAATAAACACCATTGCAGCTAAGATTCCTCAGCCCATTCTTTAAGGGCTCTTGGGTACAATTTATCTGGGCAGCTACTTGAAATATTTGCCCTTTTCTAACATCCCCTCTAGTGCCCGGTAAACTGGAAAGTATTTCACAGCCTTCCTTGCTTCTTCCCGAACACTGAATACACATTGCCGTCCTTTCTGCATCTTGCGTAACAGCATTTTCATTATTTTTGGAAACAGATTTAAAAGTTGAGGATGTGTTTTGGTAGTAAAAGCTGTCCTCCTCCTCCTCCTCATTGCTTTGGTCAGCCATGCATATTTCCCGGGAGTGTTCACAGTTTTATACACTTCCTAACTTCCCTTTTGCCTCTGCTCATGCCGACCCAGCTCATTTCAGACAACTCATTCCCCTTTCTCGGCTGAGCTCACCACCGAAATCCCCTTCCTCACTGCACATTTCAGGCTTCAGCCTCTAATAATGACTTTCTAAAGCACATCCATTTTCGCCTTTCTTTTTTTTCCCCAGCTCCCACTGCTTTGCTTGTTGCAAAACTTGCTTAGTGTACACTTAATCCCACTGTCTCTGTCATTGATGAAGATATTGAACAGTACCGGTCCCAGTATGCACCCTCGAGGGACACCACTCGTTACTCTGGTTTCCACTTGGACGTTGAGACTCTTTGGATTGAGCCATTCAACCAATTCTTTATCCACCACTTGTCCCAGACCAAGCATAGATTATGGCTGCTCAGCACCACCTTGGGCAGTGCCCTGGGCACTGTTGGCTTGGCACGGGTAGCAGGAGCACATGTGCCTGGTGGCAGGGGCACTGCAGTTTGCTCCTCCAGTTTGCTTGCATTGCTCCTGCCAAGGTGAGCCTTACTGGCTGGGGGTCTCTTCTGGGCTGGCTGATGTTAATCTGGGAGGTGGCACAGCCACCTGGTGTGGCATTCCACGTGGGAGACCACCACGTGCCCATCTCCCTTGCAAGTCTCTGTTCCTGGGGGTGCTCCTGGGGTTGGTTCTCCAAAGCATTCATGTGCACCTTGCCATGGCTTTGGTCTTGGATTCATGGCAGGGATCCCATGGACAAGGGCCAGGGAGATCATGGTGGATGCAACAAAGAGCAGAACCCGCACCATGCCTAGGGCTGGGTGTTCCCTGGCTGGATGAGCTTTGGCAGCATGGAGCAGCCTTGGTGCAGCACCAGTCCCTGCTGGGACACTGCAGCAGCACAGGAATGGTTCCCAGTCACAGTTCAAGACCCTCTGTGCCATGTACATCATCAGGCCTCATGGGGCTTCACAGCCATGCAGAGGTCCAAGGGAGCAGGCAGACCCCCAGTTCTGCAGGTGCTTCTCTCTCTGAGTCAGGTCCATGTTTCTCAGGTTCTCAGAGGGACTGAGTTTCAGTTCTGCCCCACAGAGGTGGCCAGGCTGGGGGCAGGAGAGGGAGAAAGTGTAGAGCAGTAGGAGCAGAAGTGCCCAGCCCCCTGGGCTGAGGCTGGAGTTGGAGGAACCTTTGCTGTGACAGTGGACAGGCGCTGGCCGGGCAAGGGATGCAGGGCCGGGCAGGGCACGTGTTGGCCCCGCAGGGATGTATTGAGCTGCTGACATGTGACCTGTTCTGGCTTAACTGGCTTTGGCTTCAGCAAGGGGACACAGGCAGCGTGGCCACAGGAGGCCAGCCACCATCTACAAGAATCCGGGCAGCAGCTGATGCAGCCTTTCCATGGACCACTGTACTGCCCCGGGAAGCTTCACAGCTTTCTCTCCAGAAGTTTTCTTGCTGTGTGCAAGCAGAGCTTGCTGCCCACCTCATGCCTCAACCCCAGATTTGAGATGACAAGCAGCACTGCCACACAA
This sequence comes from Limnodromus scolopaceus, assembly GCA_028565335.1. Classification (NCBI taxonomy): domain Eukaryota; kingdom Metazoa; phylum Chordata; class Aves; order Charadriiformes; family Scolopacidae; genus Limnodromus; species Limnodromus scolopaceus. The sequence continues at coordinate 11,496,425 of JAOXNO010000020.1, forward strand.
GGCTGGCTCCCGTCCTCAACCATGGATGAGCATGGGGTGGCAAAGCCAGTCTGACAGCCGTTTGGCAGGATCCTGACGCACGTCCTGTGGCCTTGCATGCTGCGTTGGGAAGGGCTAGGGGGACCATGGACAAACCAGGAGACCATAGCAACTCCTCCTCAATATAGGAGAAGGAGTATCTCGCATACAATGTTGCCCAGTGCTGGTGGCTGGATGGAGGAGCGGACCCCAGCAGGCAGCTCTTAAGCTCCACTGTCTGGCTTGCAGCCCCAAATCTCTCAGCCCTGCAGAATTTGGGGGCAATCAGGATCTACAGGTGCTGGTTGTGCCAGTGGAGCCCAACCAGTGCCACTGTCAGCAATTTGGATGGGAAGAGTCCAGGTAGCGGCCATCATCTTCCTTTGGCAGGATCAGAGCTCATCCTCTGCCAGTTCTGCTACCAGTCCTGCTGCCTTGTTGGCCAGGCTGGAGAGGGCTGGGGGGACTCCATGGACAAAATAAGAGACTCCTCCTCCCTCTGAGGCAGCCCCCCAACTGGGCAAAGGAGGCTCTCACGCAGGATGCTCCCCAGCTCTGTGTCCTGGCTGTCACAGGCAAAGCAGCACGGGCCACTCTCCTGGGCAGTAGTCTTGTTTCCCCACATCCCCACAGAAGCAGCCCTCCCCCCCAAAATGACGGCAGGGAACCTGCCAGCCATGGCAGATGGCACCTCTTCCCATGCTAATGAGCCGGCAGGATTTAATTCCTGCCTCCCATTAACACTCATTAGAGTGTCACTTGGCCATTCTTCTGTGTCTATCAAATCTCTGCCGCTTCTGCTTCAAGATGTTAATTCAAGGGCTGTCTCTGGGGTGGCCGACATCCCCCTTCCCACAGCAGGCTGCCACCTCGCATGTCCCCGAAACCCAACATTAAATAGGTTTTAAGTGGAGGTAGGTACAGAGCAGCATGAGTGACATCCATGGGATGGATGGATGGGTGGATGGATGGATGGATGGATGGATGGAAGTGGTCTGAAACCACAGATTGGGTTTGGACTCAGGGTTTTCACATGGCATCCACACCTTGCCCAAAATCCCACACCCCCGCTGCAGGCGCTGCAGGAAGGTGCAGCCAGACCTACTGCAGTTTGCTGGGGGCCAGAAGTAGGTTACTTTCTGCTGTGCATAGAAATGATATGATGCATATTCATCAGTTACGGTTGTGCGGAGATTACAACAGTCGCATAAATTGCAGGTTTAGGGATCGTCAGCTGCACTCCATGACTTTCCCATGGCTTCCTCCTCTGAAAAAGAGACGGAAATTGGAGTCACATCATGAAAAATAAAGGTCAGTGCTCTAAGTGATGTCTTAGAAAAATACTGTTTTCTTGACTGTACATTTTTGCACCCTCAGGTGAACAATTCAGTGATCATAAGCCTCATCTTATTATTTAAAACAATGTTTATCAGACGTAATCACTCTCAATACATTTTTGTTCTTAAAAATCAATCTACCAAACTGTTCACGGGTTAGATGGAAACAAATTGAATTTGAAGCCCAGCCTCACAGAATCAATGCTAAGCAGGTCGCTGTGCCCGTTTACAAAGGGAAAATACTCTTTCATGCAGCTGCCTTTGAGCATAGTAGAGTCCAGGGAGCCCAAAAGCTTTGAGCAGTGGAGAGGGTTTGGGGATCGACGCCCTGTAATCACCTCCAAAGGCAGGAACTGGGGGGCGAAGGTGTCCCAGGGCATGCAGTCCTGCCCCGATTCATCCCAGCCACTTGTCACCAGCCTGGCCATGCCACTGGCTTGAAAATCTTGCCCCGGACAGTTGTCACCAGCCTGTCTGTGCCACCCGGTCTCCGATGTGTGCCTCCTTGCCAGCCTCGCCACCATGCGATGCCGGGTCCCTCTGAAGTGACAATGGTATGATAGTCCCTTCACCCAGCAGTGAGGCCACTCCCAGGTGTCACCAGCCTTGGAGACCTCTCAAAATGCAGCTCTGTGTCTTTCACCCCATGCGTAGATAGCTGTGAGAGCCCCCAGAATGGTCTGGGTTCCTCTCAGCCACAGGGTATGACATTAACCCTGGGGGGAAAACGTGCTACAGTGCTTCTATCCACCCACAGCCAATGGATCTCATCTGAAACTCTGAATTGGCCATAATCAGAAAGAAAAAAGGACTGAAAACACACTGCTGTGAGCAGGTCCTGTGCCGCACAGGGGCTGGGCAGTCAGCCCCAGGTAAATACTCCTTTCTGCTGCCCGCTCCCTTGCAGACACGGTGAGACCTGGCAGAGTTACCCCCAGCGCTGTCACCTGCACGCAAATACGATCAGCCAAGCTACTGGTCATTTGCTTTTCCAAACTTCCAACTACTGCCAAGGGGGTTTGCCAGCCTGCAAACAGTCCAGCAGAACAAGGATTATCGCCTTTCAGCCGGGGAGCGGCTGCGCAGCAGCACAGAGCAGCAGGAAGCATTTCGATATTCTCATATTTTGGGGGTATCTGTGACCACAGAAAAAAACAGGATCTTTTCAGCCAAGCCTTTCATTAATTTTTCATCTGGAAGAGAAGCTAATATCTAAGTGTAAAGCTCCTTTCTTCCCCAAATGTCTCATTTCAACTGTACGGGACTCATCTATTTCCCAAGCAAGTGCTCCAAGTGCCTTGGGATAACACTGCCGTTCCCTTTTATTACTCCTGCAGCAACCCCTGTATCATCGTCTGTGTTTTCACGTCTCTTCATCAACAGAGGAAGCTGGGGGAGAGCTGCTGTTAGGAGCTATTCGAGAATCGCTTCCGCGATCTGTGCATCCTCACCAGCGCCAAGGAGAGGGGATAATAACTTCACTCAATCTGCTGGCCACGCTCCTCCTAATGTAGCCCAGGATGTGGTTTGCCTTTTTCGCGACGAGAGTGCTCTCTTGGCTCATATTCAGGCCGGTGCCCACGATAACCCTCGGGTCCTTCCCATCAGCGCTGTCACTCACTGCTCGGCTCCCAGCCTGGGCTTACTGCACTTTGCATCCTCCCAGGTTGAATTTCAGGGGTTCAATGATCACCTTTAATTAATCCTTCCCAGACTGAGGCTGTGTCAGGTGTCAGCTGCCCTCGTCTAGTGCCACCTGAGGCTTTTCTGAAGGTTCATCCCGCGTCAGCGCCCCTGTTGCTGATGGCAAGCCCTGTGTCAGCCCCCCTGGGTGCTCCAATCCATTAGTAGCCACCCACCAGCCTTCAAGCTGTTGGTGGCCACCCTCGGAGTCCAGCAGTTTTCCCTTGGGAAATCCCTGCTTGCCCTTTGTGTGCTCAGAAACGGCTTCTGAGATGCTGTGTTCCATAATGGGTCTTACAGCAATTACTGCTCCCTTCGCTCATCCTCGCCAAGTCACGTCTCCCCTTCCCCCAGAGAGCGCAAAGCTCTGACTCCTGGATGGATAATCCCCACCAGCAGTCAGTCCTCCTCCTGCGACCAGGAACACCGAAAGCAGGGGTCAGAGACCATGAGATGTCTCTGTGCCCCCTTTGCTCTGGCTCTCCATCCCAGTCACCAGGTCCCAGCCAGCCAGCCAGCAACACCCAAAATTCTCCTGCAGGATGAACCATCTCCAGCTCAATGGAAAGCTTTGGGTGATCACAGCTGCCACATTTCCGCGCAGGCTGGAGCTTTGCATCCCAGCAGCAGCCTCAGCTAGTTTTATACAAAGACGTTAACGAAATTCAGGATATCTTGGTTTTGAAAGCGCTGCATAATTGCAAGCTGTTATTGTCTGAAACCGCATTTGCAAGATGCAGTCTCAACAGCCAGGCAGTTTGGAGAAAAGAAACACTTGCTCAGTGTGGGAGAAGCTCCTGCAGAGGATACAGCCTGGCCATACCCTTGCCAGGCATTCACAGGTCTTCTTCCTAGCCACCCAAGCACCACAATTTTCAAGCAGAAACCTGAGGGCAACATCCTACCTGAACTCCCCTGTGCCCTTGCTGTAAGCTCAGGGTATTTCTGTCCCCTTCCTCTGTATACCATCTAGGATCCTTCATCACATCATCAGCATCAGGTAGCAAAGCCAACAGTGGCTTCCAAAGGGGCAGGTCCACAAGCTCCCCACCCTGAACTGCAACATCCAGAGAGTTCTGGCGAAGCCTCCACGTACAGTTCTCTACCCTGTTCACAGCACTACTGAGACTGCAGCTGAGAAGACTGTGCCCATGCGAGCACTTATGATCCCTTCTAGACTCCGCTTCTTCGTCTGCCTTGAAAAGCAGAAGCTTAGGAAATGCTGGGTTTGATCGGGTGTTGGCACAGCCACAGGTATGAGTGATATTTCAGGCGTGTGATTCAGTGCGGGACTAGAGCACCCCGGGAGGAGAAAGGCTGGATTTTGCCTTGAGCTTTGTGGTTATATTTCATCTAAGAAACCTCAGCGACTTTGGGCAGGATCCCACAGGTCTGGTCGATGGCTCAATGCTGCTCAGCAAGGGTTTGAGTGACAAGCTCAGCCTTTCCCTGCAGGACACCCCTCAGCCGAGAGAGGTGGCCACGTGTACTTCCCATCACTGTCTTGTCACAAAAAGAAAAACCACACATATCACATCCCCCATTCGTGTCCTCTCTCATCCAAACTTGGCCCTGGGAGCTGGATTTTGCAGTGCATTGGTTTCTGTGATGCATGGGACAGTCCTGTATAAAATCTGACCACAGATGGGCCACCAAGTCCTTGAGGACAAAAAGCAGGGAGCATCCACAGACTGACTGCAATTTAGGACATACCTCCATCTGGCTTGTACATGAGGGCAGGTAGGACTTTCTAAAGTGGGTGTCCCAGGTCCTCCAGGGTGTCTGGTGGATGGGGATGGCTCAGAGACAGAAAACATCCCTGCCAAAAGATGTAGTGGATACTGCAAGTCTGCTCAGGTTCAACAGGAGACCGTCTCATGAGAGAGAGGTGCTCTGAGGACAGCTAAATATTCGTATGGTGGCCAGCACCCCCTCCCCTTGGCCACCACTAACCCCAGAGGAGGGTGGCAGGCCTGGTGGCCACAAACAGCTCTGCATGGCCGGCAGCATCAGTGTTAACTGGGCTCTGCCCCAGCCCTGCCGGGAGTGAACACTTGCCTGCAGAGCTGTGCTTCCAGAACACTCCTTGCAATTACATGCCCTGCCACCATGCAGGTGAGTTATTAATATTTATTAGGCTCAATTATTCATGGCCTCTTTAGGATCCTGTTGTTTAAGTCCAGCTTGAGATCTCCAGGCTAGCAATCACAGAAGTTGCTTTCCAGAGGAATTACAGTAAATCAATCCTTTGGAGATGTTCCAGGCAGCTGTAAAACTCACAGACGGAGCTGCCTGGAAAGGAGGCTCGTGCCCAGCCCTTGGAGGTCCAGAAATGCTGCATGGGAGCTCAAGCCCTTTTGGGCTGAGGTGCAGGGTTCTGGGCCACCACATCCCCCCCTCTCTTGCCACCACCTGCGTGGAGGTCACACTGTCCACCTCCTTCTGAAGGTGCAAGGGAGAAGCAGCCCAGGGACGATGGCTTGGAAGTTTCTCCCTGTCAAAAGGACACCCAGTGAGGATGGAGACCAAACCGTGATGTTCATGGCAGAGAAAGGCAAAGTGGGCAGCAGCCAGGGGAACACAGCCTGTACTGCTGGCTGTGAGAGGGGATACCATTTATTGCACCAGCTCCTGGCTGGTGCTTGGTGCACAGCTGGGAAGCCACAGGGAGGGTGCGGGATCCAGGAGGGACACTCCAGAGATCTAGGAGGGTCACTCCAGGGTGTTCCCAGCCCTTGCCACAGGGTATCCCACTGAGACCTGCCGAATCGCTCCATCAGAGCAGGGTTGGCTGCAGCCAGCAGCACGCACACAGCCTGGAGGGAGGTGGATTTACCTTCCTGCCCTGTTGATGCCCTGATTTGCTCTGTGGCAAGGTCTGGGTGAGCCCCACTACCAGAGACCGAGCACATCAGCCCCCGGGGGGTGCACGGGAAGAGGCAGGGGGTCTGCCTGCACACCGTCTGCAGCAGATGCGAGCTGCCAGGGCCACACTATGCCAGCAGAAAGCCATCTGGACCACTCAGAGATGCTCAGCAAGGCTGATAAGCCGAGGCCTGGCACCAGGCTAACTGCGCCCGCCGAGCCGTCTCATGGCTGCTTGCAAAGCCCCGGGCGGAACAGGCGATCCCAGTGCTTCCCCAGCAAAGCCTGAGCCACCTCTGCATCTGCTCCCAGCCTGAGGATCAGAGCAGCCACCCCACAGCCCACGGCCACTTCCAGCAGCTCAGAGCACCGTAGAAATAAGGGGTGGGACAGGAGGGAGCCCACATGCCATTGGAAGGAGGTGTGGGCTGGACAGGGTCCCCAGGGCGGGCAGGGTCCCCCAGGGTATCAGGCACGTGTCCCTGCAACCCTCCATAGCAAGGGTGAGCAGGCAGCCTGCCTGGTGGTGCTGGTTGATGCTTGTTGACCACAATGGGAATGAGGACATGCATGTCCTCAGGCACCCGGGATGGGAAGGAGAGAACCTCATGCAAGAGAAAAAGCCCCCTGCCTCGCTCCAGCCCCTTCCTTCGGCAAGGGCTGGTCTCCAGAGAGCTGGGGGCTCTGAGGAGCAGAGCATGTCCGGGAGGGAGCATGGCCAGAAGGGAGCACAGCCAGGAGGGAGCATGGTGCACAGGCTCTTCTCAGGAGGTGCAGAAGCACCCGAGGAGCAGCCTTGCCCACAGTGATTCATGGCTGAGCCGCATCACCAGCATGCAAGGGATGGAGCCATTTGCTCAGCACAGAGGAGGAGGAGAGGGGGGAGAAGGGAAGCAGCCCTACATCTTGAAGCCTCAGGGATCAGCAGGCAGAAGCCACTGGCTGCATCTCCTCCAAAGCCAGGGTGATGGCCCTGTGCCACCAGGCTCATGCACCGCTCAGGCGGGTGTCAGAGCCCAGACAGGGGATGCTGGGACGGAGAGGAGCTGGGCAAAGGCACTCAGGTGCCACAGCAAGGGCCATAGGGTGCCAAAAAGGCTTTGTGTCTCCCTCAAAAACTGGGTTTCCTTGTATGCCATCCTTCCTCTGACCTGCCTTCCCCTCTCCCTGTCTCCTCCACGTCTCTGCAGCAGTCAATGCCTCCTCCCCGTGACGTAGCCCTCCTTTGACTAAAATCTGCAAAAACATGCTGTGCTCTGGGCTCCAGCATGGCTCACTATATAAAATTTTGATCTGTTAAATGGGCTTTCAGGGAAAGCCGGGTGAATAGGAGGGGGAACACACACCCACCTTCATGCCCCTGCCGGGGGCAGCTACCTCTCCTGCTGGAGAGGATGGAGGGGGGCCGGGAGGTGAGGGGGGGGCAAATGCTGGCAAGGAAAATCAGCCCCGAGCCCGTCTGGCTGGGCAGGAGGTGCTGGAGAGTCCTGATCCAGCTCACAGAAAAGCTGAGGCTGGCAAAGAAGTGTATCTGAAAGGAGGAGAGAGGAGGGACCGCAGGGGGGACACCGAGCCCCGCTACAGAAAGCAGAGCAGGGACGTGGCAGCGGGGGCCAGCTCTGCTGGGGACAGAGGTCCTGCCCCATACCCGTGACAACACCAGGTCAGACACAAATGTCAGCCAGACCTTCTCAGCTGTAAGATCTGCCCCACACAACCTCCCAGCCACCTTTTCTCCCCTCTCCAACCAAGACACCTTTCCAGATGGCTGCCACCACCAGCCTGGCCAGCTCTGGGGACCAGAGGTCCCAGGGCTAAGTGCCCACTACCCGTCCTCAGGCTCTCTGCCTAGGGACACAACCTGGGCCTCCTTGTCTCACAGTCTTCCCCTCACCCTGCTGAAGGAACCAAGACGATCCTACCACCAGCAGTGCCTCAGACAGACTCCAGCAGGCAGGGGCATTTTCTTTTTCCCCAAAAAGCCTCTGAATCCCATCAAGAGCCGTTTTAATCAGAGATTTCTGCCCTGCGGGACTCCGTGCGATGTAATGAAAGAGGCGCAGACAGCCCTTTTACTCTCCCCTCCCATCAACCCTCTGTTTGGCCTCCTCTCCTTTTTTAATTCTCCCCCCTCCCTGCATTTCAAGCCTGCTTGGTAAATGTTTGAAAGTGATGCTGATGCGGTTGGTATGGCAACGCCAGGCTGGGGCCCTTGCCTGAAACCCCAAACACACAATTAGCTGATTAAGAGGCGAGCACAGGGCGGTGGAGTGCTGGGGCTCTGCCGCTCCATGGGGCTGTCCCCGCTCACCCCACCAGAGATGCTCGGGGGTCCCCAAGAGGGGTGAGAGGCATCAGGTCCTACAAGGGGCTGAGGTGCACCCTGGGGAGCCTGCACAGACCTTGATGTGGGTGTAAAGGACCAGGTTTCCAGGCTTGGAGAGGCTGGGGATGAGCCTTGGCACGAAGCCTGACTGAAGGATGCTGTGGCATGGGAATGGGGCTGATGGAGACACCAAAAGCAATATGGAGGCTGCTGGACCTACTTGCAAGCACCACACCCCTGTCCAAATAGCAGCACCCATGAGCCTTGTGTAGCTCCCAGCTTGGGTGTGAGTCACACCATGTCCCACCTCCACGGCAGGACGGGACCCAGCTGTGCCCCAGAGGGACACAATGGTCGGATCCAGCACTCACAGCTCTCAGCTCCACTGCAACATGCTTCCTTGAAGCCAGCAAGGCTCTGCATCTTCCTCCAGCCCCAGGGACTGCCTGATTGCCCCCAGCCTCCAAAACGGCCACCTCCTCTCTTCTCCTCTCCTCTCCTCTCCTCTCCTCTCCTCTCCTCTCCTCTCCT
>JAOXNO010000020.1:11518112-11532134 GCA_028565335.1 Limnodromus scolopaceus
CACAAACTTGAGTATAAGAAGTTCCACCTAAACGTGAGGAGGAACTTCTTTACTGTGAGAGTGGTAGAGCACTGGAATAGGCTGCCCAGGGAGGTGGTGGAGTCTCCTTCTCTGGAGACATTCAAAACCTGCCTGGACAAGTCCCTGTGCAACCTGCTCTAGGTGGACCCGCTCCAGCAGGGGGGTTGGACTAGATGATCTCCAGAGGTCCCCTCCAACCCAATGTGATTCTATGATTCTATGATGGGGGACATGCTGGTCTCCAGCTCCTGCCACTCACCTTGGCCTGATGGGGAGCCACCAGAGGGGAGGGGACAGTGGCCCTTTGCTGCCTCCCCACTCCAGAAGCCAGCCCCCCAGCACCTTGGCAAGGGATGTGACACCAGGGGATGTGTTACTGGGCACATGAGGAGCCATGGTGGAGCTGAAATGGCTTCCAAAAGTTCAGGGGTGTAAAGCCACCCCCCTGCAGCACGCCTGGGTGACACACCGCACCAACCCTCTCTGCATGCCCACACCCAAGGGATCCCGGTGCCACAGCACGACCGGGTGCTCACACCATCCCCTGCCTTTGCCCCACGGCTCCTCTCTGCCCTCCTCCCCAGGACAACCTCAATCTCCTGCTGACGGAGGAAGAGATGTACAGCCTGATGGAGACCCTGCGGAACTGCAAGATCATTCCAGGTGCGGAATGATCCCTTCCCGCAGCGGGTCCCTGGGCAGTTGAGGGAGGTGGTTGGGGAGGGTGAGTCCACTCTCCCCAGGTGTCACACAGCCGATCTGTCCCTGCAGAGACCTGCCTGACCCTGGACGACTTCCTGCACTACAAGCACCTGGTGCACAAGCAGCAGTTCGAGCAGCCCATGGCCGAGGCGCAGGAGGAGCAGGCAGCCCTGCAGTTCTCCGCTCTGGACCCCGACAAAAAGGGGCACATCGAGTGGCAGGACTTCCTCTCCCACGAGTCCATCCAGCTGCTGCAGAAACTACGGCCGCAGGTATGGCTGCGGCACCTGGGGCTGGCTCCCATGGCCAGCACCCACGGCCACAGCACCCAGGGCCAGCTCCCAAGGCTGGGTCCCATGGCCATGGCAAGCAGGGCTGGCTCCCATGGCCAACACTCATGGCCATGGCACCCAAGGCCATCTCCCATGACCAGCACTCACAGCCACAGCCCCTAGGGCTGGCTCCTATGGCTGGCACCCATGGCTATAGCACCCAGGGCCAGCTTCCATGGCCACTACTCACTGCCACGGCATCTGGGCCTGGTATCCACGCCCAGCACCCATGGCCATGGCATGACCAGCAGCCATGGCCACAGCACACAGGGCTGGCTCCTATGGCCAGCACTCATGGTCATGGCACCCTGGTTTGGCTCCCATGGCCAGGACCCACAACTGCAGTGCCCAGGGCCACCGCCCATGGCTGTGTCACCCAAGGCCAGCTTCCATGACTGCTACCCGTGGCCACAGCACCCAGGGCTGGCTCCTGTAGCTGGCACCCGTGGTTGTGGCACCCAGGGCCAGCTTCCATCACCAGCACCTATGGCCATGGCACCAAAGGCCAGCTCCCACGACTGGCAGCCATGGCCACAGCACCCAGGGCTGGCTCCTACAGCCAGCACTCATAGCTATGGCACCCAAGGCCAGCTTCCATGACCAGCACCCATGACCACGGCACCCAAGGCCAGCTTCCATGACCAGAACCCATGACCACGGCACCCCAGGCCAGCTTCCATGACCAGAACCTATATCGACAGCAGCCAGGGCTGGCTCCTGTAACTGGCACTTATGGCTGTGGCACACAGGGACTGCTCCCATGGCCATCACTGGCATCCATGGCCAGAGCACCCTGGGCTGGCTCCCATGGCCAGCACCCATGTCTGTGTCACCCAGAGCCCCATGGCACTGGGCACAGGAGCAGGGGCGCTGTGGGCTGCCCCTTCCCCTCTCTGCCCACAGAACGCCCTGCTGCGGCTGCTGACGGCCAAGGAGCGGGAGCGAGCACGGGCAGCCTTCCTGGCCCTGGACCAGGACAGCGATGGCTTCATCGGGGAGGGCGAGTGCCGCCGGGCCCGGCACGGCTGGTTCCGCAAGCACCAAAAGGAGACACCATCCTGCAATGTCAGGTACAGGGACACCAGCCCTGGGGGAGGAGAGGGGTGACATCCCTGCCAGGGCTCCCACCACCACCTCAGCACTCACTGAAAGGGCTCAGCATGCCAATGGGTGACCTTCCTTCCCACCACCTCCCTCCCCATGGTCCCATAGCCCTGCACTGGCCCCCACCATTGCCATTTGGGGTGCAAGGAGGAGCTTGATGAAGGGAACCCTCCTCCTCCCCACAGCATCAGCCACGTAGGGCCCATGTCGGAGAGCAGCCCTGCCAGCAGTGGCAGCAGCAAGAGCCAGGAGAAGACCCTGCCATCCACAGAGCAGGAGGAGGCCAGGTGAGGCAGGGGGTGGTTTGGGGAGGACAGCATCCCCTCATGTTGGAGGAGATGCAGTGGTCTCAGGGCGGCCAGTGAGCCCATGTTTGCTCTCCAGGCCCGTCGACTGGCCCGGCTTCCTGCGTGAGAACGTCGCCTACATCCTGGCCGCCCGCCCCAACAGCGCAGCCCTCCACCTGCAGCCCCCCGCCTAGCCCCTGGCACTGCCATCTCGAGCGGCGAGGCCTCCACCCCCCCCACTGGGACCCTCAGACCAATCAGGGATGCCATGGGGCATGGGAGGTCTGGAACCAGTTGCCCTGACCGTCCCCTAGCCCCACGGCACCCAGAGCCAGCGGGGACCCCTCCCCAGCAAACCCCAGACAGAGCAAGGCTTGCCCCCAAGGAGAAGCGGGGCTTGCTCTGGTCCTGGAGCTGGGTCTGGGTAGTTGTTACGGGGTGAGAGAGGAGCCCAGGGCAGGCAATGGGGCCAGCCATGGCCCCCTCAACATCCCGACCAGCCCTAGCATCCCGACCACCCCCAGCATCCCAAACACTCACCACATCTGAACCACCCCCAGCATCCCAATCAGACCCGGCATCCAACCACCACCCGCATTCCGACCACCCCCGGCGTCCCAGCCACTCCCAGCATCCCGACTACCCCCAGCATCCTGAACATCCCCAGCATCCAAACCTCTCCCAGCGTCCCAACAATCCCAACCACTCCCAGCATCCCAATTACCCCCCAGCATCCCAACCACCATCTGCATCCTGACCACCCCTGGCATCCCAGCCACCCCCAGCATCCCAACCTCTCCCAGCATCCCAACCATCACCCACATCCCAGCCACCCCCAGCATCCCAACCACTCGCCACATCCCAGCCTCTGTGCACCACTGGCAGCAGCACCCAGCAGGGTCTGCAGCGAGCGGCGGCTCAGCTCCTCGGCATGGTGAATCCTTGTGGGGAGGACATAGCTGGCCCTCACTTGGCCTCTTCCACATCCCTGCCTGGCTTCAACAGGGACCAGAAACCAGTAGGTCCATCCTTACACCCACAGCTTGTGGCTATGTCTGGGAGAGTGTTTCCCCAGCACAGCTCAACCTTTCCCTTCTGGGGACCAAATCTCACCAACATCAATGCCATGGAAAGAAGCACTGAGAACAGAAAGCACCAAGGGGGTGGGAGGGTAAGCTCGGATGTGCAGGAGGGCTCCCCTGCATCCCTTGTCCTCTCGTGTTCCCTTGGTCCCATGGGATGCTCTCCTCCCACTCAGAATTCCGGTTCCACACCAGCCCTGTTCGCTCCCACTCCCTCCCCAGCACGGTGAGCGGGCATCCTCACCTTGTTTGAGGCATTAGTGCTCCAGGTGAGGAGGAGGAGGCAGAGCCCAGAGCCCCCCCCCCCCGGGCTGCCAGCTGAGGGGTGAGGCATTCCCTGGGCAGGGTTGATGCCCTAAGGTGGATGGATGCACTCAGCCCACCGGTGAAGGAGCAGAGACCCCTGGAAACCTCACCCCACGCATGCCAGATGGGAGGGGATGCCCAGGTCCACAGCAGCCCCAGCAGCTGCCCCCTGCCCCTCCAACCCCTCCCCTGCACTGCCATCAGCCTCTCCCCGCCTGGCGTGCCCTGGCTCAGCTGGGATGTCCCAGGGCTTGCATAGACTGGGGGTTCACCTCGGCAGCCCGGCCGCTCCCTCACCTCCTGCCCCCAGTGCCATGGGGGCACCGTCCCGCTCAGCTTCCCTTGCCCCAGCCAAGGTACAGGTCCCTTCTCCAGGGACCCTTCCCCGCTGCAAGGCCGGGAGGCGTACCCATGCCGTGACATCTTCCTCTACCGCCCTGGTGCGCTTGGCCAATGGGGATATTTCGGATGCCAGGTCCGATATGGGGCCAAGAGGCATAGCCACGGCGGGGAGGGGGCTGTGGGTGCATGGGTCGCAACACCCGCTCTGTACTGAAAGTGTCCATTAAACAGCTGTGTCCAACTAGCCTCCTGCCAGCGCACTTACGGGGGCTTCTGGCTTCTCCCCAGGGACTTCTGGGGACCCAGCCTCAGGTCATTGTCCCACCAGGCAGGCTTGGCCTCATGTCCCTAAAGTGTCCCACAGCAGCGACGGGGGGAAGCCACGGGGTGCACCCAGGATCCTGCAAACTTGGGGTCTTATGTCTCACTCTTGGAGACCCCACGTCTCACCAGGAGAGCAGACCGTGGGGGGAGTGTCCAGCTGGCCCCACAAGTGCCTCAGTCCCTGCAGCAGGAGGGATCCCCATCCACTGGGATGAGGGTGCTCCTTGCCTGCGGAGGCCCTGAAAGCCGGGAACGGAGCACTGGGCATGAAGGATGGCCGGATGCTGGGAACAGGCTGTTTGCTGCAGTGCTGGGAAACCCGAAATAACCCCGTGGAGACACCAAGGGTTCTTGGGAGGAGGCGTCTGGAGAGTGGTCCCTGTGGCTGGAGGCTTCTCCAGTGCTAGCTGCATCCACTGAGCACCCAGGGGAAGCTCTGGTGCCAGTGGTGGCATGTAGTTTCTGAGAGCCAGGCTGCCAGCAAAGGTGGCTCACCTACTGGGGGGTGAGGGGGGGATTTCCTTAAACAGTGCCTGTGCTGCAGCTGGGGGGGAACAGGGCACAAGAAGCAGATCCAGGAGAGGATTAGGAGGGGGACACTGCCCTGGCAGCATCCATAGGGTCTGCAGGGACACAGAGCTTGTTGCTTACAGCTGAACTTGGATATTGCAGTCCCTTCCCAGGGCTGAGGTTCCCAAATCAGAGGGGCTGCTGTTGCGTCCAGACCACAGTAGTGGTGTACAGCTGCCTCCCCTCCCACTACCCCCCCGAGAAAATCCAGCCTGGGGAGCTCCATGCGTTTTAGGCCCTGGAAGCTGGATTAGCTGTAAAAGCTTTGGGGAGAGGAACTGGCCACCTCGAGGAAGAGGATGGGCACCCAGAGGAAGGAGGAGCAGGCAGTGGTTTGTGTGCCTGAAGCCGCAATGCCAGGGGTGGGTGATGGCCTGGGCTCTGCCTGTGGAGGGAAGCCCCAGGGAAGCCCTTGCCCGAGGAGACGCTGTTAATTGCTGGGTTATTGCTCTGGCTGCCGGAGCTGGAGAGCCATCTGGGGCAGAGCACAGGTCCTGGGGACCCTGGGGGTGAAGCACCCACTGCCAGCTCAGATCCCACACCCTGAGCACCCCGCGGCATCCAAGCTGCCTCCCGGGGCCCTGATCCAGCCGTCCTGCCCTTCCCCTGGGGACAAGGCGCAGGCGGCTTTCCCGGCCCCATCCTCCCCTGCAGCAGCCTGGCACCCCTGCCAGGACACACGGCCGGCTGGTGCCCCTAGGGAGCTGGCTAAGGAGGGCCGCAGGTGGCCAGGCTGGCCTGTGTCCCGCAGGGCTGTGCTGTCAGCGCCACGGTGCCAGCTGCCTGGCACGCATGCTCTGCCGCCACAGCTGCAGGTCCCCAGCGAGCGGCCACCGAGGCGGGCAGGGAGTGACCCAGCCAGCTGTGCCTCGGCATGGGCAAGCCTGGAGGTCTAGGCAAGGAGCAGGAGGACATGGTGGTGGGAACGTACAAAGCAGTGCTGTGGCACCTCTTAGCTGCCACCTGCTCCTCTCAAACCGGTGACCTCAGGGGGAATGCCACCCTGTCCCCAGAAAGCTTCCACGGCCTGCAGACTGCCCTCCTAAATGCTGGTGCAAACCTCCTCACCACCCCGAATGCTGGTGCAAATCTCCCCTCAATGCTCGTGCAAACTTCTCACCAAACGTTGGTGCAAACCTCCCCACTGAAAGTCCCAAGGGCCGCACACCAAAGGATGGGGATGCTCCTTAGACCCCACAGGATTTAAAGCTGGGGCAGGAACTGGCTGTCCAACTGACCCCACCACCCCCCCAAAATGGAAATCCCAGGGGTGGTAAATTCATGCTGTAGTGGTAGTGTCCAGGCAGCCCAAGGGTCTGCCATCCCAGGTCCATCACCCACGCAGTGCGTGCTGTGATCCCTGTGGAGCTGCTTCTCAGGGCGGGAGTGTCCCAGACCTAGAGCTCCAGCCCAGTGTCACCCAGCCTGGGGCCGGGGTCAGCATCGCTGGGTGGGGGTGAGGGGGGAGCAGTTCCAACTCATGTGTTGGGTTTTGCAGTGGTCACAGCATCGGCCAGCCTTCATCCAGGTGGTCCTCAAGGAGCCTGGAGCACCTCGTGCTGCCCCTCAGGGTGTCCCCGCTGTCCCACGTACGGGGGGTGCGGGGTGATGGTGGTGTGGGGGGGTCGTGTAGCAGTGTCCCCGCTCTGCGGGGAGGTTGCTCCCTCTGCTGGGAAGCGTGGCCATTGCAGACGGCTGCCACCCCCCCTAAGAAACTTCTGCTTGAAGGGAACGATGGGTGCTTGGGTTTGTACCCCAGGGGTGCGGGACAGCACCCTCCTCCAAGCCCGGGCACCTCTGCGCGTCCCCGGGGGCTCCCCTGGCCTTGGCCAGGTCACATCTGTCTGGTGCATCCCAGAGAGGAGGTGACAGCAACGAGACCCACACCAGAGCCAGTCAACCCCTGGGGACATGTGCTGTCACAGGGTGGGGCTTGACAGGGGTGACCCACTGGGCTGAGACGGTGTCACCGTGAGCACCCAGCCACCGCTGGTGCAAGATGTCAGGGTCCCATCCCGTCACTGCCACAGGACCAGCCAGGGACCACCAGCAGCAAAAGGGGGTTCTCTGGGCAGCGTGTGACAGTGACAGCAACAGCCACAGCTCCTGGAGGCACTACCCCCCTGGTGGCCCCAACTCTCTTTCTCCTCCCAGGCCAGACCAGGAGTGACCATGCAGTGCGGGGACAAGTGTCCCTGTTTAGCAGCATCCACCCAGACACGAGCAGGATGAGGAGGGGGAAAAGCTGAGGGAATCTGGGGCACAGAGCTGGTGGTTTGGACCACCCAGAAGTGACCCCCAACCCCAAGCCAGGGTCCCTAGAGGGACCAGGGCCCTCTGAGGAGACCTCCAGGCAGACTGGGGGCCGAGGGGACTTGGTGAGGGGTGCAAGGAGCCATAAGCAGTGTACGTCCCCACTCCAGCACAGAGGTGGCCACAGGGTGTCACCCCTGCACCGCGCCAGGAGCAGGCAGTGCCACCTTGGGACCTCCACACTGCACAACCATCCCTGGCCACCACACCGGGGATGGGGACGTGGGATGGCATGGGCCATCCCACTGGAGCAGATGGGCTGGCATCACCAGACCAGCCATGCCTCCACCCTCATGCCCAGCCACCCGTTCCACAGCCACAGGAGCACGCAGGGAGGAGGGGTGCAGGGCCCCACTTCAATCTCCATTTTGTACAGTGGTTTGTGACTCCCTCCTCCTGCCCCAAACCTGGCTCTGACCCCAGTCTCTGCCCCGAAACACCCTCCTCCTCCATGACCCGTGGCTGGAGAGTGCTGGGCCACGCACCCTGTGTGAGGAGCTGGGACCCAGCCCGGGCAGCCCCAGATTCCTGCTGTCTGGGATGGGCTCCATCATCTGCAGCACCCAAGAGTCAGAGGACCCCGAGTGTCTTGGAGTAGAGGGACCAGCCCAGGGCTCCCTTGGGTCCAGCACACCTTCCTATGAGACACATGAGGAGCCAGAGCCCCCTCCTCTCCATGACCCCTGGCAGGAGCCCTGGGCACCCCCTCCTCCGCACGGAGCCGCCGCACCCCCCAAGCAGCCACGGGGTCTGTCCACATCCAGCACTGCTGCAGGGCTGGGAAGGGTGCTCAAGTGATGGAAATGCAGCCAGGCACCGGCATGGTGACAGGGGTAGGGACAGTGATGCCCACCCGTACCTGCTAGGACTGGCCACGTGCCTCTTGGGCCCGCAGGGCACCCCGGAGAGAGCCACACCGGGCCAGCGTGGGGAAGTGGTGTTGTTCCCCTCCAGCATCTCCCCTCGCACGCTGCCAGGAGCAGCAGGAGGAGCTGCCTGGACACAGGACATGACCCCGGTGGACACTCCAGCACTGAGGTGGCGTGCTCCTCTCCCGGGATGATGTGTGCGCCCCGGGCCACCCACGGGAGCCCACGCAGGGGGGCTGCGCACAGCTTCCCGCCGTGCTGCCAGCTCCCGCCGCCCCCACATCGCCGGCTCGGTGGCCCTGACACGGCGCGGGGCTGCCAGACGCTGCCTTCTGTTCCCGGCAGGCTCCTTCCCGCTTCCCTCCCCGCAGCACGGCCATGTGCAGGGACACGGGGTGCTGCATGTGATAGGGGTGCAGGGGCGGCCCCGGGATGAGGCGGGGGGCGGGGGGGGAGGGACACAGCGTGGCACCGGGCACAGTGAGCATCTTGCTCCCCGCAGCAGCTTTGCTGTGTGACTCATCCTGGCAACCCACGCAGCACCCAGCCAGGGTGTCCGGGTTCTCTCCTGCCTTCCTGCGAGGCCACTTGGGAGCATCGGTGTTAACGCTGCGAGTCCTAGGACGCCTCCCTCTGCACCACCCTGAACCTATGGCCCTGGCCCTGCAATGGGACCAGGGAGGTGGCAGCGGGGACGGTGGCCCCATCCCTGGGCTCCCTGGGGCTGCCATGTCCCCGCTGTTCCCCTCTCCACAGCCGCCTGCACCTTGCTGGCCCCTAAGGAGCCACTATGGAGCACCAGGGCTGGGGTGGCGGGGGCCACCGGCTGCTGGAGAAGACAGGGAGGGACATGGTTTGGGGTGCTACAAAGGGCAGGACCTGCCCTCCCATTTTGGCAGCGCAGATCCAAGCCCTGGCATCAGAGCAGATGCTGACTGTCCCCATGGTGGACACCTGTACGGTGCCACACATGTCCCCACGTGCCCCAGCACCCCCACTCCGACTGAGATGTGACCCTGGACCCGAAAGCCAGCACACAGAGTCCCATCTCCAGGCATCCCATGGGGACACCGGTAACCAGGCATGAGCCCAGGACTAATCTGGGAGGCCCACAGGGCCAAGGCGTACCCTGGTTGGCCAGGGAAGGAGGAAGGCAGCCAGGGTACCTGGAAAGCAGGGAGTTGGAGCCAAGCCACCCCAGAAAGCCAGCGCCGCGCTTGGCACAGCCAGAGGCACCCAGCCCACAGCCGGAGAGGGACACAGAGCCCCGCCTGGGTCACTCGCCAGCCCACTTGCCACCGATGGGGCCACTGGCTCCCCATGCGGGGGTTTAGGGGCTCTGGCAGCGATGCAGGGGGGAAGGTAGTAAAAGGGGGAGGCACCTCGTGTTCGGCACGGGGCACCCCACAACCCAGCAGCGAAACGATCCGGGGGCTGGAGTGACTGATCCGCCAGGAGCCGCAGGCAACTATATCTGTCTCGCTCGGCTGAGCGATGACTAAGGGAAGGACAGGAGAGCAGTCTGCACACCGCCAGGCAGAGGAGGAATTATTTAGGCTGGAGCGCGGGGGCGGAGGGAGGGGGGCGCTGGAAGGAGATGGGTGGAGGCTGGGTGGGATGTTCTGGCAGCGCTCCCCCCCCCCATGCCGGAGGGACACGGGATACTGGGCTGGCGAGAAATGGCACAAGAGCTGGGGGACTAGGAGCTGCTGGCTCACTTTTTGGGGGAAAAAAAATAAATAAAATACTTTCAGCCAAGGGGGAGGATGGGTCCTGCCCTGGCCCCATCCCCACAGCCAGGTGCTGGCTGGGGGACCTGCCATTAGCACTGCAGGACAGCCAGCATTCCCAAAGCGTGGAAAAAGAGCCAGCAGCTGCCTGCACAGGGCAGGTCCCCAGGCAGGCACAGCCCCGTCCCTGCCCTCCTGCCACACGCCGGCAGCCTGACAGCGGGCTGTGTGTGGCAGCTATTTCTGCTGGTCTTGGGGCCACGCCGCTCCCACGCTGGGGACAGCCCCGTGCCTGTGGACGGGATGCACCACCCAGCGCTGGCCCAGCTGCTGGGGGACAGGCGAGTGCTGGCCTTGCAAGAATTTGCCTCAGTGCCCACAAGGTCATTTTTTAATGGCAGAGAGAGAAAGGTGGAAAAAAAGCCCCGCTGTGTGGCATCTCTCCCAAGCCACAGCCCAGTACAGCAGAGCTCTCACATAAGGACATGGCGCACAATAAAGATGTAAGGCAGGAGAAGGGGATGCTGAGCCCCTGCTCTCAGCATCCTCTGGGGACAATCCCTTTTCCTGAGAAAGAAGGGATCCCACCACATAAACCACTCCCACAGCCAACAGGTACCAAACCTAACCCCTGGGGACCCCTGTGCTTCAGGGGCTGACAGCACGATGGAGAAGAGCAGGTCAATCAGAAAGCCGCAACTCCCGCTGATACTTCAGCTGGGCCACGCCGCCTCGTTGATCTGCATGTTGCAACTTTTCTCCTTGCTCTGCCAAGATTTTCGCACCGTAACTGGGGCACAGACATCCCAACCCAGCCGGCACGTGAAGTCGTGGGAGCCTCCAGCCTGCTCCGCACACAGGGAGCAGAGCTGAGGAACCTGCACACCCTCTGGACCTCCCAGCCCAGGAAGGTGTTTGCAAGGGGAGCATCATCTCTAACCCAGGAAGCCCCCAAAACTTGCAGACAGGAAGTGCCTCCAGCGCAGAATTGAAATGTGTGTGTTATGGTCAGGGAGTGGGGATGAGGCTGGGGATGAGCCCCATCAGCAGAACATCTACAGGCCATGAGACCACTGTCCAGGATGGTGCAGGAAAGGAAATTCAGGAAGGGGCTATAACCCAGCATGATTTCAGGCCTGTGTGTTCAACAAGGCTTGTCAAATAACCCTGGCTTCTCTATGTGATGACTTTATAAACCCAGTTGCTAAAATACCACTGCAGACATACCGGGCTGCTGTCAGGTCATCCCTCCAGCACCCTGAGTGCCAAGCAATGCCAGGGGAGCACTGCAAGGCCAGTGACCCACCAGAACCCAGCCCTGGGGACTGCCACCCATCACACCAGCTCCCATGGGCAGCAACACCTCTGGTCACTGCCTCCCAGCTGGCCCATGCCTGGCAGGTCCCTGGGCTGGCAGTGAGGTGGGACTGAGAGGCCACAGCACCACCCCAACTTCAATCTCCCATCTCCTCACCCTCAAAGCAACCTGACATCCTCTTCTGACACCCTCAGCGTAGCCTGGCAACAGCAGTACCGGCATGGAAACGGCTGTACTGGCATGGAAACGGCAGTACCAGCATGGCAACGCGGCTGCAGGAGGAGAGACAAAAATGTCAGGAGGATATCCCCTTGTCCCGGCCGCCCCTCTGCTTCCCGGAGCAGCAAAGCTGCCCCGTGTTCCCTGGGAACATCCAACGGGCTGCAGGGTCCTGCCAGCCTCATCTCCTCTCCCCATTGCCCAGCAATGCATGACATGAGTTGCTGGGTCTCAGCCCGGCTCTCCTAGGTCCTGGCACCCAGGGAACTGTGCCTGCATTCAGATGTCCCCTGTGGGAGAAGACCCATACCCTGCTTTACCTCTCCCAGAGCAAACACCTTATCTGAAGGGTATAAGTTTGGGAAGCACAGAAAATGGTCGCTCTTCTTTTTGGCTGCCAAGGGCTTTTTACCCCACTGCCAGTCATCCCTCTGTCTGCCTGCTGCTCTGGGCCAGCCCCCCCTGTGGCAGGGAGGAGAGGCACCGGCATCCCCAGGTAGGGGGGACATTAGGGCTGCCCCCCTCACCCCATTAGCCCAGGGGGATGTATCCCCAGCAGTGGGCAGGGAGGGTGGCTGGAGCATCCCTCTCTGCCAGGGAAGGAGATCCGGCGGGGCATCGGAAGTTACACAACGCTGCGCCAAGCAGACGAGGCAGCGAGCGGGGTGGGGGCGCAGGCCGGCCCCCGGAGTGAATTCCCTGACGTGGCAAACATCTCCCGAAGCCCCCTCGACGCCCACCTGCACACGCAGGCAGGAGCCCACGCGCATACGCAGGCAGGAGCCCACGCGCCGGCGCTCGCCTGCCTCTAAAGGAAAAGCCTCGCCAGAGCCAGCGCTTGAAATAATGAATTGCCTCATTCATTCACCCTCTCCGGAAGCTCTGCCCGTACATGCAAACATACGCGCGGGGAGGCATGTGCGGCAGACGGGTGCGCCCACCCCTACGCCCTCCAGGAATCCCCCTCCAGCCATCTCCTTCACCACCCGATCCAAAATAAATGCAAGCACAGCCCGCACCCACGCCCGCCCCGCCATGCAAACCCCGGCTCTGCAACCCTGGTTCCAGCAAATTTTGTGAGCGACCCCCTTCGTGGCGTGGTGTGGTGACCCACACTCCCTGCAGTTGGTGGGGGAAGTCCCCCCTGCCATTTAATGGTCCCAAATCCAGAGACTCTCATGTGGGAGATGTCCCCTTAGCACATACAGAAGCACACTCAGCAGCATTTTTCCCCCCCGAGTTCAGCAGAGACCCTTCTACATGGGATGCTGCTGTGGCAAAAACCCCTCACCATGGCCAGATGGGTCCCTCCATCCCCAGAACCTTGAGCAGGACATGGCAGGAGCAGCCTAGGGAACAGCACAGCATGTCACGGGGGGACACACATGTGCATGGTATGCAATGTGTACATGCCCAGTGGCCACCTCCACGAGGGATGTGCATGGACAGAAGCCTCCATTGCCAAGCTGGAAGGTCTAGCCTGAGGTGGTTACCTGGCAAAAGCTCCCCTGTGACATGCCACCTCAAAGCACATGCCTATGTGCAACCACAGGCAGATGCAACACTCAACCACACGCGTGTGCACACGCCTGACACACTCTGCAGACCCCACGTAGGGGTTCGGAGCGCACAGAACCCACAGAGCCATGCCTGCAGCCTGCCTGCTCCCCGGCGTGACCCCACTCTGCCGGCACGTCCTTATGCAACTCCAACCGAGTGTGGGACAAGCCACCGCACCGAGCAGGGGGATGGAGCGGATTCAGCTCATTTCTTTTCCTAGAATAACATCGGGATTTTTTTTTTTTTTTTTTTTTTTTTTTTTAGTCCCGCGAGGTGCCGGAGAAAACATCCCATCTCCACCCCCCGCCCCCTCAGCTGGCAGCCTCCCAGCAGCACCAAGCTGCGATGCGGTGTCGGCAGCCAGGGCGGCTGGTGCAGCACCCACGAGCGTGGCATCGCACCCCATCCAGGACCCCCTGTCCCAACCCCATCCTAGTACCCAGGGTGGTCGGCTGTCACAACACGTCCCCGCTCCTCTTCTCCCTCTCCTTGCACAGAATCCCAGCTCAGGTTCCCCCCTCTGATCGTGCCAATGCCTGCATTGGATGGGGAGGGTCTCTTGCAGCAGGGACGCGACCCAGGGAGGTGGGCACTTGACCACACACCTCAAGGAAGCAGAAGCACCAGCACCCGCAGCCCAGAGCATGCACCTTGTCCCCACGTGCCCCCTCGCTGGCTACTCTTCCCGTTGTTTGACTTTGAATATTCTCATTTTCCCTCAGCCCTACCTAGAATCTGACACCAGACACTCCTTCACGAACACGGGTCACTCAATACCGCTCCAGCCCCAGCCCCAGCCATGCCTTATGAAGAGGGTGGTTTGCTGAAGAGGAGCCCTGCCACTGTCACCAACCCCAGGGCCCATGGTGCAGCATCCCCCCCCCCCCCGCCTCCAAATCCGGCACATTCTGCAGTTTTGTTCCCCTCCAGCAGCAGCAATTTC
>JAOXNO010000020.1:11544015-11555039 GCA_028565335.1 Limnodromus scolopaceus
TGCCAGCGCGCACTGCCGGCTCATGTTGAGCTTCTCATCCACAAGCACTCCCAAGTCCTTCTCCTCAGGGCTGCTTTACAGCCAATCATTCCTACTGCTTTTCTAGTGACATCACAAGAAAGTGCTGCCAACACCACTCCTTAGCAGATAATAAAAACTTTTTAACCATGGAAAATTTTGGACATGGTGTATGTAACCAACATCTCCTAAAGCAGGTAGTTTCTGAATACAGGTACCTGTCCTATTTGTGGAAATTACTCTCGCCTGGGGATTAGGAGATGCTGCTGGTTTTGATGACCTTTAGAAAGCTGCCCTGCAGAAGGGTGATAGATTGGGAAAGAAGAAATTAAAGGATTCCAGATGTTTAAGAAATGCTTGGTTTGGTGGAGCAGATTGACTATAACATTGTTCTCAGCTCTCGTGCAGGGAAAGTCTAAACAAGGCAACCATGCCAAATACTCACATTTTGTGCAGTCAGCTTCAAATTGACTTTGAAAGAGTAATTCTCAGAAAGTAACTGACAATAGGAAAAAGAGTTAAATAAACAGGAAGACTTTGCTTTGGAGCAATATTAGGGTGTGAGGATGTTTTTTTCCAATTCTAACAAAAAATCTAACAACTGTGTCATGATACTATTGGATTTTGTGCAATATTTTAATGAGATTCACACACCATAAGGAATAGTATTTCATGGTTGTTGATAAGTACTAGACATCTTTCCAAAAGTTTGGAACAGTATTTCAGATAATCATCACAAAGTGCATATGCTTGTCCAAATGTATATGAATTTTTACCAACCCTTTCCCTCTCGCTCTGCTAGATTAGTTAGAGAGATTCCTTTCTTTCTTTCTCTTTGAAATCTTGCAGGAGCAAGGCTCTTCTCCCTAGGCAGAGCTTTGAGTTCAAACTACTTTTGAAAGAAAATGCAGTTATAAAACCAAAACCCAAAATCAAAACATCTTTCCATGTTAGAAAACATTAAAATTATCTGAATCTTACATGTTACAGTGAGCTTCTTAGTCCTGTAATCAGATGACCCAAAACCTAGAGCCAAACATCCTGACTGACCTTCATCATAGTTCAAATCTGGATAAGAATCTTTTTTTTGAGATTTATAGCTTGTTCGTCTCTCATTAAAAAAAAATATAAATAAATAGCTGAAGTGTTCTGAGTTCTCTGCAATGTATTGGGGGAAGGTTTGGATCAATTTCTGACTCTACACAAATCACTTTTTTGCCTCTTCACAATTATTAAAATCCCAATAGAGCATGACAAATTGGATCAACTGTTTGACAGGTAATCATCTCATTGATGATCGCCCACTGGTGTTTCAGCCATCTCTTTTATCATCTGTAGCACACCAGAATATTATGAAAGAGATAAAGTACTGCCAAGAAGGTGGGAGATGCTATAGTTTTTTTGAGAAGCATATAAAATGTCAGTTCCTCATGATGAAGCAAGAACCAGGAATTAAGAGGTTAATTGTAGAGTTATAGAGAAGTTACACCGCTTTAAGAAACAATGTATCCTTAGCATGCCAATAGGAATTTTATGGTCTGTTGCGTGAGATAGCAGGAACTTTGAGGCTGCAGTTAGCAGAACAACTGGTACAAACCAGCCCTGCACTCAGGAGATGAGCCAACTCATCAAAGGGAAAAAGTTCACCATGAAGAAGACTCGGGGCCTTCCTCCCAGAGACCCTCAAAGGAGACCACCAAGAGGCAGTGCACATGCGCCTAGAGGAGGAGACTTATTATAATGAGTTCCTGGAAACAATTAGAATAATCCTGCCTATTCCTAGAAATAATTGTAATAGTCCATCCTATAGCCTTGCATATGTATGATTTGTATTATAAATAATTGTTTGTTTTGTAATAAGGTGTGCAAATTAGGAGGAGATATCCCCCTTGCACCCGGCGCTGTAATAAACATACCTGGTTTATAACTTTTCTCGAGTTGTAAGGTTTGTTTCCACGAGTCAATTTAGTGAGCCTGCCATGCCTCACCACCCCAGAAACTGACAAGAAACCAATTGGAAGGAAAATTACAGCTCAGCCAGTGATTCCATTGAAGGGTCCCCCTGTGCATGGTAGGAGGGGAGGGCTAGGTGCCACTGGGAAGTGCACAAAGGACAGCAGCTTCCCACACTGAACTGATGCCTGCTCACCCACAGTCAAAGCTGTTTCAGAGCTGTCCTGGGAGTGGAGACTAGAGCCACCTGCAGCCACTGGGCTGGAGAGGAGTTGCCTTTTCAGTGTTGGAGGAGCCAGAGGGGGAGGCTTGCCACAAGAGCATTGCTTGGCTGTGGTGGCATCCTCTGCACGAGCTGGCACCTTTCTTGCTTCCATCCCCCTTCCATCCTCCGGTGCCTCCCAGCTGGGCACACAATGGTGCCTTCAGATAACTGTGATGTTTAAAATAAAACTAGAGCCTTTAAAAATGACAGCTTGGACTCCAAATGTGTTCGTAAAGTTTTGGTAAGTGGGTTTCCACTTCTTGCCCTTGTGCTCTCATTACTGAGGAGTGATGTACGAAGACCCAAGGTGCCAATCGGTGCCCATCTCTAGTACATGGCATCCTGCGGTGACCTTGCACCCCGAGATGGAAAAAGATCTCCCCAGTGCTGCTGCCTGTGTGGGTTTGTTCCCTTACATGGCTGCTGAGCCAGAGGGATTATGTCAAATGATCACTATTCAGCTGGCGCATTCCTCCAGAGATTGCGTGGGCTGATGTCATGTGCAGGGCCAGAACAAAGATTTAACTTTTTATTTAATTCTTGTGGTTGCAAGAGGAGCATGGAGGCAGGGCTGTATTGGCAGGGCCGGCTCCAGCTGGGGAAAGTTTGTGGTTTTCTCCACAGCTGGGTGGCCACAGCTTGTCCCAAGGCATCCCTGTTGGGAGGGTGAATGCAGAAATTGCTTGCCCACCTGAAACCTGCCCTGCAACACCTTCCCCACCACTCCCGAGGGGGTTAAATGGGAAGGCAGGAGAGGATGACTGAGCAGAAGGGAGAGAGGAGAGGTAGTGGTAGCAAGGTGCAGCTGGACCCCTGGGAGGTAAGAGGGATGGAAGGAGTCTCTTCTGGGACAGAGTCATGTTTTACCACTGCACATGTGAGCATTGCCTCCAGAGTGTGCCTTAGCCCACATGGTCACCTGCCAGTGTCTGGTCCTCACCAGCACAGTAAACTGCAGCACGGGGCTGTGTTTCGGCAGAGAAATTCCCCCTTCCCTGAGCCCAGACAGACAAAGGGCTCCCCAGTTGGGAGAGCATCCCTCAGCAGGCACCCCCACCCCAGCCAAAGACACCTTGGCAGTCAAGATCAGAGATCTTGAGGGGGGCTGACAGCATTTTGCTGGGGCAAGGCATACTTTTGTGGGAAGCACCGTGGTGTTATGGATGGGCAGGGTGGTCCTGGTGGTGCCATCAGATTGGGCTGTGCAGGGTTGGAGCCAGATGCTGCAATCCCTGGGGAGAAACATTGAAGGTTTGACACCTCTGTGTCTCTCGAGCTGGGGTACAACAGGATTGTCTTCAGCACTGCCTCGCTTGCCCTTGCTACAGGAGGGTTGGCATCATCCAGATGGGGGCCAAATCCTGGTCCTGGGGTGCCCCTGCCCCACACCAGAGGCTGCTGTGGAGTAGGGAGGCGCTGGGGTGACCTTTGGCAGGGGGATTGGCAGGTTACCTCCCAGACCTCCCTGTCCTGTTGCTCGCCCCAGGGTCTCCTACAGCCCCCCGGCCCCACAGGGACAGCAGATGCGGAGGTGGGCAGGGGATAGATCATCCCCTAGTGCCTGGGTGGGCTGGGTGGTGATGGTGGCTCTGCACAGGAGCTGGTGGGCTCTTGCCGGGAAGCTGGTACCAAAATGTGCTGGCATTCAGGAGCTGCCACAGGAGACACTGTCAGATTCTCTTTACACCCCCAGGGACCTTCTCCTGTCTCTTCTGCTCCCCCTGGGCTGCCTTGCATGTTCACAGGTGCCCCCATCTCCCCTTGCTGTGTCCTTCAGAGGTCCCTGTGCCTGTCAGCCCTTCTGCATTGGGTGCTTTAGCCCTCCTCACCACCGACAGCAAAGTACCCACTTTGCAGCTGGGGAAAAAAAGAGTAGATGATGGTTCGGATCAAGGGGGGGGCAATTTCCAAGCCCCGATAGCAGCTACCCAGCTGTAGAGGGGTTATTGCCAAAAGCATGACCCAAGTCAAGCCTTGGATGCTTGGGATGGATGCCAGGGGTTCAGTGCAGCACTGAGGATGTGTACCCCTGGGGGTGCCCAGCCCCCCTCATCTGAGCTGCTATGGTTGGGAGGGTCCCTCCGTGACCTCCACCAGGAGCTTATGGATAGACTAAAGATGGGGTGGGGGGGGAATATCTGGTAACTTGTATGATGGTGAAGGAAAGGGCCAAGGCTCAAGCCTGATGCAGAAATCCATCTACTGGAGGGGCTCAACTGGCTGGGGCTGCCCAGGGGTGTTTGGAGCAAGGATGGGGTGAGAGGATGAAACCTGGCCCGTAGCAGGGAGCAGGATGCAAGCACAAAGACTTAGCAGAGAGCAGCGGATCTACTGGGGGCAACACCTGGAGGAGAGCAGGGCCAGGAGCAAGCACCAAGCTGTGCTGTGTGAGACAGGGCACAGCAGGCCAGGTTTGGGAGGGACAGGGTTTTGCCATCAGAAAACTGAAGGGCAAGAAGCAGCGGGAAGCATCGTTGGAGGAGGAGCGTGGGGCTTGCTCAGCCTCTGTTCAGAGGAGCTGCTCTCCTGTCTCCTCCAGCTGCTCTCTGGGTTTCCGTTGGCCCCACTGGTGTTTGCTGCTCCAGCTGTGTGCCTTGGGGATGAATTAATCGCCTGTCCTTTTCCTTCCTTGGGTTACAGCCACCAGGTTTTCCATGCCTTAGTACAGGCACAGCCCTGGCCTCAGCCCCTGTACAATGGACAGAGCGAGCCCCCATGAGCCAGTCACCTGTACCAACCTTTGAGCCTCATGCCAGGCTATGGTGCTTCACCGCCTCTTCTCCCACTTCATATTTCTGGCTTACTGCAAGATGTAGTTGAAGGCTCTCAGGGAGTGAAAGTCAGGCTAGAAAGTGTTTTTTTTAAAAGCAAATTTAAAAAAAATGCCTCCCACTATCACAAGATATTTCTGTCTAATGGCTTCGTGCTCTCTTCTCTAAATACAAATTATGGCTCTGACATGCCGGAGGTGCTTATCTCCAACTGAATGCCAATTGCTTTCAGGAACAAAATGTTTGAAGTTCCTTTAAGGTGAAGGCAGCAGCATGGTCCCTGCTGCTGCTTTCAGCTTCCAAAAAACTGCTGTTATCACCTGGCCTTGGCCTTGAGTCACGGGTCCCTAGCTGGGATCGAGCCGGGGGAGGGGTGGACGGGACATGCTTACAGCTACATTTAGACACGGCTCAGCCCTCCTGGATCCGCAGGGGGATAGACACAGTCCTTGCCTGACATTAGCAGTGGCATGGTCTGTATAATAATGCTGTGCCCTGGCTCAGGTTCTCCTTCTCCCCACCAGCCTCAGAGATGAGTCTCCCCATCCCTGCTGTGGGGCTCAAGGAAGTAAAACTGGAGCGAGGCACATACTGGCACCAGGGTGCTGATCTCTGGTAGAAAGTGTGGACATGAGCCAGCTCTGGTGCTGTTGGCTGGTGGGATGCAGAGAGTGGCAGCTCTGCAATAAGTGCATACCAGTCCAATCCCCAGCTGCCCAAGTGTGATATTCACCTTAAAAAGAGCTGTATTTCTGCTTTCAGGAATAAGTATTCGGCTCCCAGCAGCATCGCCATCATGGGGAAGGACTATTACAAGATTTTGGGCATCCAGTCCGGTGCCAATGAGGATGAAATTAAGAAAGCCTACCGGAAAATGGCCCTGAAGTATCACCCCGATAAGAATAGACCCCAACACTGAGGAGAAGTTCAAGGAGATTGCGGAGGCTTATGATGTCCTGAGTGACCCCAAGAAACAAGTTTGGGGTCACTCAAGTGACCAGTATGGGGAGGAAGGTAAGTGGACGAGCACTGCTACTCAAAGGCAGGGGTGCTTAGTCCAAATAAGCTTTTATAGGTGAGGGAGTGTTTTCACACTCTCAGTGCACCTGGAGTTGTCCTCACAATTCATGCCTTCCTCCAAAATGGGGCTGATAGTTGCAGAATCTGGGAGAGCAAAGGCTCTGCCAATACCAGAAATCACCTCTCAACCCGCTCCTACCCGGGCTGCTCCATTTTTCCACCCTGCTTCCCAGGATGGCCAAGCTTTCCCTGCCCTCTGCCCCAAAGCCCAGGAGCCGGCTGAGACGATGGAAGTGGAAGGAGCTCACCTCCTGGGTCATACCTGGGGTAATTTGTTAGCAACCTTTTAATTAACCTAAATTTCCCAGTGGAGAAGTATTGCTTTCGCCTGCATTTTCCCCCGCATTTGGGCACTGGTCCCGCTGTCCTCCCCAGTACAGGATTCAAAGCTTTTCCCAATTTAAGTAAAAGGTCCTTGTTTTGAAACCAAGCAGCTGCTGTTGTCTGGGGGTTGGCACAGAGGAGGAGAGCCATTCCACCACAGGTGGCCTTATTAGTTGAAGATGGAAGAGCGCAACCCCATTTGAGGAGAGCGTCGAATAGCATCTACATTAATCAGCCCAGGGCTTGGGTGCTTAAAAGAGCAGGAGGTCTGGTAGGAACAGGCTGCTGGGTGGAAGTCCCAGCTCTTCTTGTGGGGCCAGTGGGCAGGTGCATCCCTTAATAAGCCACCAGCAGAAGTAACTAGCGGTGAGTTAATTCTTAACCTATTAGTTATGTCAGGGCTATGTTGGATGCACCCAAGCCACGTGATTTGCTGTGGTGTAAAATGAGAAGAGGTTGTCTCAAGTGGGAATCCAGCCTTCCTCTGGAGGTGCCGCTGAAATCAAACCCTGCTTGGGCTGGCATCACAGGATTAAAGGTGAAGCCTCCTGACTGTACAGTCTGTTAGGAACAGAGACTCTCCAGGTCTTGGTGAAATCCCCATCGCCAAAGACAGCTAAAATAAGAGCGAGTTAAGGAGGGAGGGAAGAGCAACCCCCTCCTCTCAGCAGGATGGGGAGTACCAGCAAAACCAAACCGCATCGGCGTTTTGGGGAACCAGCAGAAAGCCAGGGCAGAAATAGGATGAAAGATGTGAAAAGGTTTTCTGGCTGGAGAGAGGGGGACAGAGATGCTGCTGAGCTGGCCAGATCCATCGCAGGACAGAGCCTCCCATTCACCTCTCAGGCGGTGACTTCCAGACCAGTCATGGTTCATGGCCCCATGCACCTTTCATTTCCCATCAGATGCCTTTTTTGGAGCAATATGTCCTGGGGATCAGCATTTCGAGGGGCTTCTGGTTCCCACAAGCTGGGGTGAGCAAGATGAAGTGAAAGGTCCCCCCACCCCAGGATAGAAACTTCATTGATCAGAAAAGATCCCCAGACTTGCCTGCTCTGTGCTTGTCCCACTCCTATCTCCTGCTGCAGGGGGCTGGCATGAGGGACAGGCCATCAGAAATAGCCCTTCATTGTCACTGGTGTGCTCTGAAAATAGTCCTTGAGCTAGGCTCAGCTCGGCCTTCCTGGGCCCTCCTGGTAAAAAATAGCCTTGCAGAGCATGTGTGATCTCTTTGGAGGCTACTTGTTGTGTGCCTTGGCTGCTTGGGACTTTGGGGGGGAAACTTGCAGTGATGTAAGGCCCTGCCCAAGGTCTGGCAGGGGAGTTTCCCATGGGAATGGTTGCCAAAAGATCCAAACCCTGAACTTACCTGACATTTTATACAGTCTGTAAACAGCTGTATCCCTCCCACTGTGTGCTGACCTGGAGATCTGCTGACCTCCACCTGCTCTGCCACCAAGCGTCATGGTCTTTCACTGAGCTGAAAGCCTTTTCTCATGTACTGGATGTGATGCTCCTGGACTGCAGCCATTGGTGCAGCCCAAAAGACAGAGCTATTTGGGCAGAAGGGAGCCTGCCCATGGGGAAAAATGGAGATGGGCTGGTCAGGAAACATTTTAAATGAAAAGGCCATGAATTGGGTGGAGAAAACCAAGCAAGTTCTCAGTTGGGTTAGTGGGGACAAATCCTGAGTGGCTTTTGAGCTTGCTGGGTGTAGGGACAGGACTGCGTGTCATGGGTTGGAGTGGTGCCTTCCTGGCCCATGGTCTCTACAGGTGGCTGGGCTGGAGGGGGTGACCTGCACCTCCAGGAGCTGCTGGAAGGGCTGCCTGGAGCCAGCAGAGACCATGCTGTCTCTGTGTGGAAAGTATGGTCCCAGCACAGCGTCTGCCTGCAGGGAGCGTTAATGTCATGTCTTCCCCCTTCTCTTCCAGGTCTCAAAACTGGAGGTGGCTCTTCAGGTAGCTCAGGGAACACTTTCCACTACACCTTCCATGGAGACTCCCATTCCACCTTTGCATCTTTCTTTGGAGGCTCCAACCCTTTTGATATCTTCTTTGCTAGCAGCTGCTCCCAGGTGTTCAATGGTTTTGACCAGGAAGATATGGATAACGACCCTTTCAGTGCCTTCAGTCGGTTTGGCTTCAACGGCATTAATGGAGTTCACCAACGGCACCAGGAGTCCCTGCACATGTGGAGAAAGGTCCAAGACCCACCTGTCATCCATGACCTCAAGGTGTCCCTGGAAGAGATCTACCATGGCTCCACCAAGAGAATGAAGATCACCTGCAGAAGGCTCAATGCTGATGGCCCGACCATGCAGACTGAGGACAAGATCCTAAACATTGTCATCAAACAGGGCTGGAAGGAGGGAACCAAAATCACATTCCCCAAAGAAGGGGATGCCACCCCAGACAACATCCCCACTGACATCATCTTCATCCTCAAGGACAAGCCTCACTCACACTTCAAGAGGGACAGGACGAACATGATCTACACTGCAAACATCAGTCTTAAAGAGGTGGGTATCAGTGGGAAATTCTGTGGGATGGGAGGTGGTGCTGGGTCATGGCACGTGGAGCCAAGAAGGGAGTCAGTTCTTGTCCTGGGCTGATGAGGAAGGACCAGATAGGTTGTGAGAGACATGAGCAAAGACCTCTGCAGAGAGGAGCCACAGAGACCAGCTCATGCTTGGTTTTGGAGATGCTCAACCTCTGTGCCAGGTGTAGGACATGGGTGCTGCGGTCCCTGCTGAATGCACCTTGCTTCTTGAGTCAATACAGGTGGTATTTACCCATTTTCTCCCTGTCTTGTCCTTCTATTTTATTGTATTCACATTTGGAAGAGAGCCCAGATCCTTTGTAGGAACAAGAGAAAACGCAAGTTTGCTGGCATGAGTTTGGTCCCTGCTTATTCTTGTAGACGAGCCTGCTGTGGCTTAGGTACTGTCCAGGATAGCGCTGGGTACCTCTCCCCATGGACAGAGAGTAGGATCATGCAGAGAAAGGTGGTACCTCACCCTCGCTGAGCAATGCTTTAGCCAAAACCAGCTGTTTTCTGTGGTTCTGGCTTCCCTAGATAAAGAACCAAATAAATGAAATATTCAGGTAATGAGCAAAACCCAACACATCCAGGCTGTCAGTCCTGGAGGTCACAGCGGGGCTGGATGCATCAGAGCCAGCAAGCTGTGAAAAGGTGGGAGAGGAAGGAGAGATTACCCAAGTACAAGATGTGCCATTCACTGCCGCTGCTGTATAACTACCTTTTAATAAATCCCAGATGGCAGTTGCATTTAACATTGAGGTTTTTGGCAGCTGCCATTTGCTGTTCCTTTCAGACTGTAGACGCTGTCTGTCTTCTTAATGAGCTGATTTTTTTTTCTGAAGACAGATTTATGTTCTCAAATGCATTTAATAGAAATAAGCTCTATGGGCCAGACCTGGGGGTAGGGAAACATGAGCTCGTTAGCGTGCCAGCAAGTCAGGAGAGCTTTGTGATGGCTCTCTGTCCCAAATGGGACTGTGACCAGGTGTACTGGGGGCAAGGGGCAGCCATGTGGGTCAGGCAGACCTGGGTGCTCCTGGAGCAAACACATCTCAAGTTAGCCTGCAGACTCAGGAGCTGAATTTCCTTCATGGTGCAAAGTGCAGAGGTTTATTCCTGTGGTAGTTGGATCCCCTGGCCACTCCAGAAATACTCAGGAGAGGCTGCCTTATTTATGGAGTCATACATATCATATCTCAGATATTTCCTTCTGTGCATTCCCTCATTTGTAAAATTAATCCCAAGTTGGCTGTCCTGATGTCCAGACCACGTTAGCCCAGGTTCACACACTGCTCAGGCTGGAGGGACTGTCACCTGGAGTTACCCTTTGAGCAGCAAGCAGAGAAACCTGCTTTGGCCTGTTGTGCTATTGCACCAGAAGTGCTGGTGCTGGGCCCAGGGAAGCACTGGATCTGCTGTGCTGAGCAATTCCCCAGCCGCCTCACACACATGGGGCACCTGTGATCTCCATCCAGCTGCCTGTGAGCAAGGCATTCATGCTGGCATTTGGTTTGCACAATGCAGTCGCAAAGAGAGACCGGTGGAAATTGCTGGTCTGGGCAAATTCCTTGTCTCTTTGAGCTGGACTGTCTGGTATCTGTCCTCCCCCTCCACAAACCCAACGTGCTGGGTGTCCTCAGGGAGCTGCTGGCCTGGCTGCCATCAGCAGCCTGCTGCTTGCCAGAGTAGGATGATACTTTGCTGGTTTTTATCTTCCATGAGAAGAAGTAGCTTAAGTGCTCTGGAGCATGAGCAGATGCTGGGAGCTCCCCGACTCCATATGCCACCATCTCTGTATGTAACAGAGCGCCTAGTGGTACAACCTCTTCATCACCTGAGCCTATGGCTGTAGCCTTGGGCGCTCTCCTTGCATCCTTCCTCCTTGTGAGTCTGCCTTTTTTAGCCTGAGCTTTAGTCGTTTCTGCTGCCACAAGAGCAGTACAGCACAGTGCTGGCAGACAGAGCTGGCAGGTGGTGGGTGGTGGGACTTAGGAAAAAAAGGAGGGTTTACCACCTTTGGAAGCAGAGACAGGCAACTCAGGAGGAGTACAGAGATCTTGTTAGGTTAT
>JAOXNO010000020.1:11585236-11599248 GCA_028565335.1 Limnodromus scolopaceus
GAAATTGCCAGAACTTTGGGTTTCTCTGCAGCATCTGTCAGCACAGAAGCAGAGTCAGATCAGAGGAGGAAAGGCCTAAGCCACTCAGGAAAAGTGAGACTACTGTATTAACTAGAGTTAAAGATTATACAACACAGACGATTGCTGGTTTAGTAACTCTGAGCCTCATTTTTAGGAAAATACACTGCCCTGAACCAACATACCATAACATTTTTGTTTGTTTCTACCTTTATGTACTCATCACAAAGGTCTGCAAATACTGAAAGATTTACTTTTTCTAAACTTTCATAGCAGTACCCAAGTGGCGAAAAACATGAATTGCCCCAGTATCTGGAGAGGCAGGAAACCTAGGTATTACCGCAATATTAGCTAAGGTACATACACCTATCATTTGCCTCTAGCCAGAGCTGTGCGTTCAAATGCCTTGCTACACATTTGAGTGGCCATTCTCCCCTGTACACTTGACTAGTTTCCTATTTCAGAGCTGGGCATACACCACACATTCAGTCACACTGAAAGGTTTCAAAAACCTGCACCTCAGAGATGACTTCTCATTAGTAAGAGAAATCAGACAATTCAGAGCCTTCTGCAACCGAAGGCACGAACATCCCTTTAAGCATTTATTCCTTCAGTGTGTCCTGAAATAGCTTCACCTAATAGAGGCTAGCACACTTTTCCACTTCAAAGCATTTTTTTGTTTCTACAAGTTCTAACCTAATAGGGCACAAAAAATGATACCAAAGGCTGGAAGCCTAGTAATGAATTTCAAACAAGCAGCTGGAGACAAGTCAATAGTTTATGTAACACACAGAAGAGGTTTAGTATTAATTCCTGCTCAATCCTTCCAATCCTGTAGCAAAATATGTGATACAGAAGGAGCGTAGAGTGGTGGTTACCGAATCGCCTGAGTGCTGGGTCAATGCTGTTCGGTCTGTTGGTAGCTGCCATAACGATCACGTGCGCTCTCTGCTTCAGCCCGTCCATCAGAGTCAACAGCTGAGACACTATGCGACGTTCCACCTCTCCGTGTGTCTATGGAGAGGGAAAGCAGCTGTCAGACCAAAAGCTCTACGACACAGCACAGGAGCTACTACTGCACCAGAGCGGACAGATACGACAGCCGGGAGCTGTTAAGAAACATCACGAACTATATCTGATTCTCCTCACGTCCAACTGAAATTAGCCATTAAGTTAAATGTGGCTTTACCCTGTAGTCAAAGGCAGAGATTCATACCAGCTGCTACCAAAAAGGACGTACTTCTTTATCTTCTACAGGCTTTCTTTACCTTCTCTCTCTTAGGAGCAATGGCATCCAGTTCATCAATGAAGATGATGGCAGGAGCATTCTTCTCTGCTTCTTCAAAGGCTTTTCTCAGGTTGCTCTCAGACTCACCAGCCAGCTTGCTCATGATCTCAGGACCTGAAAAACAGCGACACTGTGGCACCCAGAAGAGAGGGAGCTAGCCCCAAGGCATGCAGCTGAATTTTTTTAGTACATACAATGTTCACATGGGAGAATCTGTCTCTCAAGCCAAAGCAAATACTACCAACCGAGTTTACTAAATTTGCAGCTGAACAGGCGAGAACAGCATAAGGAATTAGGTTCTATCATTATTCTGGTGTGGTTTCCGTTTACACTAACAGAACGTAGCACTAGTCAATGAGCTACCTCTAGCTGTCTCTTTCCTTACCCTATTTCACACTTGGTGAGCTTCTCTGTAATGTGCCACCACACACTGTTAATGCCAGTCCTAGCTTGCAAGAGAAGCAATCAAATTATATGGTGATGAATTATCAGGGTAGGGAAGGAAAAAGCTGTAAGATACTGAAGCTGTCTTTAGCTTACATTACACAGGTTTACATTTACCTCTATAAGATCCTATAAATGAGTTTTAAAAAAAACCAAAAAGCCAAAACAAAAAAAAAGCAAAAACCCAAATCCCATCTCCTCTCAAAGAATGAAAAAATATATGTGTAAAGTATGTGTAAGCACATCAATCCTAGAGGGAATGACAGCATTCCCCTAAGATCTCCTACAACTGCTGAACACTAGTGAAGGCTTACAGATGTATTCTGTTTTCAGATTTTTCCATGATGCTGATGGGAGTGGTTATGAAGAGTATGCTTCTAAAAGATCCAAGGAAAAGAAACCTGACACTCAGAAGCGCAAAGCTGACTGAAGCCCGCCAGCTGCAGAGCCACTGGTACTAAGAGTGTTTCATTACAGGTAACTCACTGGTTTGTACCAGCTCTGTCTACAACACTGCCAGCAGCTCCAGGCTTGGGACTAGCAGACGGAGAATGCACCACTAACTCTGACAACGTTGTTTATTATGCAATACACACATCTAAAGAAACGGCTGGCTCATTAGCATGCGGTGACAGCTTCCACACACTTGGGATGTATATGACAAGGGCAACATATGGTTAAAACCAGCCCATTTACATCTGATATGTAAGAGATACAAAGCCTTCCCTGCTGCTGGTCACTGCTATCCTGTGCTGCACACTCCTTTTCTATTGCCTTCATGGGTCTATGTGATTGACATCAGAACAGCAGAAAAGCACTCATTCAGTATAAATATTCAGTTATTCCAGCACTGACTGTAAAACGGGACAGAAAAACAGAGAGGAAAACTCAGAATTTGGTCCTTACTGGACATAAACTAGTAACCACCTCAGCTGCTACAGGCAACAGCCATCAGCAGGAGGTTCTGCCACTTGTAGCTAAGTCCCAAGGTACTCATTACAGATTTCAGGAAAGTTCCTCCCAATTAATGTTATGTGAAACAAAACAGGTCTTGTACTTTACTTGAGGGGAAAGAGAAACCCACAGCAGACCAGCTGCTTTTCTGAATGGAACACGGCAGCAACTAAAACAAGTGTCCTGCAACCATATACTTAATCTCAGCACTTCACTACCAGCTCTGCCCTCACCAACATAAATGAAGACCCGGACAGAGAGACTCCAAGTTCTTGCATCACAGAGCTGTCTTCCAACCACGCTGCTATAACACAATCAAGCTTAAGGGAAGTGCCACTACAGATGCTTCCACACAAATAGTCTGCAAATGTCCCCAGAGGCACACTTCAAAGAGGTGAGGAAGGACGTCAGGGAGACAACGTGGCTCTAACAAGTCCTGCTAACACCATTTGTTACTGTAAGATGGATAAATGAGCACACAGCAGATCTGGGGCCAAAGCAGCCACAAAACTTACCGTTGATCAGGAAGAAGAAAGCCCCTGTTTCGTTGGCCACCGCTCGGGCAATCAGTGTTTTACCAGTGCCAGGAGGACCGTACAGCAGGATCCCACGTGGAGGCTGAGCACAAAGGCAACGGACTTAGGTGGTGAGCTAGTATCTGAATGCCTAAGTAGCTTCACAGTGAAATTGTAAGCATCTGATAAAGCCAGTCCGAAATTGTGATCCAAACTCATGTAACAGCTGCCATCCCAGGATTGCTATCAACACCCTTACTACTTTGCATGGCACACAAACAAAAACCTTGCCAGTAACTGACAAGGCTGATTCAAAGCATCATTCCACTTTACAAGCTGCCATGCTTCAATCTGTGTCCAGAACATGTAAGGAATCACTTTCCTAACACCAGCATTAAAGAAATCCCCACAAATTACTTATTGCCCCTGCCAATGCCCAATGAACATCTGAGATCAAGAGCTGTCTGCAAGGGGAAGTCCCACACGGGGACCTACCTTCACCCCAATGGCCTTGAAGAGCGCAGGGTGTCGGAGTGGAAGTTCCACCATCTCTTTGATTTGAGCCAGCTGCTTCCGGCAGCCACCAATGTCATCATAGCCCACTTCATTCAGTGACTCCTCTTCATCCTATCCGGAAGGAAGCATATTAAACATGTGAGTGAAAACAATAGTTCAACAACCCCTCCCAGTCTACAGAAGCCAGGAATCCGGGTTTTTGCTCATAGCCACTTCTTTGCTGTCTTGAGATTCTCACTTTCAAGCCTTCCTGGTGTATCCTATGATTGTTTCTTAGCTCTGCCCTCCCAGATGTACAAAGGGAATTGCATGGACATACCTAGACCTCACTGAAGCCCACTTTCTTGAATGGCAGCCTCTGCTGCCAGGTTCCCTACAGACTTTAGTGCAAAACAAGCTCTGTGACCCTCTGATGGCTAACAAAGATATCAACAGAAAACAAAGCTCAGTATAAAATATATTTATTCCTTAAACTGTAAGTGATAGCTCTTAACTACTTGACATATTCTAGCTATCGCATAGTTCTCAGATGTAGTGTTGTCTTTAGCATTGACTCCAATTAAGAGAGAATGTTAAGATGCAGACAGGCAGATAAGATGAACTGCAATCAAGCTCTACAGCATCCATTCATTTGGCTGCCCAAATCTCTGCTGGCCTTAGTTATCTGCCACATTAGGCTGCACTAAAATAACAAAATAACACAGCTTGGAATCTCAGAGGGGCTTCGTCCAAGCCCCACAAACAGGAACAACTACCTCAAGCAGGTCATCCAGGGTCTGGCCCCATCAAGCACTGAAGGTCTCCAGGTTTGGAGGTTCCTGCCCTCTGGGCCCCACTCCAGGGCTGGGGGAAACCTTTTTCCTAGTATCTACTGGGAATTTCTCTTGATCCAGCTTAGGTCTCTGCCTCAAGTCCTGTCCCAGGGCACAGCTCTCAGAAGAGCCTGGTCATCAATCCCTTCCTGTAAGGCAGTTGCCAGTAAGCCTGTCCTTTTGGCCTTCCCTTCTCCAGGCTCCATCATCCCACTCTCCCAGACTCTCCTCATTCATTCTGACCTCCAGCTCAACATCATTTTGGTGGCTTTGGCTGAACATGCCCCTATCTGTCTCTGCTGTGTCCTAGGAGCCCAAACTGGACTCATCTGGTGCCCAAACATAGTCTCACAAGTGTCACAGGGAGGTGAATTTTTCAGAACGCAGCTAACTACAAACCACCATTCACATGCATTTGCAAGCACTTCATGCAACCACCTTAGCTCACTTCTCTGAGATTTCCTACTCTTTAATAGTACAGTGACCTAGACCTTACAGGGAAGCCACTGAGACTGCCTCAAGCTGGGGACACTCAAGGCTAGATATGTTAACAGACTGGGGAATTTATTTATTTTTAAATCAACCATTTTGAAATTTCAAATTTCTCATTGAAAAAGCACTAACTGCTTTCTTTTCAGGTGGCATGAAATGTAGCAACTTTGTAAGCTCTCCCTGCAATGGATCAAGGGAACTTTGAAATTAAAAGACGCATCTAAATCCAGCATAAGTTATCTGGAAGCAGATGCAAAACCAGCTGCTGCCAAAATATGGCAACTCATCAGCAAACCTACGCACTGGTGCTATCTCAGCATGTGAGGAAGGACACTGGAAGCACATTTCTCTGACTACCTTCAGCAGCAGCTCACCTCCTGAAAATGGAGTTTCTAACCATTACATTCAATATACAAAATGCCAGAACGTGAACTGCAAACACTGCTGCTCTCAAGAACTGTCACAGAAGCAGATTTCAGACAGAGGGGATTCAGCAGGAGAATCCCATGGCAGGATTCTACTCACCTCCCGTTTGATGGGCTCTCCTTCACAATGGATCACTGTGTCTGGAGCCACTATGCAGTATGGACTTGGATCTGTCTCCACTACTTTGAACTCCACTGCACGCATCCCTCCACGCACCAAGAAGATGTCACCTGTAAAAGCACATATTTTAGTAGCCTGCTGCAAAATGTCGACCCTTGTACCACCAGCAGCCCCAGAGGACAAGGAAGTGAGCTACACAGGCACACGCTGCTGGCATTTCTAACGTTGCCCTGCCTTTTAAACCGCAGGGCTGAATGTATTGTGATTACTCGAGCACTGTTCAGATCTACAGCAGTTTAAGTTCTCAAATTTCATCCAGTAACAAACAGCAAACAATAGAAAATAATACTCTGCCTAAATACAAAACAGAAAGGCAAGGAATCACATTTCTTTTCTATTCAGTTTTGATTTAACACTTCTAAAACAGGCAAAAAGCCCGAACTTCATAAAAATTCATTTTGAAGTTATTATAACTAGTAGTTACTAGTTATAGCTGGCTGTCTCCAGAAGCAGAATAATATTTAATACTGCACTAGGATTCCTGGCTAAACTGGGCTACAGAAGCTGAATAACTTCAACCTCTGTTTGTATGGTATTAGGACCTATTACTAGCACAAGTCTGAAACTGCATTTAGTTTTCTAAGCACTCTCCCAGTTATTAATCAAATTACTTTGAAGAAGTGAATTTAGTCAGGGTGCCAGGTGGTATATCCAACCAATTGATTAATACATGGGCAACTCCTCAATCCCATTAAGTGGTAGTAACTTAGTTTAATGAGATTTTCTCCTGCGTTCTACCTGAGCCTTTTCTGATGCTCTTCCATCCCATGTAGCAAAAAAACACAACTATCAAGCTGCTCTGCCAGCCAGCAGCAGCAATCATCCTTTCTTCTGAAGATCAGGAAAAAAATAAATCAGCATCAGCAAAACCTCACTCTACAGATGTCAGTCCAATGCTTCGTGGAAATCTGTGCAAGCTCCTAGAAATTCTCTTTATTCAGTCCCAGGAGTAGTTCACACTGGCTGCCATCAGGACTTCAATAACAGGCACTATTACCTTTCCTGATGGGTCTGTATGCTTCCAGGAAGTATGGCTTGAGATAGACCTCAAACAGATTCCCTGTGATCCCTTCTACCGTGTCATCAATGGGCAGCACGTGGATACGTTTGCCATATTTCACATCTGGGCAAGGCTGGATGCTGCAACAGAAGAAAACTCCAGTTAGCCACAACACTCTGGACTTACATGGAAAAGGCAGTGATGCCCCTTCCCAGGCCAGCACAAATGCCAGGAAGGACCCTCCAAAGCCCTGGCGAGACTTCTCATCTGCGTAAGAACATTTCAATACTGACAAGGCAAAAATTATGCCCATCAAGGGACAGTCTTTGCAACATACATTTTTCTTCACTCCTCTCAGCCCTGTCCAAGACTGCTGGGGAGTTTCATACTTTCTTCCTACTCCCTGCTCTTCTGCAGCCCCCCTCAACGCTCCTAAAGTGCATTCACAAGTTACTGCAGACCTGTGAGAGTCACAAGCTAGCTTTCGGTTCAACAAGGAGCTATTGCTGAACCAACTGCAAGGGAAAAGGAGCTGGGGGAACCTCTTTGTTCCTTCCTCACTCTCTCATAACATACTACAGAGAAAAGAGCCCCCGTTGCTGATAATCCTGATTCTGAGCAAAGGCTCTCACAACAGTAACCAGGTTAACCAGCTTACAGCCAGATGTCTGTCAGTCCCACTGTGTGGAGGCTGGCATTTAGGTCTGAAGGCTCTTTCCCCCTTTTTTAAGTAAACACTTCAGCTATTATTTTACAGTGTAGGCCAACAGCCTACTGTGGCAATAGCTCAAGAGTATCAAGCTGCAGCAGAAAGTTCAGCCTGGCTTTGCCAGCAAAGAAAAGGCAACGTGGGACTGCAGCTGAGCATGTGACACTTCATACGTGACTTTGCTCAAGACTCTTAACAGATTCTTCTACCACATGCTTTACACAGCGGACACAGCAGAAAGGCAAAGAAAAAGACAAACTGCCTCAGAAGAACAGTTGACAGACCCCAAGCAGGAAGGGATTAGTGCATGAATCTGCATTTTGGCAGAAACCAGGCCACAGAAAGCAACCCAAAAAGCAGTTAAAGATCAGCAAGAAAACTTCTGAGGGCAAGAGGTGTGAAAATTCTCTGACCCTTGCAAGAAAGCTACGACAATCGGTAACACATCTGGAAGCCTGATAACCACTACAGACACAGCCCCAGCAGAGAAGGGGAGAGCACAAACTGAACTGTCACACTAGAAATGACTTGGCAGTAACCCCATTTCAGGTTAAAGTCAGGATTCACCTTTATTTAAATTTACAGACTGGCTCACAGCACTGCTCTATTCCAACAACAGTGGTGTTTAAACACCACTTGCATTTTCTAGTGGTAGAGGGATAGGTGGAACAGCCTTATCGCTCTCCTCTACCAAGTTTGTACAAAACACATTTTTCATTTCAACATTTCTCCAGATATCACCCCAGGAAGCCTAGTGTGAGAAACCAGGCTCCAATTTTCTCTGAACATGCAGGATAAGAAAAATTTGCAAGTTCATCTGACAATGTAAATTTGGGAAGGTGATTGTGACAACGGTGGGATAACTGAACCACTCAATTTAATGGCAGGACCTGGGCTCGCAAAAGAGACTTTAAGGATCTTTAGCATAATTTTTTAGTATTAACCCGAATATGTATACAGCCAGAAACACATGCAAAAGTAAGCAAAGGTCCCAAATATAAGACATGGACTTATAACACATTTCTGTGATCTGCTCCAGAAGATGTAAGCATACCTCCTGCAGATCCTGCCTCTGCTACTGACTCACTCAATTCAGAGCCAGTGCACAAATTATTTAGGCAACCCAGGGACATGCAACAGTTAGCAAATGAGTCCTCACCTGATCACATCACCCAGGCGCACTCTCAGGTTGTTGCGAACAACCCTATTCATGCGAATCTTCTCATCTGAGCAGGTATCGTCTGACAGAACAATGCAGACCGCTTCTCTCCTCTTCTTCCCTTTTAGCAGAACAGTGTCTCCTCTGAACAGTTGCAATTCATCCATTTTTGCCTGTAAACAGTAACAGCATTAGAACAAGCTTTTGACAAAAAAAAGAATCTGAACATTTGAAGGAGTTACTTGACTTTGGAGAATTACAACTTAGAAGCGATGTACTAAATCCATATGGACAGGGGCTCCCACTTGACCATTAGGTCAAGAGCTAATCCTGAAGCCAGGCTAAAGGCACAAGTTCAAGTGAATCCTACAAACTGAGAATCAAAACACATTTTATCATGGAAGAGTGTTAGGAAACAAGACAACCCTTCCTGACTCCTATCAGCTGCAGCTTGTGATACAAGTACTTAGACTCACCTTGCAAAGTTACATTTCAAGTTAATACGCAGCAACAGCTCGCTAATTACCAGGTTAAACGCTCTACTTTTATAGATGACGCACCTGGGACAGTGACACAACACTGTTGTCTTCATTGATGGCTTCATCAACAATTAACCGATTGGGCCTGTTCTTCTGCTTCAGAATAGCAGTCGATAAGTCATCCGCTTTAGAACTGGTGAAGAAAAGAGAAGTTATGAGGCTGAGTGATCCTGCTCCCCGCTTTCCAGCCACCCCCGTTTTCATCTCCATTTTCTACAGGTTTCATTGTTGTCTTGTCTTTTAGAAACTATACTTGTTCATAAGACAAAGAATGTTTTTCCTAGGCACCAGCTGCAGCAGTTGAAAGTATAATGTTTTCCGCCAGTAAATATAACTACTTTACTAGCCTCAAATGGAAATAGCTGCAAAGCTATCTATGAAAAGAAGTGGTCTGTGAGATGTTGCTGACTTAAGATGTTTTTCCTAAAAGAATTAGTCAGACTCATCTGAAATCACATGTAACCACTGCCACCAAAACAAAAGTTCAAGTCTATTTGGTGTCAAATCCCAGATAAATAGGGGAATTAAAGGACAATGCTGCAGCTCCCCTGACAGGAAGAGTTGTAAGAGTTTAGCCTGTCAAGGCCTATTAGTTAAACTTAGCAAACCAGTAGAAATATTCAAGTGCTCATGAAAAACGGGGTTTTCTTTTTAGGATTTAAGCACCTTTCTTTTTTAGGAGTCACCGCAGCTCTAGCCCACTACCCCACAATAATTACAACAGACAATTTGTTTGACTTAACAAAATGGAGCATCAAACAGCAAAGAAATGGAAGAAAGGCAGATTAAGTCATTTCCTTCAAAATCTAATTCACAGCAAATAATTCACTCTGTGAAAGAAATATGAATTTGAACCAACTGATTCCCAGAGAGCTCTTGGAAGCTGCCACAACAGCAGCAGACTGTTGTAATTCCCCTTGGTGGGCGCCTGATTGCTTTCTCCAAGTATTCCAGATGTGCCCGCGACTAAGGTCGGAACAGAAAAATTTGCACAATTTGG
Organism: Limnodromus scolopaceus; assembly: GCA_028565335.1. NCBI lineage: Eukaryota > Metazoa > Chordata > Aves > Charadriiformes > Scolopacidae > Limnodromus > Limnodromus scolopaceus. Next base: position 11,595,289 of record JAOXNO010000020.1, read on the forward strand.
CTTGATTCTGACAAAGAAAGGAAAGTCAAGTCTTCCTTTGTCCTGAGCAAGCAGCAAGCACCGGCAAAGAGCTGGGAGCTTTGTGCACAATGGTGTTGGCCGTGCACTTTGGCTCCATTTTACTCTTTCAGGGACAAAATAACCAGAAGAAATCACTTGAGTGGAAGAGGCAGAGCAAGCAGCTACACAGCACAAATGCAGTCTGTGGCAGCAGAGAGTCACTCCGCATGCTTGCTGTGTTTTTAAAAGTACATCAGAGAGGACTGACATGCCTACAGTGTGATGTTACCCCTGGTCCCCCCAGCCCTCAAAACTGAGGTTTTTCCAAGTTGGACTACGTGGTGTTGGCTCCTTTCTCCGCCACTTAAAAGAGGGAACAATACCAAGCAACCCTACGAGGGCAGACAGATTCTTTCCGAGAGGTTTTCAAGCTTCACACAAGCCCTGGTAGCATAGGAAACATGTTGGAAATGAGACAGAACATTATTTTAAGTGAACAAAAGGAGGAGTTGTAAAACATGTCTTTCCTGGACTGCCAGCACTGGGAAACTCGTGTTCTTCCGCTCTTCATTAAAGAGTGCAAGAGGTGAGAAATCAACATCCATCCCTTTCAATGTGAGATGTTACAGATCCATTCTCTGAAGCCAAAAAGACACAAGAAAGGCTGCTGGATACATGCAAGAAGGAGCTCACAAACTCCATCTTCAACCTAAAACATGGTGTTGGGAGAGTCCTAAAAGATCTGGGATTTCCAGGAAAACTGAGAGAGCAGTAAGAAAACTGAACCAGGCCAGACAGGATCTTGTAGTTAAAACAGTGGATAAAACCAACAACCTATTTATAAGGACTTTGCCTGGACACTGGAGATTAATTTAGCAGGTAGATTTTAAAATTTGAGCTAAGGGATACCAGAAAGAAACAATACTCCTACTTAGCCTGTTCAAAGTGAGAATGTAATTCACACCCCTCTGCACATGAGATGTGGATCCAAAGGCCTTTTGATAAAAAAACTGCTGCCAGACTTTGGCTACATCAACTATCACTGAAACTGCGCGGCTGTCCCTTGGGATGCAGAGACTGCCCTGCAGCCTAAAACACAGTCTGGGACACAAAAATAAATGGAAGGGGACCTGGGCAGCAAGTGGAAGCTTTTGGACCACAACTGTCAATAAACCAAAAGTTGTATAAATCTGGAAAGAAAGTTCAGATAGCTCCTGATACACCGCAGTGCTGGAGAGCACAATAAAAGTCCACTTGGTTTTGCTGAATGTGAGAAAAAAGTTTTAGTACCAAAGAACTGAATCTACAGTTTCCTAAGTCTGAAGGGAGGGCTGGATCAATGCTGTCAATACATTACTGCATTTAAAGTAATCTAAAAGCTTGGAGCCATTAAAAATGAAATAAACATCTCCAAGAAACAGCATGGAGACATCTAAACGCACAGGATCAGCTTCAGTTATCTGCCCTGACAGTTCTGCAGATAAAGAAACAAAGGTGTTACGAAATTACGTATCAGCTACTGAGGAAAGTGATGTTATTTCCCCTACAGACAAGGGTAAGGACTTTGAGAGCCAAACGCTACCCATCTTCCAGTAGCCATTTAGAATATTTATTATCTATCAGGGGGTTCCTCATGCTGCAACCAAGATGACAGAGCAAAATATGTCTGTGCACCTCAACCATGCTCAGACTATCCCCAACATCTGTGCACCAGGGAAGGAGAGTCTGAATGGAAAAAATCAAGCAGGAAAGCCTAAGGCATGGGTTGGGGCTCTCTCCTGCCAACTTCCCTATGCGTGCTGGTAAACTTTGGCAAAGGGCAGGACAGACAGCTAACCTAGGTAATTTTTAAAGCTCCTCAATGAGCTTCCCGTCAGAGAGAGCCCAGTGCAAATCCTCTAGATCATATCCCCTACTCACCCCTTTTGTCAGCTCCCTCACATACTTCCCCTCTCACTCCTTTCTTTCACTGACTCAACAAAAGAGATAAACTGAACACAAAAAGTAGCTTTAGAGCTGTTTCGGAATTAAAAGGAAATTCAAAGCCTGCATCAAGCCTGCCCTTAGACAGAGGGCAGAAGTGAGGACATAATCCCCAGTACAGCTAATGGCCAAGCTTGCTTATAAAGCACAAGACATCAATAAAATTGAAGTAAATATGTACTAGCCCTAATTACCAAAAATAAATGAGTCCCCGGCTCCCATTCTCAGCCCCCTTTTCTCTCTCAGTAAAGCAGTCCAACAGCCCCATTTGACATAGGGAAGGAGTCGGTGTGGGGGACTTCTTATCACTTACATCACTTCATCATTTTTCTCTGTGTCAGAGCTCCCTTCATTCAGCATGTGATAACGCCCAGAGGCTATGCATTATGGTGGACGGTAGCAAGCGCAAGAGCAGAAAGTAATTAGCAATTAGCGATTCTTCCAAAAATGACTACTGACCCTCAAAGCTCCACTGAAACTAGGGAACAAACTTCTTCCTGCAAGTCTATGCTAAAATTATAGTGAGAAGGCACTGACTCAAACTGATTCCAGCTGCAGTAATGAAAGTGAAAACAGTCATGCCTTCTGCATGCTGCTGTGCCTTTTTATCAATATCCTCGTGAGCTCATTTCCAAGATAAAACCTGTCAGTGGCAGTTTCTTACCACCATGAACATCTACATTACGGGACTGAACGGGCAGGTATTAAAAAAAAAATATCCACGAAACATTTTTATCCACTGAAGCAAACGAGTAAGGTATTTGATGATTTCAGCCACTTTCCGGAACAGGACACGGCAATGAAGTGGTGACTTCAAACCCGTGCTCAAGATGCCAAGTTCTCAAACAGTGTTTCAGACAGGTAGGCACCCAAAAGCAAGAATCCCTTCAGAAACTGCGCTCTCTTAGCTCTTGCAATCCTACTCGCTACGCTAAAGCGCAGTTCAGCAAGATGGCTGCCAACAGCCCTGACCCAAAAATGGCAACTAAAAAGTAACTCTTTTCCAGTTGCAGAGTAACTTTTTTTGATTCTTGTGTGATGAAGGTATCTTGGCTAAAGTAGAAGTTTCTTTCTAAAGACACCGTTCATCTCAGCAAAATATGCCTTTGAGACTGTCACTTCCACCCCAAGCTCTACGGCGGACACTTGGCACACCTTGCTGGAACTGACTCAGTAGGACCGAGCAGGTCTGAACTTCAGGATTTGCAAAAGAAAAGCTGAACATGAACAACAGACACTTGAGAGACCAAAAGTGCCTCTAGCAAGGCCAAGAAAGTTACTTCAAGTGTTCTTAGATTTGGGAAATTTTTCTTTAGGTTTTATTTTAACTCTTCTCAAGGAGCAATGAAGCAGCTTGTGTCTTTGGGCTGGAAGCCGAGAGACCACTATTACTCAACTCATTTTTGAGGAGCATGAAAGATGATCCTCAGCCTGGAACTGAAAACGGAGTGAGGCAAGACACCGGAGACGAAAATATAGCCGATTGCCTCAGCTGCCACGGAGGCCAGCCCGGCACAACATGTCTGCCTCTGCTAATGCCAAGTCACTTACTAGCCCCGGCCTGAGGGCCGCTGCCGGGAGGGGGTCGGGACATCCCTCTCACCCTCTCGCTGCCCCGCCAGCCATCCCGGGGCCTGGAAGACAAAGCCTTCCCTAGCTGAGGCCTAGCCCAGCCGAGAGGGTCCGGGCCGCGCCGGGGCACGGCAGGCAGGCGGCCCCGGGCCGCGAGCAGGGGCACGGCCGAGGCCCAGCGGGAGGCCCGGCCCGGCCTCGCCTTCCCTCCCCCCCGCATGACTCGACACTTCCCGGGGAGGCCCGGCTCGGGGGCGGCGGGGAGCGGCCGATCCCCCTTCCCGGCACCGCTTCCGCCTCCTCAGGCCCTGCGTGACACAGCGGGACGGTGGGACGGATCGGGCCCGCCGCCGCGCCGCGCTGAGGCGAGGTGAGGTGGGCTAGGCCGGGCCGGGCCCAGCCGCC
>JAOXNO010000020.1:11606562-11637835 GCA_028565335.1 Limnodromus scolopaceus
GGCCGCGGCCTGCCGGCGGGGGGCCCGCACTTACTCGGATCCCGAGGCCATGGCGCTGGGGGGGAAGGGGCGAGGGGAGGCGGGCGGCGGCGGCTCCTCAGGGCGGGCGACGGCGGCGGGCGGTGGGTCTCGGGGGGGCAGCGGCGGCGGGTCGGAGCGCTTGGCGCTGACTGAACCTCACAGCCGACTCATCGCAAGGGGGAAGCTCCGCCCCGCGCCGCCTCTCCCGCCTAGCAACAACGTGCGCTGACCAATCGGAAAATCCGCCTGGTGAGTGTCTCGGCCAATTGGAGGGGCGGAAACGGGGGAGACGAGGGCAGGGGAGAAAAAAAAAAGAAAAAGGAACGAGCACCCTACCCCCTCCGCCCCGCCCCCCTCCTTTTCCCTGCCCAATCGTAACCAGCCAGGCGCAACGCCCGGCAGCCAATCACAGCGCCGCCCCTGCCGCGGCTTTTCCACCGGGCAACAGGGGCAAAAAATCCACCAATGGGAAAATCCGGGCGGGAAACCCCGCCCCGACGGCCATCCATAGTTAGCCTCGACTGGCCCTTGGCTAGCGCCCCACGAAAGGGCAAGGAGCGGCAGGGCTGCAGCCAATCAGAAGGCGAGGGGGGCGGGGGAGCTCGGCGGGGCTCAGCCGGAGGGGCCCCACGCGTGGTCACCCTTGCGTGTGTGTGTCTGTGGCAGCCAGGAGCCGGGGGTCTCACACCCACCCAGGGCACAGCGCAGGGGCTGGGAGCAGCTCCACGGCCACGGCCGGAAAGGCTCACTACAGAAAAAAAGGCACAGAAAAAAAAAGTTAAAAAGTGTTCTTTATTAGAAAAAGGGGATCCGCTGTGCGCCAGTCCTTCTGGAATGCGGCTTCATCTGGGAGGAATTCCGGGGAGGAGGGTGGGGTCAGCTGGCGGGGTCCCTGCGTGGGGTCCCGAGGTAGTCCCCTATGCTCCTGTCGAGGTCCTGGCGTCGTGGGAAGGCCGCCCACTGGAGGCAGGAGGCCAGGAAGAGCGGGAGGGGCCTGGGGGAAGAGAGGAGGAGGGGGCGATTCCATAGTCCCACCAGGAATTTCCCATTCGGTGGGCTGCATGGAGCCCCCGGCTCTCCCCCCTCTCCCATCGGGTTCCCCCCATCCCTGGGGGAGAGTCACATCCACCTCAGGGAAGGGTGAAGCTCCTCAGATCCACCACCACATCTAGGAGTGTCCACCACCACCACCATCCCACCTCTCCTTCCTTACATACCTTCCCTGCCCATCCTCCCTGGGGGGGCTCCGGGAGAACTGCTGCCACCGAGCTGCCGCCTCCGGCTTTCGGTCCAGCTTCCACAGGGCCTCCACCAGATAGGGAAGAGCAGCTGGGTCACCTGCAGCACAGGAAAGAAGGGGGTGGTGGGTTCAGCCCCACATCCCCAGCACTGGCTGTGGGGTACCAGGGTCTTGCCAAAGCAGCTGAGCAGCCAGGTGAGGGAGGGGAGGATGGGGAGAGGTGATGTAATGGGGAGGTGACCATCTCTAATTAAGGCCCAGGGGCTGGCAACCAAGGCTGGTGGCATCAACCAGAAGACACACCTCTCTGTCTGGGTTGGGGTTTTCCTTCGCAGACAGATCTGTGCCTCCTGACGAAGGAAAGGTGAGGGATGGGACCAGCAGGTCTAGCAGACGATGGCCAAGCTCACAGACCTGTGCTGGACAGGGGCAGGTCACCCCCAGGAGCAGCGCTGGCCATGCTATGGCTGCACTTGGGACATATATGGCTCCCCACCCCACACCCCTAATAGACTTCTGGGCCACCAGGCATGGACATGCTGCTTCCTAGGATGAAGAGAGGCCCCCAGCTGCTCTGTTCTGGGAAAGGAGACCCTCTCTGGGGGAGAAAGCCAGCTGGGGTTTGGACAGGAAGAAGAGAAACTTCCAAGGTGTCTCAGGGCAGGGTTCTGGTCTGCTTCTCCAGAGCAGTGAGCTGACAGAGAAGCATCTCAAGTATGTAACACCACTAGTAGCCCTGCTGGAGTCCTTGACATCCAAATAAACGTGGGCTAAAGCATAAAGACCTTTCTGCTGAACGCAGCAAAGTACCCCAAGGGGCAAACTCATGGAAATCCTCTGCTCCTCACCAAAACGATCCTCTTACCTGGCGAGATCTGCAAGCCGTGCTGGAAATCCAGCAAGGCTTCCTTGTGCTTCCCCAGTTCCAGGAACTGCGTACCTCTCCCAATGAGGGAAAGCAGCCTGATCTTCTGGAGCACCTCCACTTCTGGCAGGAGATTCTCTGGCACGGAAAGACACACAGACCTGGAAACATCATCCTCCAGACATTCCCTCCCTCATCCCAGCAGGCTGAGCCAGGTTAGCGGTTGGGATGGGCTGAACATTTCTCGGGGCTGCTCATCTTCCAGCTCCCCAAGCCCCCTGGTGGCAGAGGTCAGCCTCTTAGCCGGGCTGGGAAGAGCCAGGAGACAGAGTGAAGAACACCAAGAACCTTGGTACGTTACATGGCTGTGGTGAGCAGTGACCTCAGCCCCAGCCTGCCCTTTGGCTGCCCATCTGCACAAGCAGTACAGACCTCTTCCCTGAAATCTGGATTTGAGAACCTTCCTGCTTCACAACCCTTTTAACCGTCACCGAGACGGTGGGGAAGGAGGCAGAGCTGAGGCCAAACCCAGTTCTGATGAAACCAAACCAGCCAGAGGTTCTGACGTGGCGCAGAGCTCAGCACGCTGGGACAAGCGGTGCCAGAGGTGGCAGTGGTCCCAACGCCTTGCTCCTGTCCCCGGCGCTGCCAAGCACACAGGTCCCGACCCATCCCGGCGCTGTGCAGCGTCCTACCTGCCGGTTCAGCGCCAGACCCGCAGATCTGGACTCGCAGGAGGTCGCTGAGGCACCTGCTGAACTGTATTATGGCCTCCTTGTTCTCGCCCAGCGCGGCCCACGCCCAGCCCTGGTGCAGGTACCCAGCTGCTCTCCAGGCCAGGCAGCACAGACTCTCCTTCTGCTGGGACAGCCCTGTCCCTGGCGACGGGCACTCCGGCTGCTGCAGCCTCTCCTCCACTCGTAACATCCGTGGGATCAGGTCAGTCGTCCGGCTGATGACCTCCTCGCAAAGGGTTATGGCATCCTGGTGCCTCCCGGCCTGCTCCAAGGCAGACGCTGCTTCCAGGAACACCTCAGGGATCCTGGGCAGAGGTGACCCACTATCTAGGGGTACCTGGAGAGCAAAAGCAGTGGCAGTGCACCAATGAAGAGCACCCAGCTAAGCTCAGACCCACTCCCACAGACGCTGGGGCCTGTCGGAGGAGGCAGAAGCTGAAGGTCTAACAGCTCTGCAGAGTCTGGGTTGCAAATCCCTACTCCTGAAGTAAAGGACTCTAAAACCTCACAAGGAAGGGGAAGCCGTTTCTCCAGACAGCAGTGCCAAGTGGTCTCTTGTGTGAATCCAAAGGCAGACATGCCACAGGTCAGAGGTGCCAGGTCCCACCTCATCTCCTTCACAATTCTAACTAGACATTAAAACCTGGAGTCCAGGGGTGACGCCTGGACCCAGGCCTTGGGATGGGGATCCAAACCTCACCTCCCAAGTCACCAAGGGAGCTCTTTGCCAGGAACACTTACCTGCTGCTCCAGCCCCTCCTGAAGCAGAGCCAGAAAATCCAGGTAATGTTCCACTGCATCAGCCACCCTGCAAGGGGGACAGAACGTGTGATGGAAGGAGCAGAGCGACCCCAAGAAGTGCCAGCGGCCAGGTGGAATCTGCATCACTAGACCACAGGTTTTCCCTGAACCACACTTGCTCTGGTCATGATACCTGGTGACTGAGCAGAGCTACAACAGCAGTACTGAACTGAATGATTTCCAGGAGCACAGAGAAAACCACAGAGCCCAAACAAGCAGTGCTGTTGCAAGGAGACCAGAGGAGCCTTTACCTCCTGTCCTGAAGACATCGTCGTGCCAGCAGGTACTTCACTTCAGAGGGGTGGCGGTGGCGAAGGAGAGAAGCTAGAATTGGTGTGTGGACAGGGAGCTCTGTTCGGATTAGGAAATGTGGACTAGAGGAAGAAGCCACTGGAGGGTTTTTTTCCAGAGCCTGTGAAACAGGAACAGAAAATATGGTCACCACAATGCTGGTCAAGTCCCCAGCAGCTGCAATCACTTGCCACTTCTGGCATCTGGAGATCATAGAATGGTTTGGGTTGGAAGGGACCTTAAAGACCATCTAGTTCCAACCCCCCCGCCATGGGCAGGGACACCTCCCACTAGACCAGGTTGCTCAAAGCCACATCCAGCCTGGCCTTGAACACCTCCAGGGATGGGGCGTCCACAACTTCTCTGGGCTGCACCCAGAGGAGCAGAAACGCTGCACTTCACAAGCACAGCTACGCTGTTCTCACTTGCTCCAGCATGGCTGCTTCCAGGAAGAATAACCAAGATCACAGAGGGACAGGTAGACTTCTGATCTCCACATGGCATCAGAACGTGTGGAAGATCCCCCAGATCACCTCAGGTTTTCAGTTCAAGGTGCTCTGAGCTGCCTGGAACACCATCTCCTACAGCCACAGACCTAGTTAGACCAGATCTTAGGCTATTTGTAATGAGAGAGATCCCTCCTAGGATTGTATCTTAGGGATTTCAAACAGCTGAAGAGATAACTCCGTGACTGCTGCTGTGACCCGCTCCTCCCAGGCAGACCAAGGTTGCTTCAGCTAATGCACACCCCCACCACAGCCACAATCTGCCTTTAAAGGCTTCTTTGCTAGGAAGTTTATTAAGAGACTGGTACTTTCTGACACTGGGGTGTAACCTCTTCTCCCAGGCCACCAAGAACATGAAATGGCCACATCCAACAGTCAGGTGCTGTGCAGGAGTTTCAGACCTCACTGGGCTCTTTCCTGCCCACTAGCTGGGCACTCCAGCACACGGCTGCATTGCTGTAGTCTACTTTGGGGACCCCTCCAGGGTCAAACAGCCCCCCTCCCACAAGGCAGAAGCCTGCTTGAAGCTCTGTGCAGGCTCTCCTGGGCAAAAATCGACCCAGAGCTACAGGAAGCAGACAAACCTCATAGAGCAGAGCCAGGGCTTGCAGCTCCGCCTCAGTCTCCCCCAGCTCCTGGTACACTGCTGCCACGTGGGACAGGGCAGGAAGGCACTGGAAGTCCACCTGGAGGGCCCTTTTCAGGTGCTGAAGGGCGGTCTGAAGCTTGCCCTAGTTAGATAGGAAGGGCACGTTGCAAGGACATTTTGCTGACATCTTTACTGTACGGTGGGATCTGGATCCCCGCTCTGCTTCCCCAGCGATCCCCACTTCAGCCAAAGGCAGTCCTCCTCGGGCTAGTTTTTGAGCTCCCCTCTCTGCAGCAGCCTTTTGCGCTCAGACAAAATCCCTGTCTGGATTTTACAGGTGCCCAAAGAGGCTGGGACCACAAGGGCAGCTTCTGCTCAAGTCCTCCCCTTGCCACAGCAGCCTAGGACCACGCAGAGGCAGTGTGGATATCAGCCTGAACCTCCCCACCCGGCTCTCGGCTGCGTTTTGCCTCTCCCCACCGAGAGAGAGGGAAGAGGTCCAGCCATTACCATTCGCTGAGCACAGCAGCCGAGGCAGGTGTAGATCTGGGCCAGGACCCTCTTGGAACAGAATCCTCCCGCAGCCTCCTGAAGGAGGGAGAGGGCGGTGGGGAAGTTCCCAGCCTCCAGCTCCTGCAGCCCTAGGACAGATCGAACATCTCAGCTCTGCCGCTCCCCTTCCCACTCTGCCTGGTTCCCAAACAAGTCTTTTTTCTTCCCAGTCCCACAGGGACCTGCCTTATCTCCTCAGCACCCAGCAACGCACAGCAGGATGGTGCCAAGCTGCCATCTTTACTCTGATGGTGTTGCAAGAGAACAAGCCACTCAATGGGAAGGTCTAGCAGAAATAATAGCAGCTTCCAAGCCCAGATACCAAGATGCCTGCCGTGGCCCAGAAAAAGGGCAGAAGTAGGTGTTGGGCAGGTCCACCTACGCATTCATCCACAGACACGGCAGTGCAGATGGGGAAGCACACACAGAATCTCTGAAAGACTTCTTCCAGCACATCTGGGCCCCTTCCCAGCAGGATGCTTTGGAATATTAATTCATGAGTATTTATCACTAATAGTATTTGCTTTCCTTTCAGTCCTCATTTCAACTTCTGAGGCCTCTCTCACATGCCTACATCACAGTCACATCTGCCACGTCCCCGATGGAAGTGCTATTGCCACCCTAGAGGCTTTCAAGAGGTCCATGGACCTCCTGCCCTCCCTCCTTTTAGGAAGTCCTCATGTGAGCCTGAGCAGAGCGAGGCAGTGCTGGCTGGCCCCAGAGCTGCTGGGTTTGTCAAGACAGTGAGCAAGGGAAAACCACAAGCTCAACAGAATGCAGCAGTCAGATGAGGTCAATCACCTGCTGCAACACCAGGCTACAAAGCTGCACAACAGCTTTGTGTGGCTTCCGCAGCACCATCATCCAACAGGAGCAATGCGCTTGCAACAAGGCAGGTGCCAGAAGCAAGACAGAAGAAAGGAAAATCCCCCTAAGTACCCTGTCAGCCTTCTGCTTTGTACAAGATCACTGTGGGGCTCAGACACCTACCTAAAGCCACAGACAGGAAGAAGAACCCTGTGACAGTGGAGAGAAAGGCTTAGCTGGGGAAAAAGCAGAGAGGCTCTTTGAATACCTAATGGCAAAGCTGAGACTACAAGGCTCAACACAGGCCACTCTTCCAAAGGAACAGCCCAGAAAACCCCAAGGGCAGGTTTGCTTGGGAAGAGAAACCAGGATAAGGGCAAGGAGAGGGGGATCCTGGGACAGGAGAGCAGTGGAAAGCTGTGCTGCCTTGAGTAGCTCCTCCACACGAACCTTGCAGGAAAGCTGTTGCAGTGCAGAGGATCTCTTTCAAGTCCTCGGTGCTCTGTACAAGGGGCAGGGAGGCCCCTTCAGCGGGTACTCGCCATGCCTTGAGCAGGGAGAGGAGTTCGTTCTCCCCCTCGCTGCAGCGAGCTCTTCCTGGGTCCTGTGAACACATAGAGGAGAGTGAGGAGGGAATGCTAAAGCGAAGCAGGAAACACTGATCCCACGGCACGGGGAAACAGAGGTCCCACCAAAGGGTTTGACAGTGCTCTCTGTGCTGGGGAGCAATGTCCTACCACCCCTCACTGCAACTACACCTCCCTCGCTGCAGTGATTCCTGCCTGGCCTGAGGCAGCACCTCCCCACCTCAGAGCGAGGTGCACCTTGAGGGGCTCCTGGCAACGCAGACTCAAGTGCTGTCAGAGGGCATTCAACAAGGTGGGACTCCTCAGCAGACTCATAATCAGCAGGGAAGCTTTCTCTGCATCCCACTGCTTGTAGCTTGCTCGCTGCAGAGGCTGCAAATCTACCTGCAGCCCGCTCTGACCAGCCCAAGTCTCCTCTCCCGCGCCTTGAGGTCCAGGGCCCCGACAGGGAGGAGATATTCTGGGACTCATTAATGCACTCAGGGCCATTAGGCTGCGCTGGGATGCCAGGGAGAGGATTACTCATGCTGACTGAGCACTGCTGATGAGTTCAGGTCCCCAAATGCCATGGCAACATTTTGCAGAGTGGGGTTTATGACAAACACAGTATTTATGCCAGCTCTGTGTCCTTCAGCAAACCCGCGGGTATTTGTATCTCTGCAGCTACTCTGGTGCAGGTCACTGGGAGCTGTGCAGCACCTGCCCCTGCCCAGTTACCTCAGCGTTGCTCAGGAGCCTGAAGAGGCCAGCAGTGCTTCCCAGGCGGCTGGCTGCCAGCCACCACGCAGCTTGCAGGGCCCCCAGTCGGTGCAAAGGTGCCTGCAGCTCCTCCACAGTTACTTCCTGCAGCACCTTCTGCCACAGCTCCTCGGTGCTTAGATCCTGCCCACATGCCCCACAAGCCTCCAGAACTGAAAAACAAACAAACAAACACACACACAAAAAAAAAACCCAGCCATGAGACAACAGATCGGTGCCCTGTAACAGACACCCTCAAGAATGAGAGAGGCTCAAGCAAGCTTGGGCTCCTCGTAGTAAGGGAAGGAATGAGGCTACAGCACTGGCTGGGCCTCAGCAGCACAGAAACCAAGCTCTTCAACAGTAGAGTTAACAGCAGCACACTCAGGAGACAACACATGGTTGAGAACTATGACTCCAGTTCTGCTGAGGCCTCCTGAGGTCACTTGCCCCGGGCCAAGCATGTGTCAACACTGCAGGGCCTCCTCCGACCTGCAGCCTATTTCAGCGAGTTTTCAGCACACCATAATTAAAGAAAATACTTATTTTCCACCATCACTAAAATTTTGCTAGAGACTTGGCACCTTACACCTTGAAAACTCTGGTTTCCCTTAGTATCTCTGGCCCGTCCCTGCAGGCAGCAGCATGCAGCCAACCAGGCAGCTGGACATCATCCCAGGCCACAAGCCAGCCCACCTCCTGCTCTTCCTGGCAGAGCCAGGATTCCTTGCTCACATCCCCCCCCCTCCTTCTCCAGCCACTCACCACACATGTCCAAAGAACAGAGAACGATACCCTCGCCCCAAGGAACACCCCCATATAGAGAACAATCTCCTTACCCCTGAGTAGCCCTTGGTGTATTCCTTCTGCTTCTTCTTTGATGGCAGAGTCAGATGTTCCCACAGTAAAAAGCATGGAATTGTAGAGGACAGTAAGCTCCAGAGGCAGAGTGGGGAGGGCAGCTGGCAGCCCTGTGCTCACAGCCAACCCAACAAGAAATTGAGCTGGTTAGAAAAAACCCAACAACCGTCCATGCTAAGGTGTCACCACCTGGCTTTGTGAGAACAAAGATGTCCTGGCAAGTATTTTGTTGTTGTTGCTGTTGTGATGATATTTAACAGCTTAGGAACTGGAGCACCTAGAGAGACAGCAGGTGTCACCTCTCCAAGTACTGTCACTGCTTTAGACATCCGTTCCCCAGCTACCCAGGTGCTGCAGTCCTCCAGGACTGAGACCTTTCAACTCTCCCAAAAGAGCATCAATAACCTACCCTCTTCCAATACACATCCACCCTTTAGCACAGTTTTTCCTCATTGCATGTCCTTCCCTCGCATCAAGCTTCCTCTGTACCACGGTTGTGGCAGGGAGCCCCTTCCCCAGCTTCCCAGAACAAAGTTTACCTCTTTTTTTCCAGAAACCTCAAAGCTCTGCCCACACTCCCCAGTAAGAAGATTAGGAAGAAATTGGAGCTGGGCCTTAACCCCTTTAACAGGCACAGTTCAGCTTCAGATCATTTCACCCCTCTCCCTTTAGGAGTTTGTTTCTTGCACTGAGATACCAGAGCTGCAGCCCAGTAAACACCAGTGCCCGGGAGCCGGTGCTTCTGTACCCACAAGCTCCAAGAGGGAGGGTGAAGGCCAGGCAAGGAGCAGGCCGGCCCAAGCCGACCAAGGCGCCACTCACCCCGCATCCTCAGGAGCAGCTCCCCGAAGCCCCCTCGCTGCTGCCGCACCTCCCGCTTCACCGCTCCGCCGGGCCCCAAGCACCGCGCTGCCTGCAAGGGAAACTCTCACCCACCGGCCCAGCGAAGGGAACAGCCAGCGAGGGGGACCGGCCCGCCCCGCGGCCACCGGGCAGGCTACGGCCTAGACCCAGCCGGCGGCGTTCCCATGGCAACCGGTACCGGAGGCACCGCCGACCCCGGGAAGGGCGGCCCTGGGGCTCAGGGAACGGGGAAAGAAGGGAAGAGAGAACGCGTCGCACCCGCCAGCGCTCGGCCAGGGCCCGGTTCTCGGCGGCCCAGGCCTGCAGGCAGCCCGGCTCCGGGGCCGACCCGCGCCGCCGCTTCATGGCCATGGCCGCCGCCGCCGCTTCATGGCCGCCCGCCCTGTCCCGCCGCTCTCCTCCCGCCTTCCCCTGAGTGGCCGGCGCCCGCCGCGTCGCCGCCTGCGATTGGCAGGCCAGGCTGTCAGGTACCATCGGTCTCCAAGGCAACGGCCAAGCGTGGGGAGAAGGGGCGGGGCCGGCGGCCTTCCCGCCAGAACGGCGGTGGCTGAGGAGGACCAAACCTCGTCGCCCGGCGAAGCCGCCGCGGTAGCGGACCCGGGGACCGGGGACGGGAGAGTCCCGGCTGGCCGCGGCCGACACCGGAGGTCGCGAAGGAGGAGACGACCACCGTCCAGTTGCCACCGCACGGCTTTATTTATTTGCAGACATCAGCTCCAGAGCCCCACGGCACAACCCCCGGATGGCAAATCTCTCCCCACCACCACCGATTAATGAGAGAAGTTGCTTAATTAACGAAGCGGCCCCCACACGCCAGGTACGGCGGGCTGGCGGTCGCAAAAGCGGGCTGGATGCGGGGCACCGGCCCCGAGGATCGCGGCAGCGCAAAGGCCGAGCTGTTGGGTGAATGCGTGCTGCCAGCTTGCCCCGTTTTGGGGTTTTTTTAAGGAAAAAAGGCTCTACTTCCTACTCAAGCATCACTTCCACCTTCCCGGTGTAGCTGCTGAATGGGAACGGAAGCATTAACGGCCAGATATACCCAGGAAAGCGTAGCACCACGTTGCACGCAGAGCTCCCAAACTGCTTTCCAGAACTTGGGTCCATCCCCTTTTTCTTTTTTTTTTGTTTTTTTTTTTTTTACCCCAAATTGGGTACTGAGGCACAGAGAGGTTAATAACAACAACAAAAAGTAATAATAAAATGACAGTCTCGCTTCAAGTCATGCGGGGAGTCGAGTGGGAGCTGGGGGGGAGAGGGCAGTGCTTCCCACCCCCCACCCTGGGAAGAGAAGACACGGGCACCGGGAACACGACCCTGCCTCAGCATGAAGGGTTGAGGGAAGAACAGAGGGAGATGGGACCAAAGAACGGGTGTGGACGAGGCGGCAGATGGAGCCCTGGCCCCCCTGCAGCAGTGTCACCCCCTGGGATAGACACAAGGGCGGTGCCAGCCCCAGGGATCGGGGCGGGGAGATGCCCCCAAAAGCCACCACCCTTCCCAGTGGTGGCAGCTTTCGGTCACCAGACATGATTCCACCCCTGTCCTGTGCCAGGACCACAGGACACACCGTCCCTCCGTTGGCCTGGGCCAGGGAAGTTTCCCAGCAGGGGGACAGGGCACTGGGCAGGAGCCCTGCCATGGAGAGCAAGCACAATGCTTCCAAAAGCCCAATGAGCAGCAGCTTTGAGGAGCACACCGAGGACAACGTGTCCCCTGTCACGCTCAGCCAAGGGACACGGGGCCCGGAAACAAACCTCTTGGAATAACTGGTCCAGGAGAGAACTCCAGCAGGCTCCAGTGACAACTTCAGCAGGGGTAAATGGGGCAGAGATGGGTCCCCAGGACACTGGGTTTCCCAAAGAGCCTTGGTTTGTACCAGCGGAAACCTCTCTCCAGACACCCCTTGGGGTTCTAGACCAGCAGAGACAGCCACGTCTGCTCTAGCATCAGCAGCACGCTTCCAAGGTGGCCAAGCCTTGGACCGACATTAAGTCCGTTATCCCCAGCACACTCAGGAGAACAGCAGCCAAACATCAGCTCGAGGGCAGCTGGGAAAGGCTAAAACAAAGTCAATGGAAGAAAGCAAGAGCATCTCCAGCCCTTGGAAAACTTGTTCTTCTTGAATCCGAACTTCTTTGGTGTAGCAGCAGTGCCTTGGCTGAGCAGCGAGCACTCCTTGGCATCTCTGCAGCGACAGGGACGTACTCCCAGCTCTGTCACTGCGAGGTTTGTCTATTTTCTGGCGAGACACGTGTGCGTGGTTTCACAGCACTGCAGCTCTGCTGTCCCCCCCCTGCTCTGCCCCAGCCCCCCGGGGGCTGTGAGCCCCCAGGTGGAAGGCATGAGGGGAGGAGGAGAGGATGCCTCACGCACTGTCGGAGTGCTCTAACCACAAACAATGGGCACAGGGAGGCCCAGCAGCACAATGGCGGCCATGGAACTACTCCCAAAGATGGGAGAGAATGAAGCCCAGGGGCCTGGATGGCAGCTGCAGGGACATCAGTGGCCAGTTCTGCAGCATGACCAACTGTAAGGGGTTCTGTCTGCCCGCACAAATACAGCTGGGCAGCAAGGTCCTGACCAGGTTAAAACAAAACCTTCTGGGCCTCCAGGCTCGGGGTTCAGCAACATGTG
Organism: Limnodromus scolopaceus; assembly: GCA_028565335.1. Lineage (NCBI taxonomy): Eukaryota > Metazoa > Chordata > Aves > Charadriiformes > Scolopacidae > Limnodromus > Limnodromus scolopaceus. The sequence continues at coordinate 11,618,656 of JAOXNO010000020.1, forward strand.
TTACCTAGACTAACTTCACACTAAATGAAAATTCACTGGGTGGCTGCTACCTCCAACCCCATCCTCTCCACCTCTCCATCAGCACGGTCCCCTCAGCACCGAGAACCTTCTGGCTGCCAAGGAGTCACAGTATAGAGCAAACAACCTGTTTTTAAGGGTGGGATTGCTTAAAGCCCATCTAACCGTGGGCAGATGCGTTCCTGCCGCCCCCAGCTTCCCCTTGCACTAGCGCTGGTGTGAAATCAAGCAGGACAGGCCCCCAGGGCAGGGGAGATGGGAGGGTGAGGTGTGAGAACGCAGCCAGCAGGTCAGGAGGGGGCCAGGCAATGGAAACTCAAAATTCAGAGAAGTTTAGGCCTCCCTGGAATTGCACCCTCATACCTGAGCGAGCAGTTTGCAGGGGTAAAACAGAAAACTGAACCTGCCCTCAGGAGCCACGAGAGAGGAGATGAGACATTTTCCCCGGGACAGGAGAGAGGAAGAGCCTGGAGACAGGGCAGCAGTCTGCAGTGAGGAACTCAAACAGGGGCAGACACGGTGCATGAGTTAAACGAACAATTGGGACCAGAAGAAAAACCAAAGTGGGAATCCCAGGCAAGCTGTCCTCAGCTCTTCCCGGAGGGGAAAGAGACAAAAGGTTTCATAGCACCAAGTAATGCCACACAGTGGTTTGGGACGGTAAGGAACCCCCAGCTCCCATCAGAACTGTGGGGGGAATTCAGCTGACATGTGGCCAGGCACCATGGTCGCTGTTCCCTACCTCTGCCCATAAAGAAACAGGATGTCTCCTTGACTGCGAGCAGCCAAGGCAGGTTTGGGGCAACTCATTCGTGGCACAACCTCCCACACAGAACACCAAGGTTGAGGGGGAGATAAGCACCACGTGTGGCATCACAGATGCCATCAGCTGCAGTTTCTGGGGTCCCTTCGAAGTGACATAACCACCAGGCACCTACACAGATACCAGTGGGTTAAGCCAACCCCTAGAAGAGTTGTTGCCCACTCAGGGCTTTCAAGCAGCAGTTCCCAGGCACCAGAGCTGAGGCCTCTCCTGCAGTTGGGACAGCTATTCCGGACTCCCCATTCCTCCTGACCAAAGCTGGTACTGGGATGTGTCAATGCTCTGTCACTGCATCCTGCTGCACCTCAACTGTTCAAAACCAACAGCCAGCATCCAGCTGCACATGCTCAGGAAGAGACTGGGAGCCTCAGCTGCTACAGCCCAGCCCAAGGTGACACTGACAGGCCTAGACCACAACTGGAGAGTTTTCTTGGTCATGGACACGCTTCTCCCTGCTACCACCCTCCCAAAAAAGCTGAGCCTACTTCAGGCTGGACAAGGCAGCCCAGCCTGATCCCCTTCACAGGGGGGCCCTTTGTAGGGGTGAGGAAGACCAGGAAAACAGGAGAGGTGGACAGGAGGGCCCTCCCTACAGAGCAGCCAACTGACTTTACAGAGGAGCAGCTGCCACCGAGACCCCGGGAACCATCTGCATGTGTAACCGTGTGCACTTTGATGCCAGCGTGACAACTGAGCACGAAGAGAAGTGGTGGCTGCAGGACCTTCCGTCTCCTCCCTTCCTTCCCCTCCTCAGCAGGCCCCCTCCCATTAGTCACCGTCTCTGCACAGGCAAGGTGACACCCTGCTGGCCACTGAAGCAGACCAGTTGCACAGTGGGGACAGTTGTCAGGAAAGTAGCAGCAAGACCCCCTGTTGGTGTTTCTCCAGAGGAGCACTTCAGCACTCTTGCTTCTTGGGCTTCTGTAGCAGAGTCCTCCTGCTGCCTACAGACACCCAGCGAGAGCTCTGACCTCCCCTGCTGAGAAACACCACCGCAGTGAGTGGGGAACAGTTGGCTCCGGTCCTTTCGTGCAGTGCTTAGGCAGGGAGCTGGGGACAATCCCTGACCGCTGTCGGCAGGCACTCGTTGCTGGTGGCTCGTGTATCCCTCCCGGCCCCAGGGAGGCAAGGAGACAACCACAGCCTTGGCCGACGAGCGCGTCAGGTTCCCCGCATCTCCAACGCTACCTGAGCTGAAGGTGGCTGAACCAGGTGCTGACAGCACAGTCCACACGCATCACCAGGGAGATCCCCAGCAGGAGGCAGATGCTGCTCACCACAAAGCCCAGCGACTCAAAGAGGAACCTGCAGGCACAACAGAGGCAGTGAGGATATCACAGCCAGCATGCCCACGAGGACAGGCTGCTGCTCTCACTCCCAGCAGACTGACTTTCTTGACAGTGAGAGGCTGGTAACACCCCAGATCCTAAAACCTGAATTACATTCCCTCCCTAGCAGCTGCTGCCTGCAACCTGGAAGCCAAGCGTGCTTCTGGTTTAGAGGCTGTTCAGGACACCACCCAGGTGGGATTTTGAATCCCTCAGGGGCCCAGGCCACCCCACACTCCTACCAGCCCAAAGGTTTGCTAGTTTAGCATTTCTGGGTATACCATTTCCGGTGTCCTCACCTTTGGCTCTCTGCCCTGAATATTCTTATCTTCCAGGTGGCGTTGCATGTCCTTGGAAATCAAGATAAGGAGAAATTTCTAGGCTCTAACTCAACTCCAGTTTCTGAACCTGAAGCATTAGTTAAGGACAGTCCTACAGCCTCTTCTAGGTAAGACGTCGGAAAGTTGATCACAGGGTCTCTTCCAACATTACTGCCTATGAACTTTAGTCAAGGTGTCAGGAATATGAGCCCTAATCCAGCATCAGAGCAACTCCTGGGACTTACTTTGGGGCAAAGACCTTCCAGACCATGAGGTGCCTCCTGAGGATCATAGCTGCACAAACACAGGCCAGAAGCTGTGGGGGAGATCAGGAAAAACAAGTTACAAGTGACTCTGGAGAGACCTCCTGGGCACTAGGTTCACATTTGAAGGTGGTACTACGGGAGGGGTAATAGCTTCAAACTGGAAGAGGGGAGATTTAGATTAGATATTTGGAAGAAATTCTTTACTGTGAGGGTGGTGAGGCACTGGAACAGGTTGCCCAGGGAAGCTGTGGATGCTCCATCCTTGGAAGTGTTCAAGGCCAGGCTGGATGGGGCTTTGAGCAACCTGGTCTAGTGGGAGGTGTCCCTGCCCATGGCAGGGGGGTTGGAACTTGATGATCTAAGGTCCCTTCCAGCCCAAACCATTTTATGATTCTACTGAAGTGCACACACCTGAGAGGCTGGTATAGTGCTCACCAGAAATAAGCATGCCAAAGAGGATTTCCTTCTGTCATGTCCTCAAGTCAGGGAACACAAGTAGCCTGGGATACACATGGGCCTTCCTGGGGCCAGTCTGGGACAGCATAAGGGAGGGCTCAACCTGTGACAACCTCACCTAATACCTCACTGAGAGGGCCACCCCTGCTCTCCTGCTGCAGGGCCTGCCCCCTCCCTCGCACTGCCTCTGGTCTGACCACACAGGAGAATGATTTGAAGGGCTAAACCCCAGAAACCCATTTGCTTCTTTCCACAGGATTAGGCTTCTAGAGTTTAGCCCCCTACATCAGCACAGCACAGGATCAGACAGAAAGTAGAGCTGGTGCAAAATAGATGGGCATGGCTGGGAAGAGGGGCAGCAGGATTATAGCCCTGCAGTTTCTGAACAGATGCTCCCATTCCAGGCAGATGGGTATGAAAAGCACCCTGATCCGTACTGTGCCTTCTGCGCTGGAGCTCTCCCCAAAGCACAGAGTGTCATGGCTGAGAAGAGGACCTGTGCAACTGCTCCTGCATCTGCAACCAGAGATATCACCCCTGGGCCTGTCTGTGGCCTGGCTGACCCCCTTCTCTCATCAGAGTGCCCCACGGTTCTCACAGCACACCGATTTCCTCTTAGACAGCCTTCCCCACAGCCATCCTGCCTCCATCCATACCTGTGTCCCAAGGACAAAGAGATACTTCAGCCCCAGCTGCAGTAGAGCAGTGAAAAACTTCTCTGGGGACTCCCACAGCCTCATCTCCATCATGTGCTCCTCCACCTCCTGCAGCTCCTCCCGGGTCTCCTTCTTGGGCTTCCTCTTCTGTGAGCTGGGCATCTCACACACAAAGGGCCAAAGCAGGAGCAGAGGGCAGCCGACTACCTCGAGGACAAAGGCACATGAAGTTACTGGAGCTCAGGAGGTGAGGAGCAGTCTAGGCTCTGCCATCATGCCCTGGACGTGCAGGAAGCATACACCCCAGCTCCAATTTGCTGGTCAGGCACAACTGCATGGAGGCTGCAGGCCACGGGCAGCTCTGTGGCCCCAGAAGGGGACAGCGATGACGCTGCTGTTCAGCTGGTGCTGGAGCCTTCATTGCCTCGTGCTCAGCCTGCAGGCCTCCAGACAAGGCAAAGCAGTGAGCCATGTCTGCTCAGGCTGAACAGCCCAGGAAGAAACTGATTTACCTGCAAAGAGGATATGGGAGGCAAAGGTGTTGGCGCCCACCAGGACAGCAGGCAGGAGGTTCGTGCTGTGGTCAAAGTGGAAGCCCACAAAGGCTGCATTCCAGTGGATGGCTGGGAAGATGGGCTGGTGGCCTGTGGAATAGAAGAACTGCGAAGCAGCAAGGAGCCAGGAGATGACTGCATACCAGGGCACCGAAAAAGGCTCTGAGAGACGAAAAAATTAAAGAAAAAGAGAGAGAGAGTTATCGATCAGCATCAAGGCACAAGACAGATACACGATCAAAAAAAGCCTATTGACTTTACTTCCAGGCTCCCCTTCCACACTCTGTTTTGAGAGACAGAAACCAGTCAGGGTCCCAGCACAGATACTGTGAGGGGCCATGCTCTCCCTCTGCTGCCCGTCCTGCTACTGGACTCTCTCAGCAGCAGTGGGGTTTGGTGGTTGCTCACACCTTGGGCAAAAAGAATGAGTGTAGAGCCCCCTTTCCCCAGCATAAGGGACGACTCCTCCTCCAGTGTTACATCCCTGCTGCACATATCTCTCTTCTACTAGGGGATGTAAGCAGCTCTAAAAAATCTAGGAGGATTCCTTGAGGATCAGCGTACCACCATTCCCCAAGAGCAGCGACTGGGCTCTGCTCCTCCCACTGGAAATAAGACAAGGTCACTGCATATAAGGCCCAGGTTGCACATCCAGAGGATGCTCTACTGACCCCTGACTCACCAGCATCTCCAGCAAGGCCCCTGGCACGCGTGTGGATGTGCAGCAGCACGAAGGCCTCCAGAAAGAGGAGAAGGAAGGCGAGACTCAGCCGCTCACTGTGCAGGAGCATCAAGAGGAAGCCCAGCAGGGTGAGCGCTATGACCAGGGCTGCCGAGTACACACTGCCCAGCCCGTACGCTGCAACGGTGGCCTTGCAGCTGCCCCGCTCCAGGCGGCTCTTCTGAGATTCCTGCATCCTCTTGTAGATCTGAGGGATGACGCGGAGGAAGTCGACTTCAGAGCTGGGAACCCCCAGGTAGGGAGTGACGATGGATCCTGCCGGCTCCCGCGTGTCCTTTGCGAACACCGTCATGGGGTTGCACAGCAGGAGCAGCAGCCCCACAGATGCTAGTCCATAGACAGCCCACGGAAAGGCAACCACTGCCACCTGCACCAGCTCCTGCAGCTTGCCAAGGGAGTCATCAGCGCTGGAGGCAACGGCCCAGTAGCAGGCGATGCAGAGGACCACGAGTGGGAAACCCCAGCGCACGAAGAGCACAAGGGGGTCCGAGCTGTTCAGGTTGCCGTAGTGTCGCAGCCAGCTCCGCACTGCATAGACCAGCCCAGCCAGCAAGGCCACGCACAGGAGGTAGAAGAGGTTCTTGGCCCGCGCGTTTCTCAGGCTGGCAAGGGGGGAGAGGAAAAGAGAGGGCCGGCACTGAGGGATTTCTTCACGGCACTGGTGGAAGAAACCGGAGAGGCGCACGCAGACCAGGAGCATGGCCACAAGGCACAGCAGGTACCAGATCTCTCTTCTGTAAGAAGAAAAGCCAAGGAGCTGCTGCTTGGGGCCTTCTGGCACAGTCAGGCGACCGTCCCAGTGAAGCTTCCCTACCAGCAACATCACCAGGGAGGCCAGCAGGAATGGGGCCACCCGGGCCTCGGCCACCACAAAGCTATCGGAGAACATAGCTCCGCAGCGGAAGAGCAGAATGCTCATGGGGAAGGCCAGCCCCAGCCACGCTTGCAACCTCTGCCTCAGGCCAACGCTGGCCAAAGGTGGCTGACTGCCCGCCAAACGGGTTCGCTTGGGATGCCGGCCCCACCAGTGCCAGAAAAAACCCAGCTGAGAAGCTGCGGCTGCCCATGATGACACCAGGAGGAGATCCAGCCCCTCCTGGGTGAACACACGGGCCAGCCCGAGCAGAACAGCCACCGCAAGGCCCCAAAGCAGCGGGTACAGGAGGCAGCTGCGATAGAAAGAGTCTGACGCTGCAGCCAGCTCTGAGGTCACGTAGCAGAGCAAGCAGGAAGCAGCAATGAGGGTGCAGCCCCCCACCATTCGCAGGGGATGGAAGCGGGCCCAGGACTGGGTGCACACAGCCCGTGCCTCCCGCAGGTAGAGCTGGAAGCGACCAATGAGGCTTCCTAGTCTGGACTCCAGCTCTGGAGGCAGCAGCGTCGCTCCCTGCACCTGGGCCAAGAGCCGAGTGTGCTCCTCCACGGCGCTGGAGAAGAGCTCCTGCAGGCGCTGGAGCTGCTCTGCTGGCAGGTCCTGAGCCACCAGCGAGTATGAGTGCAGGAAGCGGTCCACCTATGGGAGAGGGGACACAGGGTCAGACAGCTGCACTGGGACCACCAGGAACGGGATTTGTTGCCTCACACAGCCCCTTCAGAATGGAAACAGCCCCAAATTCGCCAGCCCCTGCTGGGACGGGCTTGTCCCCAGCCGCTTCACCCAGGGATGGTCACCCAAATCCAGGATATGACCAGGAGGAAACACAATTTCTCTGCCAAAGCGACACCCTTCTCAAGTGACATATCCATCCCAACAGCCACACTGACTCCTCTCAGCTCCTCACCTGCAGGTGCACCTCTGGTAACACTGTGCATCACTAAGGGTTTTTATGCAGAGACTTTGGCAACAATAAGGCAAACTTCCCCCACAACTTTGAGTCACTACTAGTTATTAATCTGCATCTGATGTCAAACTGACATTGTATGTCTGAGGACAGACATCAAATTAAAGAGCTTATAGAGGATCACATCAAACTGCTCCTTCTTCTTCGATACAGGCGCATTAACCCACTGTACCATAGGCTAAGGAGAGCGTAGGAGGACAGGAACAGAGGCAGCTATGACGCCAAAGTCATAAAAAAAGAGTCTTACAAGGGCATTACCCAGGGCAGAGCAACTGTACAAACATCCAGCTGCTCAGCAGCGTAGATCTGCTCAAGCCCTGAATCACACCAATACTTCAAAACATGCTTTCCAGTTGCCTCAGAGCACCAGCAGAATCAGCCTGCCCCTGCCCATGAATGGCAAACATAGGCAGCAGCTCTCTTGCAGGCCTGCGTGACCTCCCTGGTATGCAAAAGCTTCTTCAAAACCAACGTGATCCAAGCCAGAAACCTCCTCAGACAAATGGGTGCAAATATTTAAACAGCCAAGGACTGAATAATGCTAATTCCTAACAGATGATGATCGATATCCTCAGTGACTAATGGACAGTACCATACACTATCATCTTTAAATGACAAAGCACTCTGGTGCTCTGTGAATACAGAGCGGAGAGGCTGAACACTTCTGTCTTCCCATCAGCAACCATGTCCTCTCCAGTTCCTCACTGACTTGCACCAGTGCTGTACAGCTGGCACACCAAGGAGCTAGATGGGGGCTGGATGAGTTATTTGTGTGCTCCTGGCAATCCAGGGGACCCCTCAAAGCCTGGGTGGCATTTAGCTGAGACACATGCCTTGCAAATGCATCCAGCAAATCTGGTTCGGCACCATGGCCAGAGCTGCAATAGATGGCCTTCACATCTTTTGCGCTTGCCCTGGTAGATGGTCTGCTCCATTGCCTAGGCTTCTTTTATACCTAGTATAATCACTCTCGTTCAAATTTTGTCATTCAGCTCTTGGGGACCTGTATCTAGTTGTGCTTGGTGAAAACTGTTCCTTCTCTGTCCCACTCTACTGTCTTCTTCCTTTATGTAGCTCTTTGCTACGGTTTTTCTTCTGCCATTAATCTAGAAAAGCTTTTTAGCTAACACTGTTTCTCCTCCAAAACTGAAGCAGCATTGAAACATCCATTTGTACTCCTGAATCTCCATCAAGGAGACTTGCCCCTAGTCATCTTCAGCCTCGAGGAACCAGCCAGCCTCCCTAGTTACCAAATCCACCTCTGACCGCCTGGGACAAACCCTCATCCTCAAGCAAGTGCCACCTTCCCAGCCAGTATTATCCTCACCACAGCACTCGCCACCAAACACTGAACAGATGTCTCCCACTTCTCTTTCAAGAAAACAGTGCTGCCTTTTACTGCAGCAAACACTGCAAAGAGGTAACTCTTCAAAATAAGTTCCCCACGAAAACAACACCATGTCACTGCTCCATCTTCACCAAACAGAAGAGGTTTGTGCTTAAAAAGCCATTTCTTCTCTTCTCTAGCTCAATGGGGAGGCCTACAATAGGCTGTACCTGCTTGGCGTTGATGTGATAGACCGAGAGCTGCTGCAAGGCTGCAGACACAGCGTCACCGTCCCCGGAGAACAGCTCAGCCATCACCTCCCCGATGTTACTGTAGGGGATGGGCACACCCAGCAGCAGGGCCACCGTGGGCACCAGGTTCACCTGGGGAATGGCCTCAGGCTCCTGGAGAGACAGGGGAGGAATCGGAAATTCAGAAAGAACAGAGCAACACAGTTTTTCAGTCAGGCTAGAGGACGGTAGGGAAGGCATCCTGGTTCAGAGGGGAATGTAGGGAAGCCGGGAGTGGGAAAACACAGAGGAAGGCAGAGGCACAGCTCAGCTCCCCCTGGGCGCCCTGTGGAGGTGAGGATCCCTGTTGCAAGCCGCAGGTCCTTGGGTCTGGCCCTGGCTGTCTAACAGCTCACCCAGCCCCATTCAAACACCCCTCACAGCTGGAGGGGCCTCAATGTGGGTCCCACACGCTTCAGTCACCTGCACCCTGTGCCAGCCTTTCCACTCTTCTCTTGGGAAAGGTGGCAGACTCCCCACCCCTCTCAATCTAAACAGTCCCATTCAGTTGCAGTTTTCACCCCTGATGCCTCCCTAAGGCAGTGACAGCTAAAGATCGGCTTCTTCTCACCTCTGGAGGGCCCGTGCCAAAAAGAGGTGTTTTGCTGTACACAAACAGTGCTGCATTCACTTCCTTCTCGCTGTCGCCGCCATGGTCCCCGGTCTCTGTCATGCCATGGTCCCCAGCCACCAGAAGAAGGGTGTCATTCCCCAGGTGATCCACCAAAGACCTGTCACCGGGATAAGGAAGGTCAACCTCTACCTGGGGAGGGCCCCAAATAGCCCAGGTGGGAGATGACATGTCCCCACCAAGCCTGTCTGCACCACCAAGATGAAACCCACAGAAATATGTGAGCAAACTGATCATGCAGAGCTGTAACAACTGAGCCATGGATGAGGGCAATGCATGCTTTAAAACCCAACTGAAAATTCAGAGCCCTGAGACAGAGTGGACTGATCTTGCTTAGGTCCCCAGTCAATGGTGGCTGACTCCTCCGTGCCTTCAGGGATCTTGACAAAACACAATTCAGAAGGAAGGTTCCCAAAAGGAACACATTTCAGGCTGCTCCTAGTTGGGACTTGCCTATTGCATCATGTTGTGTGAACAATCTCCTACTTTTAAGGAAAAAAAGAGGTGACTGGTCCCTAAAGGATACAGTGAATCTGACATGATATATACTGCACTTTCAGATGCAGCAGGGCAAAGGGCTCCTTCCAGCAGCAAAAATTAAAGCAGTCCTAAGAGTCAAAAGCCACAGCATTCTCGTCTCAGGCACGGCTGTGTGATCAGGATTTCTGAATCCCATTCTGCACAAAGATGCAAGTGACGGGCCTGTGCAGTAAATGCAGCATTCCCTAGCCAGGATTCTCCAAGTGCTTCTCAAACATCAGCTAAACCTCAGTGTGACAATCTCAATTTTAAAGATGGAAAGAGTGAGGCTCAGCTGTACTCTAGCTGCACCATCACCTTATGGTTCAGTTGAGAAGCACATCTCCAAGACTTGAAGACAACCTTACCTTGGGGCAACCCCGAGCACAAATACAGGCTGGGCAGACAATGGATTGCTGAGGAAAAGGGCTTGGGGATGTTGGTGGATAAGAAGCTCAACATCAGCCAGCAACATGCACTTGTAGCCCAGAAAGCCAACCACATCCTGGGCTGCAGCAAAAGAAATGTGGCCAGGAGGTTGAGGGAGGTGATTCTGCCCCTCTGCTCCGCTCTGGGGAGATCCCCCTGCAATGCTGTGTGCAGCTCTGGGGCGCCCAACAAGGACATGGACCTGTTAAAGCTAGTCCAGAGATGACCAGAGGGTTGGCGCATCTCTCCTATGAAGACAGGCTGAGAGACTTGGGGCTGTTCAGCCCCAAGAAGAGAAGACTCCAGGAAGACCTTATAGCAGCCTTCCAGTACCTACAGGGGGCCTACAGGAAAGATAGGGAGGGACTCTTTATCAGGGATTTCAGTGACAGGACAAGGTGGAGCAGTTTTAAACTGAAAGAGGGGAGATTTAGATTTGACCTTAGGAAGAAATTATTTCCTGTGAGGGTGGTGAGATGCTGGAACAGGTTGCCCAGAGAAGCTATGGATGCCCCATCCCTGGAAGTGTTCAAGACCAGGCCGGATGGGGCTTTGAGCAACCTGGTCTAGTGGGAGGTGTCCCTGCCCATGGCAGGGGGCTTGGAATGAGATGATCTTTAGGATCGTTTCCAACCCAAACCATTCTATAATTCTGTATGATTCTATGAAACCAAACCTCTTGTGAACATGTGTCTACGCAACCAAAACTGCCCCATAGCTGGGGGTTTCAGCTGCTGCTGGCCAAAGCAGTTGTCCATGTTAGCAGGCACAGCAAGCATTCCCTCTTGCCCTCTGCATCTATAAATTCCCTGGGAAGACCCCACCAGTCTGGCTGAAAGAAGAAGTCAGCTGGCAGCCCCCCACCGTCCCACTGATCACCTGAGCATCTCATTCATCTGGGTGAGCTTCTTAGCCATTTCGGGATGGTCAGGTCCGTGCTTGTGCCCACAGTGGTCCACGCCGAGGAAGTGAGCAATCAACATGTCCCACTCACCACTGTCCACTGCAGAACAAGAGCAGTCTTATCGCACGCTAGCCTGGGATCCAGGCACAGGCTCTGCACCTGGATCCTCCTCCTACAGCCTTCTGGTTGCCTCTGAAAACTGCTGTTTCTTCCCCTCCTGCCATCGTCACCCCCAGCTCTCCAGCAGATCAATGCAGGTTTGAACAGAGACATACTCTTGGTCTGTGGGTGCCTGGGTGCAATGTCCCGGGGAGTGGGTGCAATGTCTCGGGGAGCTCAACGCCCAGCAAGTGCCCAACATTCATGGGTTTTGTTCACCACCCCTCAGGCAGGGAACAGCCCAACGTCACCCAAGTCACCTTAACTCAAACCGCCACAAACTGAGCTAACAAAGAGGACAATGCTCAGGAAAATGAGAACCCAGAACTCCAGTCCTTCCAGACTCATCAATGTATCCCTCTGCATCCCGCCCATGGGCCCAGCACACCAACACTGTCCCTAGCTAGAAAGTTACCCCGGCCTCTGCCCTCTGCTTCAGGGCCTCAACACAGGCATACCAACATACTTGAGTTAAATGATGAACTGCAGCTCTCCCACAAGGCACAGGGACTTCACCATGAAAGGCCACTGCACCCTTAGATTCATATCAGATAAAGCAAAGAGCATTTCCCTCAGCCCCAGGACCTCAGGGAGGAGTTTGAAATCATCTAAAATTCACAAATCAACCTCACACTTTGCCTTCTTCCCAAGACCAGGAGCAGCGCTGTGCCCCAGCCTCCCCGCAAGTCGCTGCACTCCTGTATTTCCCAGAGCACTGTGTGCCTGCCCAGGCAGCCACGTATCAACAGTTAAGCTGCTCCTCCTGCTCAACCCTGGCAGTGTATTTCTAGGACAGATATAGAAGTCTAACCTCGTTCCATCATGCTGTGCTTTCTCCCAAAGAGAGGGAAGGTATTTACAGAAACAGTTTATGGGCCCCAAAAGTTGGCTTATCTGTGAAAACCCAGCTAGACCACTGTAATCCCCCGGCAGCAGTGTGTGACTGCCCAGCGCCACTCCATAACAGGAAAAAAAATTTCAGTCCTACCCCAAACTTGCAGTAGCACCCCCATAAAATGTAAAGGTTATCCAGGCCCTGGGGAAAGAGCTGCTTACCTGTTGGATAGAGATGCTGCAGAATCCCATCATCCACAGTGTGAAGATCCTTCACGTTAAAAGAAGGGAAGAAATACGAGCGGAAAAACTTCTTCGGGAAGAGTCCTTCCCAAGTGTCATCTCCCATGAAGACCACTCTCCTTCCTGAGCCAGCAAGAAAGGAATTAGTGAGAGCAGGGAGCCCACGCAGTCGTGGTGTTACCCACACCAGTGCAAAGGGCCTGGGCAGATCCAGATCAGGGTCTGCAGCACCGGCTCATCTCCAACCCACACTCAAAAGCGACTTAAAATTAAAATGACCACGTGGCTGCAAATGAGTTGGAGTACAGGGAGCAACTGGCCCTGTTTCTAAGCCTACACGTGCCCTCCATGCCACATCTACCTGGGCAACCTCACAACTTATTGCTGATCTCTGACACGTCACCCCAGCAGAAGGACCCATGGGCTGAGCCGGCCGGGGAGCAGGCAAGTACCCTCACACACTACTGCAGCACTTAGCAGGTGCAGCATCAAGCTGACAAACTTTCACCCGAGGACCACAACCCCACTGTAAAACATGAGGAGGAAGATGGCTGCTGACAGGGGTTGAGCAGAAGCCATGCATCCTGGGATTTGGCTTTAAACACAACAGCGGTGGGGTTTCATACGCAGAAAAGAAAAGCAGAGTGGCTTCCCACTGCCCTTGCCCTGCCTGCCACTGGTCAGTCCTCTTTGTGTTTCCATAGAGCCACTCCAGCCTGGGAGCAGGAACTATTTCCCCCAAAGCTGCTGCTCTGGCACAGGATCTACCAGACTTTTTTGCCTTGGATGCTTTACTGCTTTTGCCCACCTTGCTCACACATAGCGGGAGTGGACAACCCTGCCACATTGCCTCATCCCACACACTGGTATTTGTGCCACGCTGAGGCCTGGAAGGAAATCTCTCCAGATAACACAAGAGTGTATCTCATCTCCTTCTCTCTACTCCATCATCCCACCCAAACAAACCCTTTCCAGCTGCACCAAAGACACCCGAGCAGCACCCAGCTACACAGAAAATGTGATGAGGTTGCTGCCTGACTGACGTAGGCAGCTGCTGCATGAGTGGCAACTCCACAGCACACCTGGCACCAGCTCCTCCCTCATCATGGGTCTCACCTGAATGCAAACACAACACGACCGACTGCCCTTGGCTTTGTGCAGCCATTCCTGGTGGTGACCTTGGGACAGCCAGCATCACAGCCACCTTCACCTGCTTTCTCGTCATCTTTGAAGGTGATGAAGATGAAGCCATGGTCCCAGCTACTTTTTATTCCCAGTACAAGATAACCCTGCGTGATAGCTCTGCCTGAGACAACTATCATCTGAGTATGGCAAAAGAATTAGCTGACAGGGTAGAGGGGTTGTAAGCAGTTCCCTTCCCAGGAAGAGGAAAATAAAGGTCCAGTGTGAGTGCTGACCAGTGGTTTCCACACGCCCTGCCCCAGGGGGACACCACCCTCGCCCACCTACCATTCTCCACCAGCTGCGCCAGCAGGTTGTCCTCCTGGATCGCGTAAGTGGCAAAGTTGCTGCCCACGTCGATGAAAGTGGGCAGCGAGCCGGTGGTGAGGCCCTTGATGCGCTGCATGGTGGCGGTGGGGGGATCAGCGCGGAAGCGGTAGAGGCGGGCATGGCGGGGCTGGGAGGTGGCAAGGTGGTGCAGGAAGCCCAGCTTGTTCTCGTAGGGCAGCGGACTGGCCTTGGCCGGGTTGAAGCGGGCAAACTCAAACCGGAGGGCATCGATGATGACCAGCACAGCCTTGGAAAAGCGCTGGGGTGCCCAGCAGGAGCCCGGCGGGAGGCTCTGCCTCTCCCAGGGTGGCGGCAGGAGGGGGTCTGAGCAGGAACTGCTGCTGGGGAGCTCAATGCGGGTGAGCAGGAAACCGCTCATGAAAAGCCCGATTCCAGTGAAAAAGAGGAGGCAGACCCAGCCCAGGAAGAGCAGCACCGGCCACCGCTGCATCCTAGGGGGAAGCACAGGCAGGCTGAGACCCCCGGGCCCGCACCCCCTCGGCCAGGTGTGTGTGTGTGTGTGTCCCCTCAGCCAGCACCCCCCGCTGCCCTGAGCCCCGACACCCCTCACGCCCTCCGGGCCCCCTCCACTCCCCTCACACCTCCAGCCCGCCCCGCGGCCTCCTCACGCCCCTCCCCCGACCCTTCTGCCCCCTCAGCACCCCCTTCCCGTCACCCGACCCTGATGCCCCCCAGATCCCTCTCGGACCTTTCCCGGTCCCTCTCAGACACCCCAGCTCCCTCTCGGACACCCCTGTCCCGACCTGCGGCCGCCGCGGCCCCGCCGGAAGCGCCCCGCCTGGCGCCGGCCGAGCAAGAGCGGCGCCGGGAAGGCCGGCGTCGGGCGACAGCGCCCCCTGGCGGCCGGGAGGTCTCAGGGCCTCGGGGGGTGGGAGCACCCCTCTTCCCCCTCGCCCCAGCTCGGCGGGGACGTTGCTTTAATTAATTCATTAATCGCCAGAGGCACACACACACATACACACACCCTTCTCAGAGAACCCTCCATTGTGCACCACAGCGGCAGCTGCCGGGAGAGCAAGGGCGCGATGATGGAGAGTTCACATCCCCGGGTGAGGGATCTCCCCCTGGGAGAGGGGTTTCTCCCTGCCCCCCATCCCGGGGAAAAGGATTATCCCCCTGGGACAGGGGTTCCCCAGCTTCTCCTGCGGATCACTGCATGTCTGTGGGAGGTCCCCTGCGGGAGCCCTCTTAGGAAGGATGCCCCCCCAGCGCAGAGGGCAGGTCAGGCTCTCCAAGGCGAGGGGACGGGCCGCAGCAGCACCGCTACCATTTATTACACGATTTAAATTCAAATACAAAATAAGGACCGAGGGAAGAAGAGCGTCTGACTGGGGAGAGCAGCAGGACAGGACTGCCGGGGTGCAGGACACCCTCCTCCCCCCCCCCCCAGCCCTGCTAGCTGGAGCTGGTCTCTTCTGCCTTCAGCACCTCCACGGGGGGAGGCTGGGGGTCCTCACGGGCTGGGGGCACCTCCTCTTGGGTCTTCACAGCTTGGGGCTTGGTCAGCGTGGAGTAGATCCCCAGGGCCTGGAGGGAAGGAGAGAGCCATGGGGGAGGAGAGGAGAAGGCTGGGGCCCCGCCAGGCGGTCCCTGTCACCTCCTGCAGGCAAGAAAGGGGGTCCCTCCGGCCACACTGACCTGTGCCACCATGCTGGTGACATCGCCGGCGTTGGCGGGCAGCAGGAGGGTGTTGGAATCTTTGGCAAGCTTGGAGAAGGCGCTCACGTACTGCTCTGCCACAGAGAGCGAGGCGGCGGCACTGCCATGCTGGGGGGAGAGGGAGGAGACTCAGCAGCCAGACAGGTACCACCAAGACCCTCTCTCCGCCCCTTCCCCAGCCCCCGAGACAGCCAAATTCCTTGCTCGCTGCTGCTGAAGACACCAGGGGAGTGTCCAAGAGAGAGCCAGGTGACACCCAGGCTGTGGTGTCACCTCCCCCAGTGCTGGCTGTCCCACGGCTCACCTGCTGTGCCAGGGCGGCTGCCAGGAGCTGGATCGCCTCCGCCTTGGCCCTGGCCTTCACCAGCACGGCATTGGCTTCTCCTGAAACCAACCACAGCAGGAGGTACATCAGAAAGAACCACCACGAAGAGCTTGCAAGGAGCTTATGGGACTCCCCGGGCTGTGGGGCAGCAACAGGAGCTGGAGCTCAGCCCAAGGGACCCAGCAGGGAAGGACCAAGCGTGGCTGAGGAAGCCTGGCCCACAGACAGGGATGCAGCCCCTCCCCAGGACCACCACCCTGTGTGGTGGCGGAGGGCTACCCGTCCCCCAGGCCCTGGATGTTCTCGCCCAAGGCACTACCAGCAGCTTTGTTGATTTGTTCAGCCTTCTCAGCTTCCGATGCCAGGATCTGGGCCTGTTTCTGCCCCTCAGCCACGTTGATAGCCGACTCCCGCGTTCCCTCCGACTCCAGCACCATCGCCCGCTTCCGTCGCTCTGCCTCCACCTGCAGGGGCCACCACCGCCAAAATAAGGACAGGAATCATTGAATCAAGAGCTGTACGTTGGCAGCCAAAGTGCCAACAGGTTTCCCTCACCACCGGAGGGACCAGCGCTGCCAGCTCTGGACGGAGAAGAACTGTTGGGCATGGAAGGGCAGACTTCCCTCTTTTTCCAGACCACCCTGCCAGAGAACCGCACCTGCATCTGCATGGACTCCTTCACCCGCGGGGGGACGTGGATGTCCTTGATCTCGTAGCGCAGGCAGCGGATGCCCCAGTAGTCGGAGGCCTGGTTGATGGCATCCACAATGTTGGCGTTGAGGGACTCCCGCTCCTGGGAGGCACAAAAGAAACAGCAAAGAGCCAAGAAGAGGGGCGTTAGCAGGAGACAGGGGTCAGGAAGGAGACAGACACACCCCTTCATGGGCCATGGTCAGCCAAAACAAAATAAAATAACCAAAACAAGACCCATCTCCAAGGATTCACTTAAAGGTCAATTGGAGCTGAAGCCAGAAGCCCTCCAAGCAGAGGACGTATTGCTGCTCCACCTCCCCAGCTCACCCGGAACACTCTGTCGAGGGAGAGCTTGCCAAGTTCAGATCTCATGGTGGTCTGGGCCAGCTGGGTCACTGCATACTCAGGATCTTCCACCCCATAGCTGGCCTGGAGAGCAGAAGCAGAAAACAAAGAGTCGACGGAAGTGCCAAGAGAAACGGCAGGAGAAGGCAGGGTTTGACCTGGGCCCAGTGTGGGTGCAGCAGGGAGGGTACCTTGTAGGGGTCCATCACCCGCAGGTAGAGCACACCATCAATCTGCAGGGTGACGTTATCTGCCGGGCGAGAACAAGATGTCCTGAAGCAGCGAAGACAAAACATGGCGACTCCCCTCTCCCCCAACAGAACTGGCAGAGCTGGGCAGGGTCACCCCATCCCCTCATGGTCCCCACAGCGTGGCACAGAAGAGGGACTGGCTGAAACAGATCCCCTTATCTAAAAGGCTTTGTAAACAAGACCTTGGCGTTCCCTAGAAAACACTGTATTTTGATGTTTTAATATGCAAGTTTCAGCTCTCCAGATCAAAACATACTCTAGTTATCTTCAAATCTTTATTTATGAAGGGAAAAAAAATCCCAAACATAAAAAGCCCAAAAACCAAAAAGCTTAATACTAGAATTTTAACAAGAGTTGTCCATTAACCTTATTTGAAATACTTTTTAGAGAAACACAGAGATTTTTTTGTGGTTCAACACATGAAAACATCTGAAAAATGGATTCCTGCCTAGGTGCAATGCAGCAAGACGGGGCAGCTGCAGCTCCGAGAGGGTAGATGGGACCTCCTGGGGTTCTCCCCCTCACAGAGCCAGGAGCATGGCCAAGCCCAGGTCCCCAGGGACAGGGCTGAGTGCAGGAGACCGGGACATCTCCACTCCTCTCACTCTGTCCCTTCCTCACCTGGGATACAACAGAAGGAAAGGGGCAGGATGCAGAAGCTGTTCCTTACCTAGGGTGACAGCTGACTGCTCCGGGACGTTAATAACGATTTCTTTGAGACTCTGCACATAACGAATCCGATCCAGGAGAGGGATGAGGAAGTTCAAACCCTGGGAAAACAGCAGGATTAGGTGGCTGAGCCCTCGGAGCTCTCTGGGTTTTTCTCCCCCAGAGAGCTCAGCCAGACTAGAGAGGGCTGTGCACACAGATGCTGCAGGCAGCGGAAACATGCTTTACACGTGGGGAGAAATTTAAACTTTTCAGTGCTTTTAACACTCGACCAAACAAAATTAAGTCTACAGGCAGTCAAAAATCTGGAAGAATAAGCACACCATCCGCCAAATCCTCGCGGAAAGGACGCGCCTTGCTACAGCTTTAGGAACCTGCTGAATCCAGAAGGGGAGAAAAGCAGCTCCTTACAGGCTCGAGGATTCGGTGGAACTTGCCCATCCTCTCCACCACCCAAGCCTCCTGCTGCGGCACAAAGAGCACCCCAATATTCACGGGCAGGCCAGAGCTCAAGCGGCACGGTGCCGGGGCCAGCCATGCTGAACGCTTCAGCTGCTGGGAGCGCTGGAGAAAGGAAAAGGAACAGAATGGAAATTAGCTGACGGCACCTCAGAGCCCAGCACCACCCCTGCTCTCCCATCTAGGATCACTCCCCATGGTCCCGATACACCAGGGCAGGAAACAGCACTGACACCCTGGAGAAGCCCACGCCATGAGGGAAATGGGCTGTGCCCACAGGAGTGAGACCTCATCCCCAGAGCCAGCGCGAGTGTTAGGGCTTTCCCCTCAGGTGTAAGGAGGGGCCACCCCCGTGTGGAAGCTTTCTCCATGTCTCCCCTTCCCTCACATCCCCAATGTAGGGGAGGAATAAAGCCTTCCTGACACCACAAGGGAAAAGAAGAGGTGTGTGTCAGGGGTTTCTTCTGCCCCACTCAGCCCCCTGTAACCTGGTCAGACCCCTTCCTCCCACCCCTCTCCCTCACCTCCATCCCAGGCCATCCCTCCTTCGACAGCCCGTCCCACGCCATCTACGGCTGCATCCACCTCCTCCCCCTTTCTCTTTATCATAACACCCATACTTGCCCTCCTCCTAGCAATCACCATCTGAATCCCCCTCCCACTGCCCTTTTCCCTCACCGACCTAAACCTAGGCCTCTTGTTCCTACTAGCCATATCTAGCCTGGCAGTATACTCAATCTTATGGTCAGGCTGAGCTTCAAACTCAAAATATGCCTTAATTGGAGCCCTACGTGCAGTAGCACAAACTATCTCTTACGAAGTAACACTAGCCATTATCCTTCTATCCGTAATTGTATTAAGCGGGAACTACACCTTAAACACCCTTGCCACCACCCAAGAACCCCT
>JAOXNO010000020.1:11645964-11675944 GCA_028565335.1 Limnodromus scolopaceus
CCCATCCAGCCTGGCCTTGAACACTTCCAAGGATGGAGCATCCACAGCTTCCCTGGGCAACCTGTTCCAGTGCCTCAGCACCCTCACTGTAAAGAATTTCTTTCTGGTGTCTAATCTGGCACTCACCCCTCTGCAGCAGAACCCTGCTTTGCTCTGGATTAACCTCCTTGTCCCGCAGCGGGCGGTCGTTGGCACAATTAGCTGAAGACACCTGCCAGCGAGGCACCCCCCAGAAGCGGCGTGGCTGCCGTGGAATGGCTCCCACCATCACTGTGTGCCTCCGAACCTCTGCAGCACTCTCTCCAGCTCTTCAGTTTCTACAGCAGCTCTGAAGGGAAGGAAAATGAGAGATAAAAGGCTGGAGTGATTCAGATGCTTTCCAGGAGAAGGGCAGGAGAATACCGCCTGCCTGTGGGGTCACACGAGCAGAGAAGGCAGCCTCAAGGCTCAGTCTCTCCCAACCTCCTAAACCCAAAGGCCATGTACATCTCAGCCTTTTCAGGCAGTGCTATCACCTTGATTTCCATTTAAACCACAAATATTTTAAGCTAAGCTGTGACCTCTCATACCTGGCTTGTATTTTACATCCCTTTTGCGTGTGTTCCTGTATGAAAACCTGTGAATATGAATAGATCCATGCTTCCTTCTGGTGACCATTTCATGTCTTGCTTTCCAAGACACTGCGGTTCACCGGCAACCTCTGGGCCTCCAGCTAGATGCTGGTCTCACACTCACCTCCCGCCCTTTTCACCCACAGCACAGCACACTGTCTGTCCCTACAGTCAAGGAGAAGAGTTTGCAATTGTTTTCTTCCAACAAGAGATGCCTGTCAGGGAAGGCAGAAAGCGGGAGCCTGACAGCCCTGAGCTGTGATGACCCCCCACCAGCTTCCCCCAGCGCAAAGATAGCATTCCTTTCATGTGCACAGCACTCACCTGCTCAGATGCGCCCTTGATGCATGACAGAGATTTGCAGATGCAACACAGCTCCCCTGCGGTCATAATCCACCGGCACTGCAGCTTTGATGCCTGGAAGAGGGCAAGGAGGAGCGTCAGCTCAGGCAGCAGCTCCTGGTGCAATACCTTCAGAGTGGGTGGGAGACCTTGGGCACCTCCACCCTCAGCCCCTCTGTGGCAGGGGCAGCCCAGGAGCTTTGCTGGCCCAGGAACCTCCAGGAGGAGGAAACACTGCTGCCCGTCCCTGGGGACCATGCCCTCTCTGCCTCCCTTGCCATGCAGCCCTCAACCGGGCGCTCACTGCAGCGGCCATCCAGAGGGAAGCCACCACTGGGCATCCCAACCCAGCAGCAAGTGCTGCCATGAAGGCTGGAAACAGGCAGATAAACAAAATCCCCGAAGGGATGCTCAGAGGCACTGAACACCAAATGCACCCATATTCTGGCACCCTGGTCCAGGAAGTTCTCCATTCCACCATCTTGCAGGTGGGAAGCCAGCTTCAGCAGGTCACTCACTGTGCTTGCTGCCTGACCTCGCCTGCCCCAGGAAACACGCCGTTTTTTCATTATATTTCCAATAGGATTTGTAATTAATAGGCAGTCACGGCCAGTCCCTGAGAGCTGGCCAGCCCAAAAGCCACCACCAGCAGGGCTGGGGAAGGGCACTGCCAACGACCATCCAGAACAGAGGTATAATACACAGCTCCCAAGGAGTGCTTGCAGCAGGGCAAATCAACACCGTAGAGTAACAAGCCTCTGGTCCAAAACCTCAACAAAAGCTCTTTGTAAAGATCAGCTCCTCCTGGCAGCCCACATGGAGCCTGCACCAAGGCAGGTAGAAAAGCAAGTGAATGCCCGCAGCTGTGGGTGGACGCCAAGGTGGTAACATGCTGTGCTCTGCCTGCCTGGAAGGTTGCTGCTTCCTTCCTCCAGCCCTGGAGGAGATTTGTACCATGTCTTGTGTGGCACAGTCAACCAGGGGGAAGGAAAATCAGAAAACATCAGCAGGAGTCAGTACAGTGTGGTGGTAAAAAGCCACATCCTTCCTGTGCGTGTCCACACTGGGACAAATACGCAGTTTCACCTGCATCCTTTCTTTCTCCTTCCCATGTCCCTCTGCAGTCACAGTCCTTCCCAAATCCTGGTGCAGGCAGGCTGAGCCCTTTGCTCCCCAGCACCAGCTGCCTTTTGGGAGAAGGTCCATCAAGAGAGGCTGACATGCTGACACCACAAATCCATCCCAGCCGAGAGCTCCACACCAGTCACCAGGTGATGCCAGCACCAGCCAGTAGTGCACACTCCTAGCACAAGGGGCTGCACCAGGTTTTGCCAGCCCAGATACTCCCCCTTGAAGCATCGTGCTGGGAAATGCCAGGATCCCCCAGCCCACCCCAAAAGTGTTGCCACACCCTGATGCAGAATGACAAAGCCAGGCCTGGAGGGGGCCGAGGACTTGGCTTACCTGCTGGCTTCATTCCAGGGGCAACCCAGAATTAACAGACCGTGGTCTCAGTCTGGTGGCAAGAGAGCAGGATTGTGGTGGGTGAGGAAGGGTCCCTGGCTGGGCGATGCAGCTGTACCACATGCTGGGCTGCAGCCTGCAAAAGGATCTGTTGCTGTTTTAACCGTACTGTGCCAGCCAGAAAGGAAGCGGGATGGGTGCGGGGGCAGCTCTGCCAGCCAGAGGGGCATCTGTCATAGGGCAGGACCAGCAGAGCCCTTGGAAAAGGGACCCTGGCAGGGCTGGCAGCACATCACTGGTGCAAGGAGAAGAGCAAGAGTTGTGCCCAAAGGGCTGTGTTCACCCAGTGGGGATCCAGGCAGCTTCCCAGAGCAGCAATGCCAGAGAGTCAACGGGAGACACGGCTGGTGGAAACGGGCTTTGGTCTGGGCATTGCTGCCTGGGGCAGAGCATCATGCCCAGGAGCTGGTAGCCGCCCTTGCACCATTTAGACTGAAAAAAAAAGCCCCAAACCAACCTCAAACTAACCAGCTTTTGCTGCCTTCCTCCCTCCTGCTCCCTCTCCTGGGAAGTGCTAAGGAGACCTTTGCAGGCTCACTGGGGCTGAAGCAGGAACCACATAGCCAGGAAAGAGCGGGGCTGTCACTGCAAAAGGGCAAATGATCATCCTTGGCACAAGCAGAGAGCAAGGCAAGAGAAGAGGCAACCAAAACCGTTGGAAACAGGCTGGCTGGAGCATAAGTAACAGCTCCATTGGTCCTATCTGAACCCAAGGAGAAGGAAGGAAATCTAACCAGTGGAAGTGCAAACCCAGAAGCTCCCTGGCACAGGCTAAGAGCAGAGCTTGAGAAGCGCCAGCAGGCAGAAAGTTTCCATCACAACCCTGAAGGATGGCAGCACCAGCACCAATGCTGCCACCAGAGAAGGGTTTTTTCACAGCCTGGAGATCAGGCATATCACCATCAGCAGAGAGACAGACACGTGAGGCTGGGGACCACCTTCAGCACCGTCCACAGGAGAGGTGGCAATCCTGGAGAGAAGATAGCTAGAGAGATGCTAGAGGAGCAAAACTGTGCCTGAAGGGAAAGACAACCAGTGTGAATGTGGCTCTGGCACTCCCCTGGGATTCAGTTTGGGAAGGAAAGAGCTCAGACTTGGTGGAAACAAGGAAGAGGGAGGATGCAGAGGGAGGAAACATCCTCGCCCCACTGCAAGGGCAAATACTGCTCTCTAGGGTCCTCGGGAAGTCTCCTGCTGTGCCAGATTTCTGCAGCTGCAGAGCCTTGCTCAGTGCTGGCCCCTGTGCTGATAACAGGGGAGGAATCCCAAGCCCTGAGGGGAATGATGGGGCAAGAGGCAGTACCCATGTTAGAAGTGCCAGCTCCTAGAAACCACCAGAGATAGCTTCTACAGAGACAGACCCAACACCTCCCTCTGCCCCATAGCACCCGTGTTCATGAGGTACTGCTGCTGCTCTTCCTCCCACCCTGCGGGAAGGGGGTGCAGAAACCTTAGGAACAGAGCATCCCTCCCGACAGGGTGACTTGCTGGCTCCAGGCTGCAGCAGGCTCCTGTGGGGCTGAGGTCTGCCCAGCGACGTACGGTGCCTCCTGAAGCCCCAGCCCCACGCACAGGTGCCGCAGGGATGGAGCCCTTTCGCTCGGCTGATTCAGGATAACACAATGAAACCTCTCCTGGGATCCTGGGGAGCCCCAGCAGAGGTCCCAGACTGGGGGCTTGCCCCTGCCCCTTCTGATGCCCCATGTCTTGGTACAGATCGCCTCCGTACACCTTGCCCGGGTGCCTTGCATGCAGGCAGCGATGCTGACAATAGCCTGCAGCTGGGAAGGGGGGCTCGCAGGGTCTGCAGGCAGATCCTGCTATGCAACAGCCACCTGTGTAGGGGCTTTCCCCCCCGTCCAACCACCCCCCACATCCTCCCCCCTACTTCCATCAGCCTCCCCTCCATGCACGGCTGCCTCTCTCCCCAGGAAAGCGCGGCCAAAGAATGAAAAGCAGCCTAAAACCCGGCAGGACAATCGGGCAGCTCTCCAAAGCTGGCAGCACCCCCTGCCCACCCAGCATCAGCAGGCTCAAACCTCAGCAATACAGCCCACGGCCGCCCAGCTCCAGTCTTCCACCGGGAGCCCAGGAAACCTGCAGCAGGCAGGGGCAGGGAAATCCCACGCAGCAGCCGCTCACGGGGAGGACAGCCCAGGTTGAGGACAGACCTTTGTCTCTGCCTGCCTGTCTCTCTCGCTCGCTGCCGGAGGAGGAGGAGGAAGAGGGGGGCGGTGGGGGGACAGCGAGCAAAGATAACACCCCTAGGAGGGATGTCACAGCCACGTTAATCACTTGGAATTCCAGCCAGCGCAGACCCGGGCGCCGCAAATATGGGCAGCAAATGGAGATGCTCAAAGCTCTGAAATAATTGGATCCTTTCACAAGAGCCGAGCCCAGAATCCAGCACAGGAATTTAGTCCCCGCTGGAAGTCGGGAGATCAAATAGACGGAGAGGCAGGCGCAGCACACAGGCGAATCCTCAGCCACCGCCGTATCCGGCTCCGCAGCCCCTGGCGCGGCTCTAATCTCAGGTGCCTTCCCAGCAGGAGCGAGGGGAGGACCGCAGCGGAGAGCCCGAGCCCCCAGCGGAGCCCAGCCGAGGACCAGCCCCTTCCCACCCAACTTACTCGACTTGTGGCAAGGTGCAGAAGCGCTGCCAAGGCGAAAGAGGGTTTCGCGGAGGAACCCAGCGGCCTCGAAGCCCTGCTCGACCGGAGGAACAGCCCACAGAGAGGAGACCCCCTGAAGCTGCCGGCTGGCCCCCGCAGCCCTGCCAGGGAGATGGCCAGCCCCGCCGGCTTGCCAGCCCGCATCACGTTCCCAGCGAGATGCACACACGGCACATGTAGGCTCCTGCTCGGCGCCTCAACGGCAATGAAAAGGCACAGAGGCTTCTGCCAGAAAACAAAGAGGCAGCGGCAGAGCTGGGGGTGGGGAAAACTCTCCGCTGCCCAAGAGGATCCCTGCAGAAGCAGCACCCCCACCAGCAGCTCCACCGCAGCTACTCACCCCCCAACCAGCCCGAGGTGGCACCCACTCGCCTGGCGCAGGGAGTCCGGGGAGGGTGGGCCAGCCCCCGGTCCCCTCCCCAAGGCAGCGCGGGGTGGGAAGTGCTGGAGGACGCAAGCCAGGCCCAGGACAACAGCTGGCCACAAGGGGAAAATTCCTCCAGGCTGGCTCCGCTTCATAAAAAGCTGCATCTTTTCACCTCGGGGTAGCTGCCGCACACCACCGCTCCCGGGGACACAGCACAGCCGGCACTGCGCCTGCGGTGAAGCTCTGGTGGAGCTTCCACACCAGAGCCATCCACCGAGCCCAATGGCGATGACCTTGCAGCTGCAGGGTGGCCACGGCAGTCACCCCGGGGCAACAAAGGAAGCACCCACAGCAAAAGCAAGGTCCCTGGCCACCCAGGCACAGGGACACACTGCCCAGCTTCCTTCCAGTCCTCCTGCCCTCCTCTGGCCCGGGGGAACAGGGACTTCGGCCACTGGATGACCACGCAGACCGGCTACTCCACTCCAGAACTCAGTGCCAACTGCACCCGATGGAAAATTTTCCACTGTTGGTGATCACAAAGTCACGTGCGTGTGCAGCCAGTCACAGGGTGGCCGCGACAAGGCAAATGGGTCCTGGCAGAGGGGCAGGGACCTCTTCTCCTCTGCACTGGCACAGCACCTGGGGTCTCTGGCCATGACGATGGCACCAATGTGCTGCCATTTTTCAAGTCCAACAAGGACTTTTGTCCAAGGGAGGCATGCTCCAGGTCCAAGTAGGAGCAGGCCCTCACCATACTAAGTGATGCACAAATGTTAGCATTAACAGTCCTTTTTATCTGATGTCCCAAGAGGAGGAATGATGCCCTGGGATTGGTGTCTGTGCCAGAAGCCCTGTGAAGCCCTACCCTGACCTGTTTAACTGAACCCCAATGGAAAGCCAATCACTTACTGGTAACTTCCATCCCATCAGCTCCCTGCCCCAGGCTATGCGCTGTGGGAAGCGTGATCTAGCCGTGCAGCGTGAACAGCCCAGCCTGCTCTCCACCACTACGAGCCGGGCCCAGAAACATGAGCCTCAAACAGGGAGCTCTGGTGGCAGGGTGATGGTTTGTGAGCCAGGAGAAGACAGCACAGCAATCAGCGGGTGATGGGACCCCTTTTTTCTCCCAACTCTGCTGTCTCTTCTCCCTCTGGTCACCACCGCATACAACCACAGCCCCACCTTCCCTCTTTACCAAGCCACCTCCTTCTGTACCCTGGTGCTGTAGCCATCCATGCTGCCTGACCCCAAACGCACAATACTTCACCTTCCCCACATCCTTCACATGGCAGCTGGGCTCTGCATCCCCACAAGCGTACTCCTCTTCGCTCCCACCCCAACCCCATCCTCCACTACCATTAGACCCTGCCCTGTTTACATGCACCCCCTGCATGTCCCCAGCTTGCCCAGCTCTTTTTACCTGTGCTCTGGTGCCCCCCGATTGTCGCAGCTCGTACCATAACTTACGGTAGCCTCCCCTCATCCTCAACTGCCACCCCACCCTCCAGCCCTGCCAGCTTAAGCCTCCTTGCACACACTCCACTGATGCGTCTGTCCCCAACACCCATCTGGAGAGCCACAGCAATGCCACCTCCCCCCTGCCTCCCCAGGCAGCCACCAGAGCACCGCAGAGCAGCAGGGAAGGTCCCAGGGATGCTGCACGACGCTGACGAGCCCCAGACACAAGCACCAAAGCTATGTGTGGGACCCAGAGGCAGCAAGGATCGTGCGGGCAGCCTTCACCCGGTGGGAACTGCCCGCTCCCACCAAAACCCCTCCTGTGCTACACTGCCTTTTCCCCTAAGAGCCCTCCAAAAGGGAGGTGCTTGGGCACGGCCACCCAGGCCTCCGGCTCGGCATCACCAAGCTGCAGCCTGCAGATAAGCCTGCAGCAGCTGTTGGGGGGGGGGACATCCAGCATCTTGTCCGCTCCCCGTGCTAGACATCTACGTGGCGCGGGGCCGGGAGGAGATACCACTCACACACACGGCCACGCACACCCACCCAACTCACCCTTTTCCAGCAGCGATTTAGAAAGTCCCAAGTCCAACACAGGCCAGAGCAGTGACATGGGCTGGGTAGGGATTTTGGGCCATAAGGGTGAGTCTTTGTACGTCTTTGACTGTAAAGAGCTGGACACAACCAGGGCTACTGCAGGGAAGGAGGAGTTCCACCATGAACTCAATGTCCTGTGCCTTGCCACAGAAAAGGAAAGTCTCTCCTTCCAATGGGGCTGAAGGCTAAAGAGAAACACCCTACTGGCATTAGGAAAAGGGTGTCAAAGCTGTCACCTAAACACTGATACTGTTGCCTGTAATGGAGGCAAACACACAAGTGCACAAGCGCCCTTTGAAGGGAAACAAGGGGATAGGAGGGACCAGCATGTCTGACTGCAAGCACATTCATGCGCAGGGCAGTGGGAGACACAGTCTAGCTCCTATTTCATCCCATGAAAATGGCAAGCATCCTGATCCACGCACCCTGAACCACCCGTGGGCTCCCATCGACAGCAGAGCCCTCTGCCCAGCGCATCTACCACCCTCTCCATAGAGGCCGGGCTCCGAGGAATGCACACAGCTGGAGGTGCTTTTGGGATGGAAGGAGGAATCCACCTGACATGTTGCACGGGCAAGGAGGAAGCCAAGGCTCAACTGATGCTTCACGTCAGGCGGAGGCCAGAGGGGACATCGCCTCAGGGCTATCTGGCAGGTGCAGCCTGCAGGGAACGACACGGCACTGGGGCACCGGAGTATCAGCATCCTCCGTCTTCACAGAAGCGATAGTGAACAAGGACAGGCTCGAGACACAGCTGTGTCTCCAGACAGCCCACCTGCATAGGACACGAGCTCCCACATCAGTACCCGAAAGACATGAAGACCCCCATGCAAACTCCTGCTTGCTGCCACTGTTGCAGCCCATGATTTGCTGTGCTGGTCCTGTGGGATCACACAAAGCTCAGAGACCTCAAAAACCAGCTCATCTGTGGCAACTGGGGCCAAAACACCTTCAACCCTGGAGGCAGCCATGCCTCTTGGGACACAGATGCCCCTCTAGACCTGACACTCTTAGGGACTGCTTATATATCCCTAGGATATATGTCCCCGTCATATATGATGGGGCACACAGGATACCTGAGAGCTCTCCACGCACCACCAGGAACCAGCTTGTCCCCAGCCAGGCAGTGATTTGCCCGTCCAGCTGGAAACGGACCCCGGGGCCCTCTTGGCTCAGACCACTGCACCTTGCTGCTCCTCTCGATGCGTGCGGGTGTTGTAACGGGGATATCCAAGCACCCAGAGCAGGATTGAGTAACGAGAGGACCACCAGGGAAGGGAAAGCACACAGAGCTCTGAGCCAGACTGCAGCCCAGCATCAGCAAAAGCCCAAGGGAAAGGCTGAGAGGAGCAACTTGAGAAGGGATCTGGGGACAAGCACAGGCTCATGGGAATGTCCTAGACCTTGAAAATCCACATAAAAGCATCTGGGGAGCCTGGACATCCTCCCAGCCTCTGCCAGACGGGGAGGCAGACGTAGCTACTGCTGCGGGCCAGCTCTGCCCAGGCACCGTGGCTACACACAGCCCCCTTTGCTCTGGTCCGTTATTCTTGCAGATGGGACAAGGGCAAATATGAAATAAACTCTTGGAGCATTTACATATCGGACACAGGCTTCTGCAATGTCAGGCACCAGGGTCAAAGCTCAGAGACACAATAAATCTCAGAGCGAAGTTGTTAATGAAGACATGGCTGATAAGGCTGCCAGCAGCCAGCCTTGCAGAAGGACAGGATCAGGAAAAGAGCAGCCTTGAGAATAAAAGGCTGGCAAAGAAACAGAAAATACTGGGAGCAAGTAATTCTTTCCAGACAGTCCTTTGGGCTCATCTCAGCCTCCATCTGCTCCCTATCTGCTTGGGATGGTCAGGCAGCTGCAGCCTTTAAAAAGGCTACTGATGACTTCTCCTGCAATCGCCACAGTCTCTGGGACAGGCACCATGAGGAAGATAAACCTGGAGCCCTTCCAGCTGGAGGGCTGGGGGCCAGCGTCCTCCCAGCCTCCCCACAACGCCAGCACCCCCCTACAGACCACAGCTCTGCACTGCCAGCAGAGCATGGCGCATGGTTTATTGTCCCCTGCTTTACTGCCAACGGGCTTTTTGTGCTTGTGCAGGGAAGGGAACATCATGGACCTCTGGAGAGATGGCTAAGGTAGGTCAAGGCAAAGCAATGAGCTGGGCAATGCTGCTAAAGCAGTGCCTCCATCCCCCGGCACTGCTAATACTGTACAGATGAGACAAACAAAAAGTGGATGGACAGAAGAACCTCCTGAGCCCTCCATTCATCTATAAACTGGTCAAGTCCAACAGGCCATGAGCTATTACATTGCCAAACACCCTGAGAACTGCAGAACAGAGGAACAACAACGGTGGGAAGGGACCTCAGGGGCTTTTGGTCCAATCTTGCTCATGGCAGGGCCAACGTCAAGCAAGTTGCTCAGGGCTTGCCCCTGCCAAGGACTGAAGGTCTCCAAATGTGGAGACTGCCCCCGCCTCTCTGGGCCCTGCTCCAGAGTCCAACCGCCATTGTGGGGAAATATTTTTCATAGTATCTGATTGGAATTTCCCATGTGTGCCGTTGCTTCTCATCCTGTCCCTGGGCACTTCCCAGGAGAGCCTGGCTTTAGCTGCCGGCAGCGGTGAGAGCCCCCTTCGCTGCGTTCCCTTTCCCAGGCTGCACAAACCCACCGCTCCCAGCCCCTGCCCCCGATGCACTGCAGCAAACCAAGAGCCCCGTGGCAGGGCCAGAGCTCCAGGAGAGTGCTGGAGCCTGTTAGTCTCCATCCTGCCCAGCCAAGGGTGCCACCAGGGAGGACAAGAGGTATCCAGCAGCCAGCCTTGAGCAGCAGACACCTTGGGGGTGTTGAAAAATAAGAGACTCACCTCATCTCTGACACCAGCAGTTTTTTCATCCAAGTATTTGATCCTTGCTCTGGTTGGAAGCTGTACCAAATACGTATGTCAGGGACTGCTGCAACTGAGCCAGGAGTCCCAAGTACCTGCTTCAAGAAATTTTCCCCTAAATACAGAAAGTTTTGGCTTCGCTGCTGTGACAATAGGCCCATCTCCATCACACCCACAGGGAATCTGCCCTCAGGAGCAATTTGACCATCAGGAGTCAAACTCAGCAGAGACCAGCTGGGCTAGATGGAAACAGCCCAGATGCAGGTCCCTGGATGAGGGAAAAGGCAATCCACGACTCCTCCCAACACCCCCCTGGGTCTGCAGCAGAGTCCAGATCACACATGGGATTCTGGAGCCAATGACCAAACACATCCCCAGATCTGCAGCACATCATGCCTCTCCCAGCTCTCCCCTGATGCTGCATTCTCTCAATCCAGAGCTATCTCTTTATCCATCTCTGCCCCAGCGGGGACCATTTATTTTTCCATCCACTCCCTGCTCTTTCAGAGCAGATGGAAAGGTTGGTGTGCAGGATCTGACCAGGACAGAGACCTGCTCAGTGTGCCCACTGCCGGCTGGACACCCCATTGCCCGCATGGGGACAAGGAATCTGGGATACCTGCTCACCACATTTCTTCCCTTGCAGTGCTCATCTTCAGTCCCTCCTGGGAAAGCCTGAGCACCGAGGATGGCCCAGGCCCCTCTGGCACAGACACGCGCCCGTGGCTGGAGGAGATGTGGGCACAGAATGGGTTCAGCACATGGCTGAGCTGGATCCCAGCCCGTTCCCAAGCCACAGGCACTGCCTCCACCTGCTAAGCCCCGTGGATTTCCCAGCTCTCCTCCTTACCCCATTGCCCAGGGGACCCGGCGTGGGTTGCCAGGCCCTTGGGCTCCCTTAAAGCCCAGCCCTGGGCGAGCACCTGCCCTCTGCTCACCGCTGACTCATTCCCCTGTGATTCACCCCCTCCTCCTGCCTGACTCACCCACCTCTGCCACAGCCCTGTGCACACACGCGTGTGTGAGCACGGGGTGTGTTTGTGTGTGCGCAACCCAGCTGCAGTTGTTGGGGCAATGGCACAAGCTCTAGAAGGCAGCAAACTGGGCAGGGAGCCCTGTCCTCCCGCAGCACTCAGCGGCAGGAGAGGGGCAGAGATGACTACGCTGGCTCAGGTCCACGGGCAGGGAGATGGGGCAGAAAGGCAGGACGGGAGCGCTGCCATGCGCCAGCGCTGCCCAGATAAGCAGCCATGCTGGGGGAGGCTTCCTCCAGGCTCCAAGGCTGCCTTCCAAGCGAACCTGTTCGCTTTATCAGCCCTCCGGCAGCCTGACCCCCGCCGCTGGCTGAGGGAGGGTTACCAGGCGCTGCCGCAGCTCAGACCCACAGGCGAGCCGTCTGCCAACTAATCTGCCTTTGGCTACAGCCAAACGTGCCTCCCCTCCCGCCCCCTGGCTGTGCCTCTTCCCAGTTTGACTCTCCAGGGTGGAGAGCTTCCAGGGAGCCAAGAACGGATTTCCTGTGAGCACGGCTACGGTCACTCAGCATCAGCACTGGTGCCACTGGCCCATGCACTGTAGATGCCCTCTGCAGGCTGCTTCTTCAACTAGTAATGCCAGGGGCTGAAGCTCATGCAGGCTTTGCTCCACATCCTTTTCTTTCACCTTTCCCCCCAGCATCGCCGCCCTTCTTAGGGCTCTCCAGCTGACCTGAGGTGACCAGAGAGGTGACAAGAGGAAGGCCACGCAGGTCAGCTATGCCGGAGCCCATCAAGAGCTGCGGCACACACCTCCCAGGCAGCGAGCAGCTCCACGTACCAGAGCACATCCATCTGTGTCATGCAGCGCACCAGAGCACCGGCATGCACAGAAGACACCGGTCGGCACAGCACACCCAGTCACGGACCCACGCCTCTCCCTGTCATAGCTGGAAGATCCATTTCCCATCGACTACAGGAGAAAATTACTGCGATCAGCCACGGGGCTCTTCTCTCACCCTTTCTGCTCCACATCCCACAGGCCAGAGTCACGCTGACAAGGGGCTCTGTTCCCTTCCACCCAAGGAGCACTTGGCCAGCTGCAGTATTTCGCCTGCAGCCACATGCAGGTTACTCGGGACAAGCCTTTGCTGGTGCTGTAATAGGACAAGTCGGTCAAGCATCGGGTTTCCAGCAGGGTCACACAGTCCCGGCCAGGTTAGGAGGCCCTGACACCCAGGAATTAAAACCATCCTTTGGCCAAGGAGGGAGGGACAATGTTTTGGGCTGGGATGTCACGTGTTAATAGGGACACAGAACAATTTTCTGCCAAAGCTCAGGATTATATGTCAGAACTGCTGCAGAACTTCTCCTTGAATTTTTACATTCTTGACCCTCACCGTGTACGCACAGAGGCTTTCTCTCTTCTCAGAGCAAAGAAAACCAAGTTTTTGTCACATGGGGTCCCATGGGCTCCAGCAGCTTTCCCTGACACTATACCCCCTCTCATCAGGATGCTCCTGTCCTCTCCAGGATCCCTTCAAGGGAGGCAGGGTGGGAGATGCTTAGTGCTCACCAGGTGTCATCGGCAAGACCAAAGGCCAACAGCGTGGTTACAGTGTCACAGAGGTCACAGCACTGGGAAAGCACCTGAACCAAACTCAGCAGTGACCAGCAGGACAGAGCCAGCAATATAAATGCACATGCTTAAATCAGCCTGTCACCACTGAAAAGACGGGGTACCCTACAAGTCCCAGGAGCACAAGTCCCTAAGAATGCAGCAATAACCTACATGATCTCTTAGAAAAGGCCAGCTCCCTGCTGTAGCTCCCAGGAAAAGGGGAAGCCAAAGGATGTGCCCGACAGCCCATTAGAGCAGCCAGGGACTGCGCTGATTTGGGCCAGACTCTAACAATTTCCTGGCAGCCCCCTATTTGTGACTAACAGAGGGGTAACACCCCATCTGCAACACCCCCCTCCAGCCAGGCTGGAGAGAAGAGCAGAGACAGCCAAGCTGCCCTTGCTTCTGACATCTCTCCCACACCCAGGGGATCCCTTGCAACTGCCTTGTGTTCCTCTTCAGCAGCCCAGGTGGCTAAGAAGAGTGGCAGAGTGCCCCTCCAAAGTAGAGTGACAAGACCTTGCTGCCTCCACATAGCACGTTTCAGGTCAGCAAGCTGGAAACCATCAGTAGAGAGGAAGCAGTTTATTCACCCACCTTTATGTTTGTGGCACGCTTCTGCAGCACAGGTGATGCCAGAAGACAGGACGAGAAGAGAGAGGGTTTGGGGCAACAAGAGATGGAGAAGTTCAGGCTTTCTCAATGTCGATGCTAAGCAGCAAGAAGTACACGAAGTCGACGCTTCTGCTGAAACAGCTCCTGGTTACAACGACAAACACACAGAGCACGACTCTGAGAACAGGCCATCTACCAAGGTGAACAGAAGATGTTATGGTCTCCCAGAGCCCTGAACCAAGCCTTCCATTTCTGAGTTCTTTTTCTCACAGCAGCTCTGTGCCCCCTTTGCGGTGCTTGAAAAAGTAGAGCAGCCTCCAGGCTGCTAACTTAGGTGATGGCTTCGGTGACCCTCATGGAGTACTCCCTGGGACCAGCTTTCATCTCCTAGACAGGGCCTAATGAAGCACCATGCCTTTGTTCCAAAAATCATATCCAAGGTCATCTGATCTAACATAAAGACCAGATGTGGAATTGCTTTAAACGAAAGCTTAGATGGGGGAGTACACTTGTGCCAGGGGATGGAGCTGAATGGTCAAGTGCCTGAAAGTTTTAAGGACTAGACTGCCTTTTCTGGTAGGTAACACAAACCTGAGTTTGCTAAAATTGGAAAAGCCCACCGTGTGGTTCGCAGCTGGTGCTCACCCTTCCTGCAAGCTGGAAACCCCTATTGTCTCGGCAGCCCTGATCAGCCCCCTGCCCTCGGCAAGGGGATGCTCTTGTTGACTCAGCACATCCTGCAGCCCTCTGAACACCTCCTGGGTGGGCCGGCCGGCTGGCTCACACTGTCTGAAGCTCAGGATGGAAACTGGCCATGTCCTTTCTCCACCTCTGCTGTGGGAAGGAAAACAGAGGTTTCTGCCATCCATCCCTTCCCTAGCTTCTTTTGCTGGACCCTCTGGTGCTGTGCCCCACAGGGCACCCTGAGCAGATGATATTAAGCAGAGGGGCCAGGACCACAGATAGACTTGGGCTTCCCTGCTTAACTTCACATGGAAAATCCAGTTTTAGCTAGAGCAGGCATTGAAAAGCCAACTTCCCTCTTCTGTCAAGGCAAAAACATGCCTGCAGGCACTTGGGACTGTCTCCTCTTCTGCATTTTGGAGAGATCCTCCCTTGCAGGCATTGCCTTTAACCCTCTGCAGCCTTCACAGGCTCAGAGCAGGTTGGAGAGGCCCAAGTGCTGGCTACACCAGTCGCACTGCAAATTCAGGTACCATGTGTAGTGGCAGCTGCAAATGTAATATCGGAGGGGAGGGGGGAGAACCAAAACCAAACCACCCAAAAATCCCAGGGCAGAAGGCCTGCACAAAGCCTACTCTACTGGCCTCCTGGCTCCCAGCCTTGTCTTCAACACTTATTTATCCTGGGATACAGTTCCAGTTTTCGCTCTCGTCTTAAAGCTCCCCATGAAGTTGCTCTTATTGACTTCCACAATTCCTTTTCTCTCTGCCCCACTTCCAGCAGGGACCTCAACCACTGCTGCCTCCCAGCAAAAGGGTCTCCTACGACCTTTGTAATTCAACACACTGGGAAAGGATCAATCCTTTCCCTCTATTCCTAGCCCAACACAGGCCTTAAAAGCCTTCTTTGTTCCAGCTACAGACCCTATCCCACAACCCTGGCTTAACCCTTAGGGCACTGCCTCGAATAAAGAGTGCTTCACAGAAGAAAGGCAGGTTGCAGCATCCATGGGAAGCTGGACCTCCGGCTACAAAAGAGCTGTCCTGACAATCTGCTGGTGGCTTGGCAGGATGCGTTAGACACACACAACAACGTGGGTGCAGGGAAATATCTCTGACCATCCTACTCATCAGCACAAACCACTACCAAGATGTGCATGTAGGGACCCTCTGCCCCGCACTGCTGCAGCAACGTGGGCATGGGGCAGGCTCGTAACTCGCTATAGTTTGCTGGTTTTGCTCTGCCTGCCCTCAGTTCAGCAGGTTTTTTCCAAAACACACTCCATGCAGGCAGTTTTGGGGCCACATGGAAGGAATAGGGTTGAGGAAGGAAGCAAGGGGTACCGGGCACTCCCCTTGTCACTCCTGCAAGGATTCCTCTGCTCCTGCCCCCAGGCACAGCCATTGCTCCATGCCCAGGTGTGAAGCAGAGACAGCGAGGGATGCCATGCCATTACCTCCGCAGCCTGTACGTAGGTGAGAGTGCAGTGACAGCACTCCTGACCCTTGCCTTGCCTGAGATAAGCTCAGACCCACATCCTGAACAGGAGCCCATAAATCACATGTTGGAGGAAGCCGTGCCATGGGACTGTCCGTAAATCATATGCCCTGCACATGGGAACAAAGAGCGGATGGAAGATACAGCCAGCCCTCCCTGCCCCAGCATGATCCCTGGCATGGGAGAAGGCAGTAGGGAGCAAAGGCTGCTTTGTGGCATCCAAAAATGCCAGCTCTGCAGCTGGGATGGAACGCCCTGAAACACCAGCTCCACGGCAGACAGAGCAGGCTTGCACCACCGCACCCCAAAACACCACCCCTGCAGACAGGATGGGGTAGGGCCACCTTGCAGCACCCCAAAATGCCATTTCCTACCAGCTGCTGTCACTTCCCCTCTGCCCCTTTCCGGTCCCGTTCCACCCCTCCCTGGTCCCCAGGCCACAGGGAAACCAAGTCACGGTGAGCTTTCCCTGCCCTGGGGAAGGAGGGCGGGTGGGCAGCCCCAGCACCGGCCACAGCCCAGGGAAGATGGCAAGGGTGGTACCCACACCTCTGAAAACCCCGGCAATGGGCAGAGATAAAGGCACCCACATGTCCTGCACTAAGCAGCTGTCTGGGTCACGACCCTCCTCTGTTCCCACCTCTCTCAAAAGCAGAAGCTGAGCCCCACTCTGCTGCTGGCCCTATGGACTGCACCCAGCTCTGCTGGGCTACTGCTGGCCCCACAGACTGACCCACACACTCCCCGGCACCAGAGGGGATGAGCTCTGCACCAAGTGCACATAACTTAGCATGGCCCAGAAAAGAAAGGTAATGCCACATAGGAAAAAAAAAAAATATTAAAGACCCAGATAAGAATATTATAAACCAGAAGAGCAGCCTGGCTCCCAAAAGGCTGGTAGGGGCCTGGACGCTTCCTTGAGAGCCGGTCGTTGCATTCTTTACTTTACTCAAACACATGAATTTTTCTAAAGGCTTGGATTCTCTGGTCCAGCTCTAGGAGCTGATATGTTTCCAGGTACCGACTTCGGCCTCTCTGTGTTCACTGCATACCTCCAAAAACCCTTTTAAGGGCCAGCTCACCAGCTAAGCTTCCCAGGACCAAGTCCATAGCAGCGTTCACCCACACCAGCATCCTTTAAAATCCCTATGTCGGGTGCAGTAGCAAATCACCACCCATCTGTCTACCTTATAGGCAGAGAAGCTAAAGCTAAAGATTAGTCCATTCAGGCTCCGGGTCAGACAGTTCACTAATGTTATTAAAGTTACAATTTCTTTTCTGCATTTCTCGAGATCGCAAGGAGATTAAGAGCCCAGCGTTGGCCGGTTCAGCCGGGCCACTGAATAGGAAGGCAGAGCTCGAGCTCTGCAGAACAGGCACAGCTATGATGGACCGCTCATCTGCAAACCCCCCTGGAATCCTTCTCTGGGCCCGTGTCTCTGGGTTGCCTCCCTCCACCTTCCTGGGGACTCTCTGGAAACAGACCCTTTCACCCCTCCCCAGGGAAGCGTGTTCAGGTGGCATTTGCTGTCATTGTCATGCAAAGTATAACGTTATTGGCAATACCCGTGCCCCAGCAATATCTCCCAGGACAATATAATAGCAGATTAAACACATTATCCCCTATCACTTTATGGCACAGCCTTTTCATTTCTCTATTAACACACATCTGAGACATATCAAGTTTCAGGCACGCTCACTCCAAAGGAA
Source organism: Limnodromus scolopaceus (assembly GCA_028565335.1). Taxonomy (NCBI): domain Eukaryota; kingdom Metazoa; phylum Chordata; class Aves; order Charadriiformes; family Scolopacidae; genus Limnodromus; species Limnodromus scolopaceus. The sequence continues at coordinate 11,663,542 of JAOXNO010000020.1, forward strand.
ATTCCCTGCTCTTTCCTTACAAGGATTTGTGCAAGCAATACCTTTCCTTTTCGGTAGGAAAAAAAAGCCTAAACCACCACCAAAAAAAAAAAAAACCCCAAACCAAAAAACACTATGAAAAACCCACTTGGAGGGTCAGTTAAGGACAGAATATGACTTTTCCTTCCAGATCACCACTTTGGTCAGACCTTTCCCAGGCTCTGGAGGGCAGCATTCTCACTCCTGCTTACACGGCTGCAGCTCCATCAGAGGCGTCTGGAGTCGAGCAGTGAGGAAGCTTTCAAGGGTGAGATGCCTTTTCCTTCCCAAAAGCGACCAGCACATGAACACAGGCATTTCCTGGTAAACTGTACCTCCTTGCTTCCAGCCTCTGCTACAGGGGTGGCCTCTGATAGCAGCCTTCCTCCGGAAACACCGCTGCGTTCTGCTCAGTTACTCTAACAGTATGATATTGTAGGGAAACAGAATTAAACAGAGCTGTAATCTATAATAAATCATTCCTACCGGGCTGCCAGGGAGATAGCCGCACAGGAGAAAGAGAGGAGCTGTAAGGCTGTTTCCTCAAGAAGTCCAAGCCATGAAACAGCCCTTTGGTTACAGGGAACAGGCGCAGCACCAAGAGGAACACTTTCAGGGTGTCACTTCTCTCTGTCCAGATTTATCACACAGCGAGGAGAGATCATTGCAAATAACTTAAGGTCCCACACTGTCAGCCCAGGGAAGAGGTCGGCAGCCCAGCCCCAGACAAGAAGCCTGAGAATATTCCAGTTCCTCAAAAACTGCTCATATATTTAGCTGTCGCTGCTCCTGGAAGATGAATTGAAAGCAAAGCTCAGACCTGCTACTTGATGCTTTATTTTGCTGGCAGCCACAGCAGAGAGGACCTTGAGAATTACCCTCTTTGTCCACCCCTGGCCCAGCTATGCTAATCTCATCAGCAATGCAAACACTGGTATAGAAAGGACTGGAGTGACTGTGGTAACCTGTCTACGCCGTGCTCTCCCTGCACAGCTACAGCGCTGCTGACTGCCAGTAAGAAAACCCCAGCCAGAGTCCAGGAGTTTTCCCCAGGTCTGGCTGCAGTGAAGAGCTGGCTCTTGCAAGCTATTCCTTATCCATCCCCCAGACACAGGGCAATCTGCACAGCCCTGCTGGGCTCGACTGTCCTCTCACAATTTAGGGAATGCAGGTAGAAAACACCCACCGAGTCAAGGTTTCCTCTCGGTCCCAACCATCCATCATCTCTCTGCCGAAATCCTCAGCACTCTTCCCACGGCAGCAGCAGCATTAAGGTTGCTCCTGGTGTCTAAAGGGACACTGGCCATTTTTTCCAGAGTGACGTTGCTTAGGATGGTGTCCCCATCTGACTACCAGCAGGTACGCATGTCCCAGGCTTGCCTGAGGCCAGGGCAGCAGCAAGGCGCAGCAGCACGTAACCCACACTGTACTTTCCAAACTTCAATGCCACAGCTCAGCCAGGAGGAAATCTCTCTTGGCTGCCTCCCCCTAAATGCTTATTCCAGCACTGCCTGTCTTAACTCCTCCCCAAATCGGGAGCAGAGTATGTGACCCCACCGCCTTTGGGCTTTTCTGACCCTCTGTGCTGTGCTTAAAAACATGTAGTACGAGCAGGCAAGACAGAAAAAGCGGGGGCAGCATTTCAAAGATGACATGGTCGTAAGTCATCGGGTCACAGCGCCCAGGAGCTCAAGTCTTGGGCAAGGATCTCAGCAAGTGAGGTACTGCACATCTCGGGGCTTCAGTCTGGAGGAAAGATCACAAACGACAGGCTGTGGAAGTAGGGTCAGAAGGAACTACGGTGTGTCTTGGCGGATTCTGACTGTGCTCCTGCCACCATCAGCACCCAAAATATACTGTAATGCCAATTCTCGCACCAAGTACTGAAGGTCATATGCATGAAGAGCAGCGTTCGAGCTGCTGACCTGAAATTGCCTTCAGTGTCAGGTACCAGCATCCCACCTTCCGCTGCGGGAAGGAAGCTCCAGCCACCAGTGCAGAGCAAGCTGTTCCCCTCTGAAAATGGAAGGAACCTGTCAGAAGCAGGAGGGGGGAAGCTCACGGCTGTCTGCCGCAGGCGGCTTTCCAAGAGGTTCCCGTTCCAGCTTCCACCCCCTTGTTTGCTCCCCCACTGGAACATGAGGTTCTGGAGCCCAGGGGACATTTTGCAAATGAGTACAGCCCATTTGGGGTTTTTAGGATGACTAGAACTGTAGCACTGGACAGCATTGGGCAGTCTGTGTAGATCTTATACTCACCCTAAATCAGAAATGGACAGTGTATCAAACTGGAAATGGTGAAATGGTTTTCAGGGGGATTTCTGAGGCTTGTACCCTGGTTCAGAGGTGGATGGAGTGGTCTTGGCTCAGGCAAGGATCATGACATTTGTGAGCACAGGGCCGTTTGGGCAGCCCAAAGACAAGCATCCTTTCCCCTCCAGTTCTGCCTGAATGTCCTAGTCCCAGGCAAACTCCGGCCACAGGCAGTACACCAGTGTGTGCCACCCCACAGCAGGGCCGCACAACTGACCTTGGAGCATCCTCCAAAGGTGGTGGGGCAGGCTCTTTCCTCCCTCATTCTGGGCTGGGCACAGAGCTGCGGGCAGGGCGTTGTATCTCACTGCGAGGGCTGACCTTTGAGAGGTGTAATGAGAGAGGTTTACAGCTCACGCAGCCACCCGTGCTGGGACGGGCGAGCTGTGCTTGCTGCCAGCCGGTCCCGTCCCCCTGGCTCACATCCAGGACTTTAGGCAGACACCACGGATGACAGGTCAGGTCTCAGTCATGCTCACATTATGGCCAGGCTGGAGCCGGCTTCCTGACCTGCTCTCTCCACACAGCAGCACCATGTTCCCTGCTTCCTCCAGACAACAGGAGCCAGCTCTCTACCAGCATCTGGCAAGGGGGTTGCCCAAAGGCAGCTTCAGAAGTGTTTAACCTCTCCTTTAACTGCCCCAGAGGAGAGTCTTGGACCATATCAGAGGGCTCGGTAGAGGGTTTGCTCTCCATCAGAGCACAGATACCACAGAGCAAGGCAAACTGGCTGCGCGAGGTCGACACCATGGTGCAGGGCCTGGCACCCTGGGAAGATGCAAGCACGGCTGGAGCCACTTACATTGATTAACCAAGGATAAGCAAGGGCAGCAGAATGACTTGCTTTCCTCCGTGGTACAGCGAGAGGGCTCAGGAGACTGGTGTCTCTCTGGCTGGGCCTGCTCTGCAACTCAAGGCTTCAAACAGAACGGGTCTGCAAAGAGGAGCTGCCTGCCCGCTCCCCAGCGAGGGGCGAAAGAGGGGATAAGATGGACAAAACACCCCTGGCCACCCACCCTGAGGCTGCTGCCCAAGGAGAACAGCTCCAGATGCCAAATTGTCACGCAGGAGCCCAGAGGTGCTGAGCCCGTGGCATGGCTGGGACAGGGCTGGATCAGGCTGCGTGTCTGCCCCAGCTGCTTCTCCACCTTGTGCTGCAGAAAGCACAGCACGGGAGATGCTGTCAGCGGCGAGTTGCCATAGCAATCCCCCCAAGCATGTCCCCCTGCCTCCCTCCTTTGTCTCCCCTCCCCCAAGCCTTGCCGTCCCCTCCCCGCTGCCCCACGCATAAAACACGCTGCACAACACCCAAAAACCTCAAGCATACTCTTAAAGGGCTGTTCATCACCCTGAGGAAGGAAAGGGGGGGCAGATGTGGAAGCCCACCCCCCCTGACAAGCCATCATCCCCACCTGCTTCATGGGCAAGATGCCTACTCCAGAGCCGGGTACATCACACCCCATCGTGCCTGGTCCTGGGATGTGACACAGGAGAGCTGGGCACCCCAGCTGGGAAACCTCTGGGGTGCAGAGACCTCTCTAGCTGCACCCCAGGTCGTGCTGTGGCAGCCAGGGATGCTTCAGCTCCATGGTGGTGACACGCAGCCCCTGCCTGGCCCAGCACAACTGGCTGTCTGCATGTCAGAAAGCCCAAGGAGCTCTTCCTACCTTGTGGCAGCACCGGGTTTGGTGGCAATGGAGGTCCCAGACTCTTCTTGCTGCAGCCTGGCAGGCATCTCCTAAGTGTCTGCTCTCCAGTCCTAGCCCATTTCCACTCGGGGCAGTTCTGTCTTGCTGCACTGAACCTCACTGTGGCTTGAACCGGAGACGGGATCCTGCTTCGTTTCCTGTCCTAAAAACTGTTGTCTACTGTTGCTACGTGCTGCTAAACAGTTACCCAACCCAGCGTGTAAGCAGAGCTCCTCTCCCATTCACCTCTCCCACAGAGGCACAAGATACAAAGAGAAGATAAAGGTATTACGCTCAGGTGTGATGCCTGCCAATATCCTTCAATGAATGAATTTAATGGCTTAATGGAATGGATAAAAAAAAAAACAACTTCTAAAAGCTCTGCTTCCCTCCACTGCTCTGCCCTTTCCCAGATCCAGTAAGGGCCACCACAACCGGTTACATCACTTGAGGGTTATAGCAGAAGCTAGTGAAGACTCGGTCCTGATCCAGGATGAGTCACGGAGCTCAGGAGACCGTGCAACTTCCTTCTGATACCATCAGCCATGTCTTACACTGGCTAAAAATAAAGATGGGCCAAAACTGCAGAGCCACGTCTTGCCTCAACACGAAACTTAGCAAAGCTCAGCGCTCAGCTGGGGAAAAAAAAAATTAAAAAAAAAAAAATCACCTGAGCAAGTGGAAACCAAAAAGTGCACAGAGGACAAAAGTCTTGGGTGTACAAACAAGGGAGAGGCCGGGAGGCCTCACCCCGTGCTGCGCTGGGCCAGGGGACGGCAGCTACAGATGCCAAGCAGCCACCCAGCCATACAGAGAGGGCCAGAGCTGGGCTCTCGTCCCACTCAGCCGTGGGCTTTGGAGTATTTCCACATCCATGAAGGCTGTTTTCTGCACTGCACGTGCCCACCCGAGACAACAGGAACCGACTCCCGCAAACAGGAGGGAGGCTGAATTTTTGGCTGGGAAAGGCTGGAAAGCGGCAGCCTGCTTGCCACCACGCAATGCCTGGGCACCCACAAAGCAAGGTCCAAAGGGTGCTTGGTGCTAGGGCTAAAAAAAAAAAAAAAAAAGCGGTCACACACACATCTGATATGGCTTAGACGCTTTAGGTAAGTGAGGAATTCAAAGTTCTTCCTAATCCCTGGGACGCTATGCCCAGCAAAACCTTTGCACACAGGGATATGGGACTCTCACGTGGCTCTTAGCAGGGAGCCACCGGATCACACACAAATAGGGGCTCAGAGGGACACCGGCAATGTTCAGAGACCTAAAATTAGCCCCAGCAGATGATCCTCGGCTCCATTCTTGGGAGCAGTGAGAACCAAACAAGGATCCAGCTGTCCCAACACTCCCATGAACAGGATCTTTGAATGCCCGACCTAATTGCAACAGAGATGGTAGAGCAAAGAAGGGATTCCTTGCATAACTCCAGTGCCAATACTCATGAGGAACCTCAGGGTCCATCTCCAAAGGAGGGGGCAGCATTTTCTTGGGTTTTCCAATGGAAAGAAGACCTACTCCTAGATCAGCTGGTAATACCAAGAGGCAAAGGCAGCCCACACGTGCTAAGAGCAAGATGAAGGACATTAGCAGACCAGTTTCTGCTGAAGATATAACCTCCATTTTGCCCCGTCTTTTGAGTTTGCCAGCAAAACACTCCCAACAGGGGCACTGCAAGTCCATCTGAGGGTCTCCAAGCTGTACTGGCTTCCAGATTACTGCCAGCTGCGCTAAACTGAGCTGACATGGTTAATTCAGCCTGAATACAAGTTCACTGATGTCACCTGGGTTAGGCAATATCCCAACCAGGGAGAAGAGGTGCTATGCTTCATGCTATGACCAAATAACGGAAGAAGCTGCTGCATTACACAGAAATGGGAGATTTGCTGTCCCTGGAGGTATCAAGCCATTTGGTCAGCAAGAGAGTGTTGGGGGAAAAAGTGGATTTGGCGCTCTGAGTCTTGTGTTAAAATGCCTCTTGTCAAAAGGCAGTGGAACCCCGAGAGGATGCTGTGAGCTTGGTGGATGGGAACTGCAAGCATCTCCAGCAGAAGAAAGGGCAAACCTGTTCTCTGGTCTTTGCCAATTAACAGGTCTCTTTTCCATCACTAAGAGAGATAGAAGATCTCAGCATGGATCAGTGTCCTGGTTTGAGTGACACAGGACTAACTTATCTTCTAATGCTCGGGAAAACTTTTAGAAGAATTTAGTGTCTGAATTAATGAAAATATTTACTTGATAGCCAGTTATGCTATGTGGGATTCAATGTCTTGGTGTTTTCAAGCCTTACCAGGTGCAGGGATGAGGAGGAACGAGGCCTGGGCACTTGAACCAAGCTGGTCAATGGGATCATTTCATACCATGAATGCCACATACAATATAAATCAGAAAGTTTGCTGCATAGTGCTTGCTGACGGCGGCAACCCAGGGAACTCATTGCCTCAGTGCCAGACCCTCGAGTCCTTCTATTCTTCCTGAAGCCATAGTACTCAGTGTCCCACATCTGCTGTCCCCTGCTTTTGAGTCCATAGCTTCCTACTGATAGAACTGGCTGAGTATAATTCTTGCATATTTTTATATTAGTATCGGGATCAATACTGTTTCTTTAGTATTACTGTTAATTATTTAATCTTATCCTATTAAATTTATTCATATTTCACCCCCCGTGTTTCCCTGTTTTCCCTGGTTCCCCATCCCAGGTGTGGAGGGGTCATTGGGTGATAGAATAATTGTCTAAATGACAATAAATTGTTATGGGTTTTTCAAACCATAAAAAGCAGGTATTAGTGAGGGTCACAACTCAGTTGGCACAAAGGGGCTGCTCTGCTGCCACTGCACTGTGTTTCTGGGAGTCCTCAGCACACAGCACTGACATGAGTGAAGGACTTCTTCCTTCTTTCCTTTTAACTTCCCAGCTGAATCCATCCTTGCTTTGCTCACTGTGGGTACCACTTCAGCATCAGGCTGAAGGAGGAGATAGCCCAGTCTCCAGCTGTGTTTAGACTGGCTCCAGACTCCCCTGGCAGATGCTTTGGAGGAAGAGCCACACAGCCTGGGCAGCCAGGCATCCTAAACAGTTCCCCATGTAACCTCTCCTGGCCAAATCATACCTGACCTCTGGAGTGAGAGAAGAGCTTGTCCTAACCCCCTGGAAGCACAGTGCTGATGAGGGCTCCCTTCAAGGGGCAGGCACTGCTGGTTCCTGGGCAGGTGTGCAAGCTTCCAGGCACAGAGATGGGGTGGGAAGCCCACAGGCATCTCAGCCCACTGCTTACCTCAGAACAGCAAGGGCCTGACCTTCACATTTCTTGACAGTGACAATACAAAGACTACCAGCCCTGCTGAAACACTTGGCTATCACCCTAAGCCTCATTTGCCACAGCCAAGGGCACCCTCGAGCTACAAAATCCTGGGAAAATGCAGGCAGAGCTCAACTGGTTCCAACAGAAAGCAGGGTCATGTCTGCCATGAGCTCTGGGTGAAGTCTCAGCTCTGTTTGTTCAGGTGAAGGACAGAGAGCAGCAGAGACCAGCAGCTGGGAAACGCTGCCGTTCAATACCGCTGGTAGGCAGAAGGACGAGTGCAGCAAGCGGCACAGGCTGCAAATTCCCAAGGGCTTAAAACACCCTGCCCTTGAGCTCCCGACAACCGCGTGCAGGGTTCAACCCTCTTAAAAGCACCGGCTGCAAGCATCCAGGCTCCCTTCGCCACCCTGCCAGCAAGGTGGGAGGCAGGAGCACCCAGCAAGCCTGGGATGTGGGAGCACCTCGCCTGGGTGACACCTGCTCTACAGAGCTGTCCCTACAGGCCAAGGGGAGGAGAGCAAGGGGTTCCTTGGCTTCTTCATACAGCCCCGGTGACGAAAGAGAAACCAGTGATGACTGAACGGGTGCTAACCTTGGTGTAGGGCTGAAGCAGATGGGAAAGGCAGCTCTCAGCTGTCAGCACCCACGGGTTGGACTTTGGGTTGCTTGTTCCAGCTGTCTTGGGTCACCTGGAAAGACAAATGCACAGACACACGTTCAGCTCAGCTGGCAAATACCCTGCCCATGCAAGAACACCTTCCAAATGCCAGGTGGGCAGTAATTGCTCCTCCAAGCTAAGCGAGTTTGTGGCCTATGCACAGAAGTGAGAGACCTTAAGCACCCCACCACCTTGAAGATCCCACCGTATCTTTTACCAATACCCAGGCCACCCCTCCAGCTACAGCCCTGACTCCCTCCCAGGGCTCCAGCTATCACCCCATTCCCCTGCGTGACCATGGGTGGGCACATGGATGGTTCCCCAGAGAGGGCTCCTAAGGTCACTGCCACTGTCCCCCCTCCCCAGATTTCAGTGGGAAGTCAAGTCCTTTCTGTGCCCTTGGCTTTGTTCTCCTCCACCTGCACCAGCTGTACGTGGCTCCACCACGCAGGCTTTGCCGGTGCTCCAGTGGGTGCGCTTGGCACACGGTTCACCTGCAAGAACAGGCTCTGGCTGTGGTGTGTGTCGTCCCCCCCCCAGGACACCCACAAGACCACCCCGTGGGGACAGGGAGCCAGGGGAGGGAGCAGCCCGACTCTGCTGCGGGGAGACACCGCTCCCAGCAGCCCAAACAGACCAAGCCAAATCCAACACAGCCGCGTTTCCCAGGCTACAGCAAAGGGGGGAAGACGACAACTGCTTAATAGAAATCTCCGAGAGGCCTGCCAACACCATCACAAAGACGTTGTTTAAGACTCCTCCCCGGGCTCCCAGCGCTGTAATTACAGACTACTGGAGATCGCACTGTGTGGGGGCTAGGTCCTCACGCCGAGCAGGTCTGGAAAACCAGGACAACATCACACCCCCCTCCCCCTCAAAAGCAGGTTCCCCCAACCATAGGCATAATGAGCAAATGCCGTGTAGGGGCAGTCCCCAGCCTGCCCTTACCACATGGGCTACCACCCTGCGGTACAGCCCAGCTCCGACCAGAGCTGCAGCAAGCAGAGGACCATGGGCAACCAGGCTGACAGTCCCCCAGAAGCACAGGCTTTAAATCCTGATGTGGGGAGGCACCCCAACACCAGCTTACCGGTGCACCGGGCCCTAAAGCAGGCATGAAGGCACCCAGAAAGTTTGTGCTTAATGTCACCTGCTCCTGCACTTGCATCCCAAGAGAGGTCCCATCTGGAAGCTGTACCAGCTACTCTCCAGGGCTATGATTCTGGAGAGCTTAGAAGCAGAACAAGCCCTGGTAAGCGTAACCTGTGTATATGTAAAAATACGCATATTTAAAACCCTCCACCGATTCCCTGCTCTGCCACACTGTCTTTCAGAGAAGGCTGGAGAGGCTCTAAGCCTGAGCAGTGACAAGAATTGCTTTGGACACAGCTGAAGTACTGCCACCCACATAGTGCTGCAGCACAGGAAGCGACGGCGATGCATCCGACAGGGACGGGTTGAAAACACTCCCCAGGAAGAATGCAATTACCCCAAACAGTCTGAGGCCAGGAGATCTGGATTATCACCTCAGCTCTTGCATAAAGGGCTTTGCATCTTTGTTCACTTTGAAATAGAAGAATCACAGGGTTGACATCAGCCCTGGCCCAGGACATGGATTTGTTACTAAAAAGCACTTCCAGCTGAATCGCTAACTGCACTTTTTGCAGTACACAGGACTCCTTTGAAGGTTTCCCATCCAAGTATTGTTCTGCCATCACACTGCTTAGCTGGGGGGTTGTCCAGGCCACAATACAGGCGAGTATGACTGCAAACCACTGGCCAGTCCTGAAAAAGCTCTCTGAAATGCAGAGCATGTGAGCTCAGCTGCTCTTCATTCAGGATTCACAACCAGCTGAGGACACCGACAGAAACAGGGGGAAAACATGTTAATTGGCAGCTGGGCATTCACGAGGCCAAGCAAAGGAGACTACGAAAGAGAGGAGCAAAGGCAGAAAAAGGATGAGCTATTTGGAAGGACACTTCCCAGTAAAAGAAGATAGTTTTTAAAGCAAACCTCAAACTTTGTGAGATCAAGTTCTTCAGAGGTTATATTCACCCAGCTAACTTGCTCATAAGCAGAAGCAAAATGGAAAACCAAAGGAAGAAAGCTGGTCAGAAAACAGGCTCCTGTGAGCAGCTCTGCCAAGGTCTGCAGGGAGAAGGAAGGATCAGAAACATGCGATGGCCTTACCAGGTCACAACCTGCTGAAGGAAGGGGGTCCCTGGCCGTGATACACAGTGGAGAGGCATCAGGCAAAACCCTCCCGCAGAGGACTCTCACTGCCAAGTAACCCACGACGGCACCCTCCACAAACCATCTGTTAATGTACAAATAGCTCCCTTTGTGATTTCTGCTGTGTTGTCCTTCACACCGGTCCTGCTTCAAACCCGACTCATTAATTCCTCCATCCATGGAAGCCTCCGATAATTTGATTACAGCTACACTGGCAGCATGCTGAGGACGCCGCTTTCCTGACCAATACGGCCTCACTTTTTCCTTTCACATCTGTGGTCGCATACCAAGAACGACATGCTTTCTTGTTCTGCATCCGGGAAGTGTTCCTGGGCCCCAGGCGCCGTGCACTTCCACACAGCACAGGATGGTGCCAACCAAATCCAGAGGGGGACAAGCGCGGGCAGGCGCAGAGCAGTAAGGGCAGGTAAAGGCCTTAGGAAGAGTCAAGAGTCAGGTTGTTGACTATCCCCTTTGGGCCACCCCCAGCTGCAGTGGGAAAGGTCGGGGTCTCTCTGCCCTCTGCTACTCAGCGCAGCCATGCAGAAACGTGCCAGGGCAAGCTGCTGGCAGCAGACAGCAAGGAGGAAGGCCAGGGGCACAGACGTGCTTCCCTGCCCTCAGAGGTCTCTCGAAGCCAGGGAGGGAACTTCCTTTCCTCCTGCTGCTCCGCAGAAGGCCTGAAACGGCCGAGGGAAGAGGGGCTGAGAAAGCTCGGCATCGCAGCAGAGGGAGGATGCTACAGACTGGGTGCTTCCATCTGCCTTGGAGAAAGCCACCATGAGTGAAACAGCAACCCTAGCAGTAAAATTAAAAGCAATATGTTATTCCCCGAGTTCCATTTCTGCAGAGAGGGCAGACGTGAAGAACCGAGCACGGAGAGCTGCTCTGCCCAGCTTGCTGCAAAGGCGGCGGAGTCGGGGAGCTGTGAGCTGTGCTTCGAAAGCGGGGTCCCCAGCATCAGCGCAGGGCGACCCCACCAGCTTTCCTTCAGGTGGTGGGTAAGAAACCGCTCACACGGGGAACAGAAACAAGGTGAGTGGCAGCGCTGAAACAGCCCCAGCCCTGCCCAAAACTCGCAGGCTGGACCTCTGTCCGCAAGCCCACCTCCCCAAGGACCACAGCTCTATGGCTGGGGTGGCAGGAGGGCTCTGCTGTCCCCGCACATCCTGGCCACCGCAGGGTCCATGGGGACAGACGCATCCAGGGCCCAGCAGGAACCCGGCAAACTGTCATGGGAGCAGCTGCTGCAGATGAAGTGAAGGCTGGTGCTGCCTCCTCTGCCAGAGACACCGCAGCAGCAGTGCCCACTCTGACCCAAGCCCCGTACAAAGCCCCCTGCCCACCCAGCTCCCAGGGCTGCCCTGCCCTCCCCTCTAGCCCAGGCAGAGCTGCCAGGAGGCTGCAGAGCCCAGCCTGCCGCCATGCCCAGAAGGGAGCTGCATGCTGGGACATGTAGTCCCTGCCAGGGCCCTGCTGCTCACTCATGCCAAGACCAGCACCGTGCGAATTGCTGCTGTGTGAAATACAGCAGTGACAAGGCTTTACAGGATGACTTCATCCCCTTTATCCTCCCCGGTCCTCAACCCCTTTCTAAAGGGGAGCCCATCCCAAAGCGACTCTAGCACCGTCCATCACACTGGGGGCTTTCTCCCATTTCACCTGCCAGGCCTCGCTCACCCTCCGCACGCCTTGCCAAGTTTGCCGAGACTCGCCTTTGTGTCAGGGTTCAACCCCTGATACACCCTCCAACAAGGTCACAGCTTCCCTACCTTGGCTAAGGCTAATGGAATGGGATTCAGGCAGAGGAGCACAGGCCCACCAGCAGCCCTTTGCTCCTGCGGCGCTTCTTTAAGAAGGCACCGAGGGGAGGCGACTTTTAAAATGCCCTAAGACATTAGGGCAGCACGACATTCCTCTACCATACACTTTCCACAGCAGCAGCAGCAAACTCCACACTCCTTCCTTTAAAAAACAAAGCACAAAAGAAGGCTGGCAGCCCCAGAGATGAGCCGATGCCCCTCGTACACGTCACCAGAGGGACCACGTTTCACAGGTGGGGTTGCCAGCGAGCCCGCAGCCCCGGCTCCCACCGGGCAGCCCTCCCCTCCGCCATCCCCGGCGCACAGCAGCAAGAAGCAGTCAGAGCCCCGGAGAGCAAACAGCCGAAAAGTGCCTGCACCCTCCCA
>JAOXNO010000020.1:11677504-11699709 GCA_028565335.1 Limnodromus scolopaceus
GGGGGGGTTGGGGGACAGTGACCCCCTGGGAAAGGGTGGCTGTGAAACACTTGAGCATGGAGCAGCCGTGGGATTCTGGGGGCCTCTGACCTGGGGTGGACCTACCGCCCTGAGGGGCAGCAGCCCGGCCCACCAGCTGTTCGGGGACACCTTGACTTCAGCAAATTTTGGGTGAAACTCATTAAATACAAGGCCAGGTGCAAGGCCCTGTACAACCTCAAGCACAAATACAGGCTGGACGGAGAATGGATGGAGAGCAGCCCTGAGGAGGACTTGAGGGTGTTGGAGGATGAGGAGCTCAACATGACCCAGTAATGTGCACCCACAGCCCAGAAAGCCAACCGCATCCTGGGCTACATCAAAAGCAGTGTGGCCAGCAGGTCCAGGGAGGTGATTCTAACCCTCTATTCCACTCTGGTGAGACACCGACCTGGAGTACTGCATCCAGCTCTGGGGCCCACAACATAAGAAGGACATGGACCAGTTGGAGCAGGCCACAAAGATGATCAGAGGGCTGGAGCACCTCTCCTATGAGGACAGGCTGAGAGAGTTGGGGTTGTTTAGCCTGGAGAAGAGAAGGCTTTGGCGAGATCTTCCGGTACCCAAAGGGGGCCTACAGGAGAGATGGGGAGGGACTCTTTATCAGGGAGCGTAGTGATAGGATGAGGGGTAATGGTTTTAAAATGAAAGAGGGGAGATTTAGATGATTAGATCTTAGGAAGAAATTCTCTACTCTGAGGGTGGTGAGGCACTGGAACAGGTTGCCCAGAGGAGCTGTGGATGCCCCATCCCTGGAGGTGTTCAAGGCCAGGCTGGATGGGGCTTTGAGCAACCTGGTCTAGTGGGAGGTGTCCCTGCCCATGGCAGGGGGGTTGGAACTCGATGATCTTTAAGGTCCCTTCCAACCCAAACCATTCTATGACTCTATGAAAAACAGCCCCCCACCCGTCTCACCTCGCTGCAGCTGCAACGCGGCTCTAAAAATAGCGGGGACCGGTACTGTCAAGTGATAAATATAACCGAGATCTCGTCTTCAGAGCGTGCAGCTCTGGCTGCCAGTCCCAACTCCCCCCTGGCCTTGCTGCCGGCCCGGGGATGCTGTTTTTGGAGGCTCCATCATGGACATGGCAGGCCACTCTGGGAATAGCCATGTACAGGGGGGAGCAGGACAGACAGTCACCTCACCCCCCTCCCCTCCACATGGTTTTCTGCAGAGGGAAGTGTTGGCTCAGATGTGCTGCTATATGGCCATGGAGTCACTGCCGACACAGGACCTCGTGTCCTCCTGGGGTGTCAGCCTGTTGTCATAGGAGATTTCTTGCTAATTAACCCCTAGATGGTCCCAGAATCAGTTTTTGGGCCATGAAAGTGTATTAAGTATACGGACCATATTAATTTCTGAGGGTGATGAGGGGAACACGTGACGCCCTGGTGCTCCTGGTGGTTTAGGAGCTGCTGCCTTGAGCCCCATGTCTGCAGGTGCTGGTTTCAGGGAGGAAGAGCCCAGGAAGCTGTTTCCCTGCACCCTTGCTCTTCCCTCACGGTGTGGGTTTCCAACACACTCCCAGGGCAATATTTAGCTTTTCTGCTCTTTGGCTTTGGGTGCCAGCTTTGCCAAGCTGGCAAGAAGCTCTGGTGTCCAACCAGGACAGGAGCAGAGGCTGTGGAAACCAGAAATGGGCTGAAAATGGCTCGGTCCCCACAGCATGGCTGCTTGTATGGGCTGCGTCCTCCAGCTTAAACTGGCCGAAATGCAATCAGGGTTAACAAATGGTTAATGAACCATTATTGGCCTGAACGGGAACTCAACTGGAACAACTTCAGTCACAGCTGAACCCACTGTGGAGCTCAGTCCAAAAGATTTGCTGGTTCAGCTCCTCGGCTGCGGGGAAATGTGGGCTCCTTTGTCCTTGACCAGAATAATACATTTCTGTTTATTGTGAGAGCAACGAAGGATTAATAATATCCCAAGTTATTTACCTCCTGCTTTTGAGTGCTGAGGGCTTGCGAGCGGTGTCCCTGCTGAGCACACTGTCCCTTAGCAACCTCCCCTGGTTTTTAAAACATGGGCTCGTTCCAGAAACAGGATTAAGGAACAGGACGTAAAAGCTCCTTTTAACAGGCTGGGTGGGGTGAGGGTGCTCCCGCTCCTCCCAGGCGTGGGGCAGGACCTCATCAACCGTGCCCATTTGGTGGGGAACAGTAACGCCGGCAGAAGACAGCAGTGGTCCAGAGAGCATCCAGAGGCTTGGAGGGGATGGGGATGGGGGGGGGGAAAGTTACTGCAGGAGCCGTAGGGCTGCCTTGCAGAGGGGACAGCCCACCCAGGGCTTGCCAGGAATGGGCTTCATCCAGTCCTTGCAAACCCCCCGGGGACCTGCAAAGGACTTCACGAGGGTCTGTGAAGGGCAAGCAGGAAGGTTTAGATGCGCGAGGCAGGGCTCTGCGCCATGGCTGGCCACCTTCCAGAGGCTCGCCTGCCGGGAGGGCCGGGAGGAGGGTGTTCCCCCAGGAAGATGAGGTGTCCCGGGCAGCGTGCGCGCGCGGTGGAACGAGGTCCTTCCGCCATGAGCTCCGCTGCCTGCGGGGCTTCCCTTTGAAGGGTGCGCTGGCGAGGTGACTGGGTGCCGGTGAGTTCATCGCTGGGTTAGCTCCCCGCCGGAGCTGCCAGCCCTGCCCCGACTGGCCAGCCCTGGGCTGGGGCTGCTCAGCCTGTTTGCCGGGCTGGTTGCCCCCGCCGGAGAAGCTGGCCGAGCACCGAGCTCCAGCAGGCTTGGGGAGCTGACACCAGCAAGGCTCCTGCCGCGGCTTTAATTGCACTTAATAGTTTTCATCAGGGAAGGGTGACGTCCCCATGCACACACTCGTTTGGGGTTGGTGTGGGCGGGTTTCGCAACCGCAGAAGCGCCTCCGAGAAGTAGGCGCATCATCTCCCGAAGCTGATGGGGCAAGATGTGCCTCCACAAGGGGTGACGCCACCACTTGCATCGCCCTCCTCCCCGCCCCCCCCGCACCAGCAGGGTGGCCCATGCCACGTACGCCTGGTCCAAGTCCACGTAGGTGAAGCAATAAAGGACCCCGAGCACAGGAAGGAGCCCGGAAAGACCTGGAGCCCTGCCAGGGAGAGATTGCAGGGAATTTTAAAAAGCCCTTGGAGGAAGCTGGTGGGAATCAGCTGTCAGGTTGCTTGGGGGCCCCCTGGGCAAGCTGGGCCGGGGTGCGGAGTGGTGGCAGGGCTGGACTGGGTGCCCCGCAGTGACTCATGGCCTCGTCCCAGCTGGCAGAGGAGACAGAGAAAGCCCAAGGGGCAGGTGTGCGAAGAGAGCGTTGGGTGTCACTTGCCCTTGTAATGGTGTGCCGCGCAGGCATCTTCTCATCAGGATGCCGCAAAAGGGCTTTGGCTTTTCTCTTTCTCGCAGCCTCAGCCCTCCACACGCTGTGGAGAGACCTTGGCTGCTGCAGTGTTGCCTCTCGGGGTTTTCACACTGATCGTCCTCCCCATGGTTAGCAATGGAGGACACCAAGGTTGAACACTGCCTCTCTTTCCCCACGCATGTCTCAAGAAGGGGATGTGCCCCGGTGCCGCACGGTGCCATGACAGGACCGGGGGATGTCCCCAGGGGAGTTTGGCCAACCTGGAGCATAGCCAGCCTTTCCCCCGCTGGAACCTGTTCCCAACAATGTGCTTGGTTTACCTGTTTGACCGAAACAGCTGTAAAACTGGAGATATGAATCAGGCTCGGAGAGTTCCCTGCCAGAGGAACCCTCTGCCTCTCGGGGGTAGGGGTGGTGTTCCCTCCTGGCACTGGGAGAACCCCTCTCTGCATGGCTTGGAGCAGGGCTGGCAGTCACAACTCAGCCAGTCACTGCGGTTGCCTGACTGAGCCCCTCTGCCCACCAGTGCCTCATCTCAAATTGGGGATGTCTGCTGGAATTCAGAGCCCTGATGGGAAAAGTGGGCGGTGACAACACCATGGAGGAAAGATGGATCTGATACCGTGGTAAGGTCAGGCCAGGCTACTTCTTCCTCCTAAACCCCACATGACCCTTGCAGCTCCATCAGCTGCCCTCCAGCACCTTGCAAAAGAGGGCTGAGTTGTGACCACCATGGGAGGACTTAGGCACTGAGGAAGAAAAAGACCTTCCAGGCTGCACAGCTGGATGCAGGTCATTAATTCAGTGCTTTAGCCACTTTGCTGCTTTGTCTCTGAGACGCACAGGGGGTTTCCAGAGCCAAACAGGGATCTTGGCTGTAGGCAACACTCAAGCGGTCCATGCTGGAGCTGCTGGCAGATGGTGTAACGAGGGGCGAGAGCTGCAGGTTGCAGCTTGGTGGACTAAGGACACTTGGCAGGAAGAGTTTCTGCAAGGGAGATGTGCAGCCCCAGCTGGGTACCCAGAGGAGGGTTCTCCACGTCTTGAGGTTTTGCAGGACAAAGCCACGGCATATTTGATGTCATGTTGGTTACATCCTTCTCTGAGCAGGACACCAGCCTGGCAATGTCCCTGCCTGTCCCTGCCAGAGGTACTCAAGGGGTGCCTGGCTACCACCCCGTACCCAGTGCTGGAACAACACCTGGGGACAGTATGTGCCTGCTCGGCACTAGGGTAATAATCCCTGGAATCCACCCGGGAAATCACCCCTCGCTGCTGGGCACACAAACATCCCCCTGCTGCCACTTTACACCTTGGGATCACCCATCGTCCCAGCCAATTCGGCTTCACTTAGCGGCCCTCTGGCCTGACCTGCAGCCAGGGAGTTGGGGGACAGGCTGTGGGTTTAGGATGGCAGCATGGACGGGCTACCGAAGAGAGTGCCCCTGGTCTGGGTGAGCCCCAGGGAGAAACGCACCGTATCCCAGTGCTGGCTGTGGGAATGGGTCCCTCCCTCATTTTCTCATGCCTCAGCTTCTCCTGCTGCAGCTTCCCTGCAGAAATGTTTAATTTCCTTTGTGCCTGCCTTGGAAGAAAAAAACAAAAAAAAAAAAAGGAAAACTTAAAAAAAAAAAAAAGGGAGGAACTGATAAGCCCTGTTTGCCCACCCAGATAGCACCGGCCCCAAACAGCCGGCCAGTGTGGGCTGTGCTGGGGCTGGTGCGTGCCAGGGCTGCCCGGAGCTGGGCTGTGACGTCTCGGCCTTGCTGCTGCCCTCTCTCCCAGCCACGCTGGCAGCCTTCACCCATGCCAAGTGTGTGAGCCAGGGCCAGTAGCAGGAGGCGAAGGTCCCCTTGCCATCACCTTGATGGGGTGGTGAAGGCTGGGGCCACCCAGAAATGCCCCCCACTGCTGCAGGCAGCCTCAGGGTCCAAGGCTGCCTGATCACTACTCTGGGTACCTGCCTGCACCTAAATTTTTGGCATTTCTCCCTGGCCACCCTCGGGGCTGAGCCCTTCCCCTCAGCCCTGTGACTCGGAGCACTCGCAGGGATGCTGCATCCCACGCAGTCCTGGCACCCTGGGGTGCTGCATCCCCTCTTCCACTGCCTGGGCATTTCCTGGAGGACATGGATGCTGAGAAGCAGGGCTGAGCTTTGCCGGGATATGGGCTCTTTGAACCCCATGCTGGGGATGACAACAGCTCCAGGGCTCCACTGCAGGGAGGGAGAGAAAAGCTCCTTCCCTGCTGCCTGCTGCTGGGGAGTTGCTGAGCTCTGTGGGGTCCATCTGGAAACTGAAGTCCGGGGGGTATATCCCCATGTCCGTCACCGAAAATTTAGGGCAAAGGAAAATCCCTTCCCACGCCTGGCTTGGTCAGTGGATGCTGCCTGTTGGCACAAGGTGGCAGCCCAGCCCAGCTTATTTTCAGCAGGACCATGTCCGGCACCTTTTGTGGGGAGCTGGGCTCTGTCCCCCAGACTTGGGGTGTGTGTCCTCAGTGGGGTGTGCTGCCCTTGCCCTGCTGGGGTCAGCCTTACAGGGGCAGGACAAGCCCTGCTGCAGGAGGAAGCCCCAATGGGCACAGGGAGTGGCAGTGGGGCCACCACCTTGGGGGTGTTGGCCAAACTGGCGATGGTGGCACAAACCAGAGCCTGTCCCCTGCCAGCAGCGGGAAGCCTTGGCAGAGAGCGTCCCCTGCAAACACGCACCCAGCAGGTCGAAGCAAGACCCAGACAAAAGCCTGTCTCCTACCAGGTGTACATTTTCCCAGAGGAGGGCCCAGGGGTTCCACTCACGTCACCCACCCACTGGATGAAGGACCACCCCTGGGCACTAAGAGATCTCTGCTCAGAAGTGTGGCAGTGAGCCCCCCGCCAAAGACACAGGGCAGCCCTGCTCATGGACACCCATGGGTTGCACCTTGGCTGTCCTGGCTCTGCTGCACCTTGCTTCTATAAGGAGATCTGGGGACAAGGGACATGCTGGTGGGCTCCAGCCCAGCAGCTCCTGGGATAGAGAGGACTTGCGGTGAGGCCACACCAGGTGCATGGGGGCTACCAGGACCTTCTTTAAGGGTCTTTCTGAGAAAGAAGGAGTAACATAGGAGTGAGGGAAATGAGTCAGCACAGCAATGAGGAATAACAGGCTCTTTGCCCTTTGCCTCACGGCCTCTCCCCTGGGGAGCAGGGACGCCCTGGGGTCTACAGTAACCAGCCCAAAGTGGGGCTATTAGGATGCATTAAAAGTCTTCACAGGCTTCTCACCCTAACGAGGCCGTGAACCTCCAGCAAAGGGATGGAGAGAGGTGTTTTTACAAAGTCATGGTTCTGTGGGAATTCTGGTTCTTTGTCATCAGATCTCACTTCTCCCCATGTCCTGTTGTTTCCCTCTGCCTGTTGTAGGCTGGAGGCTGTTTTGTGGTCAAGACTCCCAATGGATATGTTCAATGAGACAGCCGTAAGGAGGCATGGCAGGCTCCCATTTCTTCCCTCCGTCCATCCATGCATGCTTTGCAGGTGCATTTTTGTAAGACGAAGAAGAGCTGCAAAGTTCCTACCATGGGATAATTCAGTTGATCTTCCTGATGGATCCTGGATCAGGTCTGGCGTTTACCTGTGTATCCCAACCAGCCAAACCTGCACAGTGTGTGTCTGTGCTACTGGACTGACTCCATCTTGATGTGCACCCTTTTCCATCTTCTATTTGCTCATTTGTAACGGGGACACATGAGAATGCTGCTGGTGTGATAGACCTTGGTAGAGATCTGCACCAGCTAGCTTTTCCTTTGGGTATATAGTCAAATCTCATGCCAGACCTGTTTACTTCCTTGTTGGCACCATAATCTGATCCTTGGCTACCTGAGGCTGGGAGCTGGGCACCCCTAGCCTTTCCTGTCATTGCAGGACCCCTCTTTCCAGGCACTGCACCTTTGTCTTTAGGCCAGTTTTGGGGGATAGGGACCGCTCGCAGCTTCTGTAGGAAACTCTGGCAGAAGGATGCCTCACTGAAAGGTTGATCTTCCCCTCCGTACATCTTAAGCACACCTGCATCTGTTGAGGAAAACAGGTCAGAAGGAGTGCATGGAGCAGGGGGCTCCATTATCAGGCAGGGGTGGGCAGCACCAGCACACTGCTGCACTGCCAGCGTGCCCGTGGGGTACCCAGAAAAACCCCACCTGAGCATCCACCTGCCTGCAATTGCTCTGCGTGCTCAGATGTACAAACATACCCCAGACCACAGCATGGGCATCTCTGCACTTGGGGATAACAGGGAGAGGACAAACCCTCCTGTCCCAAATCACAGCCTGTCACCTCTGCTGCTTGCACTGGGCTGGGACCCTCTCGGAGGTTTCTGGGGTGCTGCTTGCAGGCAGGATGGGAGCTGCCAGGTCTGGCTGTGCCAGAGAGAGGTCCACTCTGGTCATTATTTCTGTCTCAGTTTGGGGGCAAACAGCTCTTACTGGGCCCCTTCAGCTCCCCAATGCCCAGCCCTGCCCGCCATGCCTCTGCCCTTCATTTCAGTGAACACGCTCAATCCCTCACCCGCCTCTCAGGAGGATTGAGAATTAAAAGATGCAAAAATCCCCGCCAGCTGCCCGCGCGGGGCTCCCCGGATGAGTCTCACAGGCTCAGTGCAGACGAGTGTGCAAGCATATGAGGTCATGGCCACGGGGGAGGCAGGAGGCCCCGGCCCCCCAGCTCCAAGCACCATCCCAGTGGAAGCATCTGCCAGGATGCAGATCTCTGGTGCCATGGCTCGGGGCTGAGAAAAGCCCTCTCACCGGTGGGCTTTGGACTACGCTGGTGGAGGATGCTGCAGCAATGCCGGCGGTGAGAGCAACGCATGGGAAGTGTTTTCAGGCTCTCTGCAGCAATTTTCAGCCCAGAGGACCTGCCTCTGTGTCTTTCATCCTTAGATACGGAAAAAAAAAAGAAAAAAAAAAAGAAAAGAAAGCAAGCCCTACTAGCAAAGCTGACTTTAGTTCAGAGTAGGAAAAAATACATCCCAAATGTGACATAGTGATGATAAATGCCACTTGCAGATGCGGCTTATGTCATTAAGTGAGTCCTTTGGCCACCATATCCATGATGCAGAGGCAAAAGGGCACACAGAGCATAGCATTTTTCAGCAAAGCTCTCTGGTATGAGAAAGGAAGAGCTCACAGGTCAGGAAGAGATCACAGCTGTCTCGCTCCAGGTGTAGGTGGCTGCAGCGCTGGGGTGAGGGGCGCTTGGCTGCTTTTTGGGGTACCTGTCCCCAGGCAGTGCTATCTAAACCTGCTTCACTGGGACATGATATTTCCAGAAGCTGGCTTCTGGTCCTGTCAGGGCTGGCTCTGGAGTTTTATCTCTGCCGGCTGCAGCTGGAATAAACTCACAGGGGAGCTCGGGGGTGCATGCATCTCATAAAAGTGCTGCTCTGCAGCGCGCATGCATCCACCCTGCTGCCAAATGGGTGAGGGAAGGAAAGAAGATAATGTCCATGAATTAAACTTCCAGCCCTTTCCTCCTCCATTACTAATCCCCATTCAGATTTAATCAGGCAAAGAGTGTATTTCAGTCCTTGCGGCCAGAGTGGTTGCAGCAACAACCGGATCCAGAGGGGCTGTACCCCAGCGGCTGTTGTGCAAGCTCGCAATAAAAAGACAAACCTGGCTGGGAGAGGTTGGAGCAATGCAGCAGGTAGAGACAACACCAAGGGGCACCGAGGAAAACCAAAGTCAGCGCCGCATGGATCTGAGCCCTCTCGCTGAGCCAGTCAGTCAGCTCACATTCTGGGAGCATTGCAAGACGAGCGTGGAGGGATGCAGAAGACCTTAGAGATGAAGACAAGTGGACAGTGGAAAACTGGGAGAGGTGGATGACAAGTGCAGTAGGTCGATGTGGTTTCTCTTTAGGAGTGTGTCAGCCAGATGGGTCCAACATATGCCAGGAAAATTGGGGTTTTGCTGAGAGAGCTTTGCCCAGAGATGTTCTGGATGCCCCATCCCTGGAGGTGTTTGAGGCCAGGCTGGATGAGGCTTTGAACAACCTAGTCTAGTGGGAGGTGTCCCTGCCCATGGCAGGGGGGTTGGAACTTGCTGATCTTTAAGGTCCCTTCCAACTCTGACCTATGATTCTATGAGACTCCTTCCTGAGAGGCAGTGGGGAAATATCAGAGGTCTTCTGCTGAAAGGCTCTGGAAGATCTTGGTATGGAGAAGGACCTGGTTTGAAGACAATATATGGGTTACAGCCTGTAAAACTGGCAGGATAATGATTTTGTAACCCACGATGGAAGGATTTGATGTATATGAAGGGCTTTGTTCTAGCCAAGTTGAACTTGAGGCCATGGTATGCATCTGTGAGGAGAAAATTGTGGCAGATTTAGGCTCATTTTGGACAAAGGAAGCCAGGTTTGGGACAGAGAGGCAGATCTGTGAGTCCCCAGCATGGAACTGTAAGGGCTGGTGCCCATATTCAGAGATAAAGCATAAGATTAATCTGATCTGACATTTTTCACCCTCTGAGCTAAGGCTCCCAAGTTCCCTTTACAGTCAGTGGAGAAAAATAGGTATTTTCAGGTCATCTAACCTAGTTTGAATACGTATTTGAGGGTGAAGGGAACTGTTCCTGAGAAGTTTTTCCATGGATTATAAAAAGAGATGCAGTCAGAATAGCTCAGAGATCTACGCTGCGGACACCTGCATTTGCCCAGCTAAATCCTGACCCAAAGGGAATCTCACAGAAAGCCCAGGGGGACGTCCACTCTAAAAGACACCCCATAGGAATGACCAGAGAGGACACAGGACACAGAATCTGAAGGAAAATGAGGTCTCCAGGAGAAAAACGGGATCGATGACCCAGTGGTGGCAATCAGGGAGGACAAAGCGTCTGCTCACCCTCTAACACTGCAGCAGGACAGCAGCAGGACTAAGAAGGGGCTAGAAAATGTCCTCAGGAGCCTTGCAGAGAAGCAGAGCAGTTGTACAGGCTTGCAGAAACTCACTGACAGGGGAAAGCTCTTGCTTTTGCTTCATGGCCAAGGCACTGGCACATCCCAGCTCCACGAAACAGCTAAAGCTGCCCAGGTGGCTGGATGAGCGCAAAAAACCATAGAAATGATGAGGCTGAGAGCATTCAGTGTGGATGGCCTTGGAGGAAGGTGCAAGGATAAGTTCTGGAAAACTCAAAGGGCAAGTTTCTTTGTCTTGGCTTGCTGCTGGGGGAGCTGCCGTCTCCCAGATGTGCTGGCTGTTCGGCTCTTGGCCGGAGACTCTCATGTGCATTGCAACCCACTTTTCCCTGCTGTTGGGAAGGGTTCATGGTTTGGCTGATTGTCCAACACACACCTAAAGCACCAGAAATGCTCTGCTATTCCTTCCAGAAAGCTGAGGCAGGATACAGATGCCAACTCCTCCATCCCCACACGCAGACGTAATTCGTATTAAAACTTAGTACCTAAGGGGCCTTCATATTGCTTTCGCAGCCTCCTGCAGTTAGAGATTTTGGTCTGTAGAAACTCGCTCTGTCAGCACTACACTGGTGAGGCCACAGGGAGAAACTTTCCCTAAATAACACCAAAACTAGGCAGTTTTCTGGTAAATCCTCAGATTACAAGCTACCCTGAAGAAACACATTAGGTTTGACCTACAAAGCTCCTGAGTACTTTCAGCCTCAACACTAAAACCTCCAGGTCCTGCAGGAAAACACGCACTTCATTGCTGCTGGATGCTGTCTTAGCAGATCTGTGCACACAAAAGCAGGACTTGGGCTGCTTGGTAGTTTCATCTGAGATCTTTAGAGAAACTTGGCTGCCTTATGGGAAGGTGGATTCAGACAGGGATGCTTTCCTTCTACATCTGTGCTGTCTCTGGAGGGTGTCCTGGTGCCATAATATCTGGCTTTTTGCAGTCAAGCATGCCATGGATGATGCAGGCTGTTATCAGACCAAGGAATCGGGCTTTTCCCTGTGGATGTGCCAGCCAAGGCTTGGCTTTAAGGGGCTTCTGAATGCAGAAGACAGCACTGGTGTCACCAGATGGGAACAGGAGGTGATAGATGGCTGGATGAGAGCTACAGATTAGAGGGGAATTGCTGGGTAGGGGAAGAGGCAAGTGATGGATAAAAGATCCTGTGGTAGAAGCAGAAATCTCTTTACCCGGTATCTTTGTGAGTTGTCAGCAGTTTTGCATGTATCCCATGGGAGATAAATGACTAGCAAGTAAGGATCAAAAGACAGGGAAAAATTCTGGTATCTGCCTAAAATTTCCTGCATTTTGGATGTTGACTTTTTCTAGGTATATGCATTTGCCAGTACTCAGCATTTTTCCAGACAGAATTTCCTATGTTAATGTGTGTAGGTCTGAACATGAAAGCAAACAGCATCTGGAAGCAAACAACTTGTAAGGAGAGCCATCAAGAATTCCAGTCTGCAAACCACAAAATGATCCCTAGCACATGTAAACGACTCTGCCAATCTGTTTCTTTCCTACCCACTAAGCATAACAATGATACTGGGTTCATTTCCCCAGTTGAGGGTCTTACTGCTCACACCTCAGCTCTACCAGCAGGCTCACATCAGCATCTCCCCAAACAGCAGGAGGACCTCTGACTACTGTAGGCAATCTCCCAGCCACCCAGGCAATACCTATCCTACAGCCAGGCCAGCTACAGTGGAGCCATTCCCCAAGCTCTGCTAGCATTCAGTTTCCCACTGGCAAGGGAAACAGCCTTGCTAATGACTAGAAATCCTGAAAGCACCAAATAATTTAGACGCAGGCTCCCTCGGGAAGAGGAATGGCATATGCAAGCAGTTACCTAATCATGGTCTAATTACCCAACTGGAATTTGGCCAGGATGCTGGGACTAAGAGCAGCACCCTAAGGAAAGGGTTGTAGGGTCTCTGGTGAGTGTGTGCACTAGGGATCTTGGCTTTGTACACTTAATGGAATGTGTAAAGGGGCAGAAAGCATGTCTGGTACCCCCCCGAATCTTCAGGCATAAGCAGATGTCGTTTCAGGTAGGTTGCTTCATCATGGCTTCTTATTTTTAGAAATTAGACACCCACCTCTGCTTCCTGGCAGATCTTAGGCACCCCAACTATTAATTGGCAGCATCAGGTTTTGGTCTACATGGGTGGGCCCCAACTTAACCTTCTGCTGATCCTCTCATGATCCTATCATCTCGTACTGATGGATGTCACTACAGGCTGTGAGGTTTCAGTGCTCAGATGTAAGAAACTACACAAATGGGGACAGGAAATGGCATCTCAGCAGACCAAGAAAGTTAATTTCCCATAGGTGATGGGAGGTTAGACCTGAGCCTCTGACACCACCTGACCTGATCTCAGTGGCGTTACTCCATCACTGCCTTTTCTCCAGGATTGTTTTGCTTTTGTGTCCCTTTCTTCAGTGAGAAACAACAGTTGCTTGCTTAAGATGAGACCTGACAAACTTGTGCCAGCATCAGGCACAAGTTAAAGGCATTGCCAGCACCCAGGCTCTAGTTGTAGGCTCTGAGAGATGCTTCAGCTAAGTCCTTCTCAGGCAGATGGGAAGAGATGAGAAAGAAGAAAAGCACGGAGGGAAACAATAGCCTTGTGGTAATTTAGGTACTGTTCATAGGGGAGCTGAGGGCTGGAGGTGCTGGTGGCCCCTTTGGGTGGGTTTGGACATGTCTTCTGGGAAAGGTGAGGGATGGCTGCTGTATCATGGTGAGGCTCAGGGCTGCCTCAGTGACCCACAGAAGAAATCTCTGGCAGTTACAATTTAGTAACTGTGGACTTTTCACTGCTCGGCTTTGGCAGCTTGCTGCCAAGGCAAACTTCGACTGTGGCAGGATCCTTGCAGACCCCTTATCACAGCCTCAATGTTTAAACAACCATACCTGTGCCAGGCTATTTCTCTCCAACCTTTGCTGATTTTCCTAAGCAGTTTTATGTAACCAGCTGGGTTGGATTTCCATTAGTATAGAGCAAAGCCGTATTGCCCTTTTTTGTTGTTTTATGATGGAAAGTAAAGTTGGAAGAACAGTATTTTCCTCCTTTTTAAAAATTATTTTATTTCTTTTTATCATCAGCTCTTGAGAGAGGCTCAAAGAGCTTGTGAGTGGTGTCTGTTCTGGTTACGACATAAAATGATAATACCCAGCCTAAGAAACAGGGGAAATCTGAGACTGGTAGCTACAGTTTTTAATATTGCTTTTGTATTTTCTCATATCAATTTATTTCACTCAAAGATGCAGCAAACAGCATAGAGAAATAGTCCCTAAATGATACTCATCCTGTTCAAACAGATGTTATTCAAGGCGTTCCTGGGGAAGACTGCAAGATTTGTTATTCTTTCAAAACCCACCCTCTGAGACCTACCACTAGGGATACACTAGGTGAAGCTCAGCAACACACTTATATCAGTAATAAAGAGTTATGGTCCATAAAAACAACAGCTTTTGGGCTGTAATGCTACATCTTCTGCGACTTACCTTTACCTGCACCTTGCTCTGTTATTAAGGAAAAATCTGCCCTGCAACTGCCAGGCAGGCTGTATTGTGGACACAAGTAAGTAAAATCTGCAGACTCCTAAATTCTTATTTTCATTGTTTAAAAAAGGAGATTTGAGGGAGGAAGGGGAAAAAATAAACTCTGGACAGTGAGATGCTTCCTAATTATTAGTTATTGCTTGTCTTAAACTGCAACAATCATCAGCAGAGTGCTGGACATTGCATGGGCATTTATTAAAATGGATAAGCTTCTCTCATCTTTGCATTTAAAATTATTTGGAAAAGGATTTTTCTAAATCCTTTGAGGAAAAAAAAAAAGGGGGGGGACAAAAAGGGGAGTCAAAATCTGAACTCGAGAGGCTCCTGGGTGCACCAGGAAGGACAGAGCTGCGAAGTGCTTGTTTTCTGCTGGCCCCTCTGAGGAGGCTGGTGGCAGAAAGCGTTCACAACAGGGCTTTTATTCTCCTGTGGCAGCTCTGGAAGCCTGGCGTGCGTGTGCCCGGGGGAGGACAAGCCTGCCTGCCTGCTTTCCCCCTGTTCTTCACGTAGCAGGAAGGCAGGGTACACACGCACGCTGCCTGGGCTCCAGCGCCTGTGGAAGAACTTAGCTGCAGGGTTAAACAGCCTGTTTGCATAGGAAATGTCAGTCACTTGGCCGCTTCTAGAGGGCTGGTGGCTACACTGGTAGACTGTAGGGGCCTGACCTTCCCCTGCAAGGTGTTTTATTCCTCTAGAAAGTAATTTACAAGAGCACTATAAAAATCCTCTGACAAAAACTGTGTTGCTCATAAATACAGTTAAATGCCCTCCCATATTCTTCATGGGTCTTACCAAGGCATATTTTATTCTAATATAGAAGCTGCCTTTCTCTCCCTGCTTCTCTCAGATAACAGATACATTACGACACGAAATCACACCAGAGGGGAGGAACTCTGGCCAGCTGCTCCACAGAAAAATGAGAGGGATCTGGTATCCTTAAGGGGTAACACGGTTTCTTTCATGCTTGTGATGCTCTTTGCTAGAAGTTGACAGACTCTGCGGCTTTTGACTGTGGTCTTGGAGTGGTGAAGCAGGTCAAGCAGACAGAAGAGTCCTTTGTGGTCTGACTGTGCTTCTTCCTCAGAGCCCATCACTTCAGCTATATTCCCCAACAACTTTAACTTTGACAAATAGCTCCTCTTTTATCTCTGACAAATGTTCCTCTTCAATGAATAAAAACTACAAAAGCAAGAGAAAAGCTATCCCCCTAGGCTTCTCTATTGAAGAATAACCTTCTGCACTCCTCAAATGTGTGTTAATGTGAACGGAACAAAAACTGAAGACACAGCTGTAAGGCAGGAAACAAGCCTGGCTGGGGTGAGGGGTTTTGCACCTTGCCAAGTTAAAAGCAGCTCCTCCTGGAAAGGCAAAATATCTGATTTCTTTAAAATAAAATAGTTATTCCCTCCCTTTGTAATAGGGAAGCCATGGCTCAATGTAAATACGAATTCGACCAAAGCGGAGCGTGGAATAGCAGAATGAGTGCCACCTATTCCTATTAAATCAGGCGGTGGTTATCTGGCAGAACCACATGGATCCGTGTAGCTGATCTGAGGCATCAACGTCAGGAAATAAGGCCTTGATCCTGATGTGACCTGCCGTGCACAATACGTGACATCCACACCTGAGCAGTGTTAACTCAAACAGAAAGAGATACAAAGCAGAAATCAGTCAATCAGAGCCAGTGATCTCTGGATCACTCAGAAAAGGTGCCGTTTTTAGGGCTGGCAAAGCAAAATTAGAGAGGGGAAGGGGTTGCTGTCTCGTGGGTACATATTTGAAAGAAAGAAACACTATTTTAACCAAAGGCAAAGCTGGTGGAAGGATGAACAACATGAGTATGTTGGAGATGACGGCTGCTGACAGGTTCCTCTAAAGTACCAGAGGAAAACCCCAAGCTGTTTGTGAAAGGCACAGGGCTGTGGAAAAGGGGCAGTGCCACCATAGGGACAAGGCTTCTGACCTCAGAGGTCTCTTCAGTCCTGTGTCCCCATGTCCCTAGCTCCTGACTGCCAGACATATGTGTCTAGGGGAGACAGCTAAAGAGAAAACGTAGCCAAGAATAAATATTGCTCGAAGGACAGTATTTCTGCTGACCAGAAAGATCATTTCAGCTTAAGGATGAGGTTCTCAGGGCACCTGAACATCCTTCAGTTCATGGATATGTTATGGCACCTGCTTTTGGGGGAGCAGCAACTGTGCCAGTGTCCATGCTGGCCGAGTGAGGGGGTCACTAGCAGACAGCACCAGTCCTAGCATGCAGGATCAAATCTGGGAGAAATATCCCCTGTCAGGGTCTACCCTTCACACAGATCAGACAGAGGCATTGTATGTGTGTAGCCCTGGGTGTAACCTGCAGTGTGATCTTATTGTGGTGCTAAGGGACAAAGTGCCCCAATATGAGCAAGAAATGCTGTGTTTGAGATGCTTGGGATAATTGCATGAGAAATGGGTTCAGTTCTATGGACTCCAGCATGAACAGTTGAAAGAGTTTTCTGCACAGCAGCTGTAATTGAAAGGTCAGTTCCCATGGAAGCTGCCCTCTTATGCAGAGGTTTTTTTCCTTGAGATGAAAGGATGCTTCTTGCCTCTCCAGCCTTTTGAACATGGATTTGCAATCTAAAAGCTGGCAGACCTCTTTGTGTTATCTGTCTTAACTGGTTGTGTGGTGACAGTGTCCAAGCATCTCATAATCACTAATGTATTTATAATCAGGATACCCCTTATCTTTAATACCTCCTTTCTTACTGAATTATCACAACCTCCATTTTGTGGATTGAAAATTAAGGCACAGAGACTAAACCCTACCCAAGTGCTCATGCTATGGAGGAAGGAAAGCTAAACGGCTGCAGAGAGCTTCTGAGCATGCCAAAGGGAAAGACTCAGGAGAGGAACTTCAATGGCGTGGTGGCAGGTTGAACAGGGCAGTTGGAGAGTCTCAGATTCAAAAGGGAATTAAAATGAAGCCACTGACTAGTGCCTTAGTTTGCTACACCACTGTCACTTCCAGATGTCAGAAATCTTTTGGAAAAGTCAAGATGGGGACAGTGGAAAGAAGATGCCCTGAGTTGGAGCCTGAAGTTTCGCTGGTTGTTCAGTGGGGGCTGCAGCCTCTCGCTGTCCTGCCTGTGCAGAAGTTCCACCCATTCCCAGAACTTTAAAATTTCATGGGGGTCATCCTGTTGGAGCATTTTGGAATGCTAAAACCACCATTATCATTTACATGTGACCAAGAGGATTGCAGGCTGCTTCCCTCCAAGTTTCAGTGCATGTACATGGTGTTCTTCAGCTGCTGCACTGGTTCTTGGCTGTGATCCACTCCAGGGAAAGCTGCATTTCAGGATGCTATTGAGATGGTTCCAGCACACAGGGAAGACACCATGCAGTGTTGTGAAAAAGATCCTGTGATCCTCTGGCTGTTCTGCAAATGTTACATTTCATTAGTAAGCAAACAGAGCAGAAATACCAGTGAAATCCAGTTCAGTAACCTGTTACCTTTACAGCCAAATCTGAGGGTTGCATCCCAGTACTGGAATATCAATCAACTGCTTAGTCTTTATTCAGTACTCAATTCCTGCCAAATGTCATAGGGTAGATGAAAAGCTTTTTTTTCTTTATCTTTAGAGCTTAGCCCTGAAAACCACGTCTGAGATGATTTTTTTTTTCTGTCAGTTGCATAACAGAAAAATGGTTTAACAGATCTAAAGCCTTTGATTTAAAATAAAATCCATGTGGGTTTGCTACACGCCAAGTTTCAGCTTGAGCCGTTCTCCAGTGGCAGAAACACAAAACTCAGAAGAGGCAGAAGAACAAAAAGAGAAGAAAAAAGCGCAGTTTACTTAGACTGCAAATATAGCTACAGTATCACTCTCTGAACAGGGAAACTATAGCAAACAGGCAGGTATAAAACAGCTGGCAAGCTGCGGTGAGCGGAGGATTGCCCTTTTATTACTTTCCTACCCAACAGCAAGTGAGCTGAGAGCAATGGCTGGGGTCTGAATCGCCAGAGAAAATTAACTCTTGCTCTGCAGGGAGTTAAAAACTGGGTATGGCTTTGGAGTTGTAAGTAAAGCCTTCTTTCTGAGTTTGCAGAGCACCCCAGTCTTTGTTCAGAAAGGCACATAGTTTCAGTGTGTGTGGAGGGTGCTGTAGGGTGCTCGCTGCGCTGTATTTTTCCTCTTTAATTCAGTAAAATTCTCCATTAAAAAAAATTACACTGCTGGCAGAGGGTACTGCCTGTGCTACCAGAGTGTGCCGTCAGCTGCAGAACTGAGATCCAGTTTGCGACAACAGGATTTGGGGCTTTGCTTGTAGTTAAGTGTTTGTGGACCCGTCATTCCCTTTTGTGGATTTATAGAAACAGACCCAGAAAGATGGTTCATCTTTAAGAGGCTGAGGACAGCACAGGAAGTGGTGGGATTTTTTTGTCTTCCTATGACAGTGTTTTTTATCCCTAATCTATTCTGGTATTTATGACGATGACATCCAGAGGAAGAACTAGAAAAAATAACAGAGAAGGATGCGTTCAGGTAGTGTCATTCATCTGGGAAAACATAAGGGAGTTGATTTCAAGGAGCAAGCACAATTTAGAAGAGGGTAATTCTACCTAGCAAAAGTTTCTCGGTAGAGGCATGGTCCTTCTCCCAGCCTATCTATCTGAAGTGGAAAGGAGAGGAAGGGGGAACAGACATGCAAGTAACCACTGTATTTGGGAATTGGGAGTTATACAAATGATGATCTCTTTTGATTAGATAAAGACTGGTAAAACACTTGTGTCTAATTACACCTCAGAACTGCAGGGAATTTATAACATCTATCATAATCCCAGCCTCCACGGTTACTGCTGGTAGTAAGATATCTCATCCTGGCTACAAGGTGCTTCCTTGATTGCCACGCTCACTAATAACACCTTACTATGGTTTTAAATTGTGTATGACATCATCTGCCCTTGATGAGATAATTTCTGTATTATGGTAGCGTTTACCAGCTGTGGGCAAGACAGGGACTTGTTGTACCAGGTGCTGTGTGACACGCGAGGTGACAATCGTGGCCTCAAAGGCATTAATTTTTAAATTAGGTCAGGCAGAGCAAAGGGGCCTGGCAAAGGGAAGAGGGTGGCTGTGGCGGGATTGTAGGGTTGTGGCAGAGTTCAGCTCACGCACAGTTTAAGGGTTTTCATTTGAACGAGGCTGGAAAGAAAGTTGGGAATGGAAGGGCATCAGAACAGCTCAGGGACACCTCAGCAGATCTGCTGTTGAAGAGCTCTGAGGGTCTGAACGCAGAGGAGCAGTGGAGACCTGAAAAAGCTGGGGAACTGGTGTCCTACCCTATGGCATGCGGGAGATAAGTAATAAAGGACTTTTTAGAGCAAAACACTAATGTTTCCTGAAATTAACTGAAAAGCCAGTGTTGTGCCTGGCTCACAGGTGGGGCAGGCTTTGATCACGTGCAGCCGAAATGCAGAGGTTGGTGCGCTGGAGCCCTCACAATATGTCATGGTTGTGCTTGAATAACAGGTAAAGAAGCAAACCAGAGCTTTTGACAAGTTCAGAAGCATTTCAGCAGCAGAGAAGCCAGTTCAGGGGCAAGGAGAGGCGATTCCTTCCCTGTCTGGCTCAGTGCTGGCACTTGCAGCTCCCTGTCTGCATTCACACTGCTAAGTGGAAGCGTTCCCAGTCCCGTGAGACAGCCTCTGGTAACACCTTCAGCACACAGTCTGCTTGTTTGTTTGCAGGAACAAACAGCGATGCCTTTTGGTGCCTCAGAGATGTTTTATATATATTTTTGACACATTTCCTTGAGCAGAAGCACATCAGTCATAAGGGCAGTACAACACACTGAGCTGGACGGGGCAGAAAGCAAACCTTTCCTGCCTAGGTCTGAATTTTGGGAATGTTGGCTGAGTCTTTGAAACACCCAGCTAGGAGCGTTGTCCTCTGTGTGGACTTTTGAGTTATTCTAAACATCAATGCAATAGCACTCAACATTGTATGACACTTTGCTGTAGAGTTTCAGTATCAGAAATGATTTGTTTCTCCTGGGATCCTCTGTTTGGAACTAGAAGCACATTCTGCAGTGTTACGGTTATTTATAGGTTGGGATGAAGCAGCGCTAAAAGCATTAGAGGCCATCAGAGAAAACTACTAGAACCAGCTCAAGGGAGACCACAGAGTGATTCTTCCTGCAACAGGCAGCAGACCTAAGAAATAGCTCCTCAGTAGATGGGGATGTGAGGACTTTGCAGGGGTCTGCGAAAGACTGGAGAAGCAGAGAGATGAGTTGGGGGGTACTTAATTGTGCAAACACACCAGGCTCAGGTAACCCTTGGAGCTGGTCACACTTTGGAGCTGGAAGAGTACTGAGGGAGAACTTAAGACACAGTAATCATACCTGCTTGTCCTGCTCCTGCTCTTTCCAAAGCATTTGCTTATGGCTTTTGCTACGTGGGGTGTTATGGGTGGCTGTTGCTGTGCATTGGTTGAGCTTCTTGTGGTGATAACCCACAGCCCTCCCAGGATGGCATGTAAATGGCAGGAATGACTCCTGCAAAGACACAGGGAGGCTACTGTAAATCCAATAAGTTCTCTTACCCTGCAGGAGTAAAACAAAAGTGAGAAAAGCATTAAAAAAAGAAAGAGGGAAAATACCAAAACACCCCAAGCAAGTACAGCCCAGCCTTTCCCCAGGTAAGGACACCTCCAAGCCAGGCTGGTCAGCGGGAAGGGGATGACGGCCATTGCCCTGCTCTGCTGCCCATGCGTGATCCCAGTCCTTTCCACTCACACACGATGCTTCGGCAACCTGGTAAGTGACCGCATCCCTCTCAAAGAATCCCGTGTCAGCATGCCCAGCTGTATGTTCCCTTCCAGATGGGTTCATCAGATGTAATTAGCCCCCTCTACTCCGCTCTGGTAAGACCCACTGGAGTATGGCATCAAGTTCTGGAGTCCCCAGCATAAGGACATGGACCTGTTGGAGTAAGTCCATAGGAGGACTATGAAGATGATCAGAGGGCTTGAGCACCTCCCCTATGAGGACAAACTGAGACACTTGACACCAGATTAGACACCAGAAAGAAATTATTTACAGTGAGGGTGCTGAGGCACTGGAACAGGTTGCTTGGGGAAGCTGTGGACGCCCCATCCCTGGAGGTGTTCAAGGCCACGCTGGATGGGGTTTTGAGCAAGCAGGTCTAGTGAGAGGTGTCCCTGCCCATGGCAGGGGGTAGGAACTTGGTGATCTTTAAGGTCCCTTCCAACCCAAACCATTCGATGATGATCTGATCTAAATCCACCCTGTTCCAGTTAGAAGCCATTACCCGTCATCCCATCACTACCTGCCCTTGTAAAAAGTGCCTTCCCAGCTTTCCTGTAGCCATTTTAGGTACTAGAAGGGGCTATAAGGTCTCCCTGGAGCCTGCTCTTCTCCAGGCTGAACAACGCCAGCTCTCTCAGCCTGTCTTCATAGGAGAGGTGCTCCAGCCCTCTGATCATCCTCGTGGCCCTCCACTGGACCCATTCCAACAGGTCCATGTCCTTTCTATGTTGAGGACTCCAAAGCTGGACGCAGTACTCCAGGTGGGGTCTCACAAGCGCAGAGCAGAGGGGCAGAATCACCTCCCTCAACCTGCTGGCCATGCTTCTTTTGATGCAGCTCAGGACGTGGTTGGCTTTCTGGGCTGTCAGTGCACACTGCCAGTTCATGTTGAGCTTCTCACCCACAAGCACTCCCAAGTCCTTCTCCTCAGGGCTGCTCTCCAGTCATTCTCCCACCAACCTGTATTTGTGCCTGGGATTGCCACGTACCAGGTGGCAGGACCCTGCACTTGGCTTGGTTGAACTTCATGCGATTTGCACGAGCCCACCTCTGAAGCCTGTCCAGGTCCCTCTGGATGGCATCCTTTCCCTCCGGCGTGTCGACCGCGCCACCGAGCTCGGTGTCGTTGGCAAACTTGCTGAGGGTGCACTCTATCCCACTGTCCATGTCTCCAAAAGAGGTGTTAAATAGTACTGGTCCCAGTACCAATCCCTGAGGAATGCCTCGTCACTGGCCGCCACTTGGACATTGAGCCGTTGACCATAACCCTTTGTGGGGGACTGGAGGGGACTCTAAGGTGTCCCTGGAGCCTTCTCTTCCTCAGGCTGAAGAACCCCAACTCTCTCAGGCCGTTGAAGGAAGAAATTCTTTGCTGTGAGGGTGGTGAAGCACTGGAACAGGTTGTCTAGGGAAGCTGTAGATGCCCCATCCCTGGAGGTGTTCAAGGCCAGGCTGGATGGGGCTTTGAGCAACCTGGTCTAGTGGGAGGTGTCCCT
>JAOXNO010000020.1:11699809-11714154 GCA_028565335.1 Limnodromus scolopaceus
CTGCCGGCGCCACCGCCCGCCCTGAGGCAGCGGGGCGGCATGAGGAGAGCCGGGGGCGGCCGGCGGGGCCGCAGCTGAGGCGCGGCTGCCGCCGCCTCCGCCATGTCGCTGCTGTGTGTGCGAGGTGAGTGAAGGCGAGCGTCGACAGCCCGGGACGGGCGGAGCCGGGGGTGGCCGGTGGCGGCAGCGTCCCAGGCTGGGCTCTGGGGAGGCCGCGCTGTCCCGCCCCGGCCTGTTGGGGGGTGGGGGGGGTGTCCCCTGCCTCACCTGTGTGGAGAAGAAGCGTGAGGCGTCCGATGGAGGGGCCGGGGAGCGGCGATCCCGCCCTTGCCGGGCCCCCAGGAGAGCCGTGTCTGATTTGGGGAGTTTGTTCGAAGAGGAGTTGAGGCGCTCGGGGGGGTGTCTCTGTGCTGGGTCGGGAGGGAAGGCAGCGGGGTGGCTGTGTGCTGGCGAGGGCACCGGGGGGGTCCTGTCACTGCCTTTAATTAACGTTACGGTTGTCACCCTCCGCACGCTCGCCGTAGCACGCGTTATTATTTCAGGCGCACTGCTAATTGTCTTCTCGCCCCGCTGCCCAGCTCCCTTCCCTCGCCGAACAGGTTGCTGAGAGGCGGCGCCTTCTGAAGCCGCCCGGGCTATAGTGCTAGCGGCTTGCTCTCTTATCTCCAATTTTCCATTTATTGCTCTCCCGTGCCAAAAAAAAAAAAAAAAAAAAAAAAGAAAAGGCAAGATCCCCGGAGAAAACCACCTGCCCGGACTCAATGTGTCTCCCATCGGCTCTCTGCACCAAACGCTGTGATCATAGAGTGTCTCTGGACTCCAGCTGTGGCCTGCAGCTTAAAAGTGTAGTTTTAATGTTCTCAACTCCTTTGCCAGGTATGATTGGGGAAAAAAAAAAAAAAAGTGGCACTGGTGTGCTGTTGACAATTTAGCTCTTACTTTGGCTCTCATCGGTTGATTTGATAGCTCTTCATCCAGCTGTTTGTCACTTTTTTGAATAGAAATCCTTGTGTTGATGATAGTGTTAATAAAAAGATGCCAGCATAGTATCTTGACTGTGCCTTGTCTTGGGAAGAGCGCTGTTCTTCTAGCAGAGTTTTTAAGTTAAGTTTCAGCCTTTGTATTAAACATCTGTTGTGTTTAAGGGGTTAGAAGGGGTGCAGAAGTGCAAAGTTTATCTTAAAAATGTTTTTGATCCAGTTCTGTGTAATCTCTGAAGCATGCATGGCGTCTCTCATAGACTTGTACATTTTGAAAGCATTGCTAAAATGTCTTTGTTGAAGCTGATTCTTATTACTTCAGGGATGCTTACATTGCAGGTGTTTCTTCATTCTTTTTTGGTAGTTCATCCCCAAAAGTTCTCAGGCTGTCTTTTAAATAAATCTGATCTTGATGCCGCTTGGAGCTGACTGTGTTAAAGGTGTATCTATACTCCATCTATTGGGAGTAGTGAATGAGCATGAACTGGATGACTGAGTTACTGAAACCAAAACCTCTTCAGGGTGTTAATTCTTCGTGTGTAGAGCCCTTGGGACAAAAAGTATTTCAGCAGCTTGGAATGATGCGCTCTTGTGTTTGGCTTATTCTTTGGTTAGGTGTGAAGAGCTAAAGAGGAAATTTGAGGTGGCTGATGACTGTGTGTGATGGAGAATTATTGTGAAAATTATATCTTTCATTTCCACCTGCTGTGCTAAGACAGCAGAAAATACCAGTAGTAATTTAGATTATACTGAGCAACTTTATTATAAAAATAGAAGATATAGTTGATTTACTAAGCTTGAAGAAACAAGTTTTCTGAAATAGCCATGACTGAAAGAATGAGCTGATGAGATCTCCCAAGTATGAACCATTAAATGTAAAATAGTAATATGCTGAGATAGAGCAGTACGAAAAACAAAACAGATACCAGGAGCTGAGATAAAAGAACAACTTTTGGGGCAAGGAGGAGAAAGCTCTATAACCTGTTACTTAAGGAAAAAAAAAGTGGCACTTCTTTTGCATTTTCTCTTTCCACCCGAAGGAACTAATCTTGCTGAGACAGCAGTGCAGCTGTTAATAGGGGAATTGGAAAAGCTGCTTTTTTTTTCCATTAAAAATGGTGTACATGTAAGACTGCATAGTAATGTAGGGTTGGATGCTGTGGACCTGAGATTAAAAAAGAAAGATGGCAAAAAACCCTGTGAAATAAATGTAGGCGACTGGGACACTGTTAATAGCCTCTGAATTGCAGTGTAACAGATAAAGGGAAATGTGGAAAAACCCCTAAGTGGCAGTGTAACAAGAAGCCTGTCAGTCGGAAAGATAGTGTTGTAATTCATTGATTTATTCCCTTCTCCCCCCTTGAATTACGCACATTAATAGTATTTTAATGAATGGCTAATCTAAAACAGTGCACACCAAACATGTCTGAGTGCTCCCTTTGTTTCTGAAAGAGGAGGTAACATACATGGCTTCTTGATCTCATGCTTAGTAGTACATTTCTTCTACATTTTCTTTTAGAGAACAAATCAGGTGTTTTGTGGTTTTTTTTAGTTTGTTTTTTTCTTTTCTTTTCTTTTCAGAATCATTGTTTTTTTTTTTCTTTTCAGAATCATTGAACTATATCTGCCGTAGAAGTACCTGACAGAAAATCTAAGATAAGAGGAGTTGTTGAGTCTGGGCTCACCTGCACGTATTCAGAGGATGTGTGAAGTGAGCCAGTGGTAACAGGCTGTTGTAGCAGGAAATTCAGGGATTCTTTAGGAGCAGGAAAATATGCAGAGTGTGTAAGTGAAATGAAGGGGAAAAGAAAGATTGAGGCTTTTAGAGGAGACTTCTTCGTATTTTGATTCTACTGCTTATGTGCAAAAGAGATTGCATATACTCCTGTTTAGAGCAGCTGTGTCTGGATTATGTCTGATAATCTTCTCTTGGCATAGTTTGCTTTATTAGTTTGCGTTTAGTGTTGTATTTGTGGAAATAGCACATATTAAATAAAACTAATCCCAGTGAAGCAGTGTAGTTTTCCCATCAGTCTTGCATTGTTAACTTTCTTGGGCTTCTCTTGGAAGTATTGATTTTTAGCTCTGATCTCAACTTAATTAAATTTCTTCTTCTGGTCTTCCCTGTCTTCTGTTTTGCAGATAGAAATAAGTGCTATCTCAGCACAGCTTGCAAGGGTCATGGCAAAGGAGGACCCTGCTGAGGTTGGTGACGGGTTTTCTGTCATCAGTTCCTTTGCTCTGTTTGCATGACTGGCCTGAGACTTACTTCAGACCCTTTCACTTGCTCTCTTTTATCACACTCTACGTTGTCCCTAGTTCTTGCTGTCTCAGGATAGGGATGGTTCTTTTCCACTTTTTCTCCTCTCTGCTTTATAACAGCTTATGCCGTGTCTTCGGTGCCGTATTCCTGACTTCTTGACCTACCTGATCCATCTGATAATGATAGTAAAAACCGTGTCTCTTTGTCTCATGCCTTGCCTGTCCTGTTCACTGTATCAATGTTTGAAATGCTTTGCTGTTGCGAGGGTATTGGTGATGGGGATCTTCCCTCCTCCCTGGGCACAGGACCTGGCTTAGTCCCTTGAGGGTACAGTGCTTTTCTCTTGTGTGGTTTTGCCTTGGGGCCTGATCCGCAGTATCTGGGAGATTATGGCTGCCTCAGGTATGTGGGAGATTGTGTTATGTCATCTCTTCAGGTGTTGGGCTCTAAAAATTTTAAAGTTGTTGACTGCTGGGTGAAATGACACTGCTGTGAGGTTGGGCATGTTATTTTTTTGCCTATGGTTTATCTTGCTGCTGCTCTGGACAGTTGGAAAAGCTTTCCTATCTGGTGACATTCTTGGTTTGCCAGAATAGCTGGAGTATTGGAATACTACTTGGCGAACCTAACTGTGCATCCCTATGTTGCCAGCAAAATTTAGGTTCTAGTACCTGTCCAACAAATTAAACTCTGTTGACATCAACAACAACAAACAAGGAAAATGGAAATGGATGTTAGTGATAACAGAAATGAAAAAATGTTCATCTTGTGAAGTACGTAGAAATATCCATGACTAGAAGCCTGGTAGTCACATGTACAGTCTTTTTCTTTGTGTTTAAAGGATTTCCCCCCTGCCCTGATGCAATAGCCCCAACTTACTTCGATATTCTCTGCAAGGCTGAATGCAGTGCCTCCCAGCTCTTTCTGTCTCAAGGGTGAAGGTCTCTAGCTAGAGCTCCCAACATTACACACTTGTAAATAGAGCTCTTAGCAATAGAGTAATTGTATTGCTGTGCTGTGACAGTATTCTGAAATGCTTGCAGAATTGAAGAATAAAACCCACAAACAAACCCCACTTATCTTTGTATAGATCAAAATGCAAAAGAACAGAATTGGATGTTAAAAGAGGTAGCAGAAGTACAGGTTATAAAGGTAGGGTATTAAAGAAAATACAGTGCTTCATGAGGAATTTGCTTTGTAAGTATTACAAACTCCTTTTCTCTAGCTGCAATTAGTCAGGAAGCTACCAGTGTATGTAGTGTTGGAACAAAATAAAATGCATTAGAAATTTGGATGATAACACTATGGTAAAAGAGTCTTTGCTGCTAAAGGAGCTTCTTCATTGAGTCTTAAGTTTGACTTTCGTAAAGCTGTAATTGGTGGCTTAATTGGATAGAAAACTTTTGAACTTCTGAGC
This sequence comes from Limnodromus scolopaceus, assembly GCA_028565335.1. Classification (NCBI taxonomy): domain Eukaryota; kingdom Metazoa; phylum Chordata; class Aves; order Charadriiformes; family Scolopacidae; genus Limnodromus; species Limnodromus scolopaceus. Next base: position 11,704,470 of record JAOXNO010000020.1, read on the forward strand.
TGCTTCTATTGTTTAATAATAGGAGTGTTTAAAACGTATGAACTGCATTTGGCTTGTGATGCATAGGCAGTCATACATTTTCCTGTTTGAAACCGTGGCTTCTTCAGCTTTGGACACTGCTACTACAAAAATTTCAGCAAACAGTGTGAAGTCTTTTTTATAAGTGTTTAGGGACTAAGAGCTTCTTGAAATATCTCTGTGGTTTTCAGTGGGTTTGAGGAAATGTACAGAATTGCTTCCTGAATTCAAATAGCATCTGCTTTCTTTTTGCTCACTTGGTGTACTCTCAGTTGGCTTCTCCAGTTCGTGATCTGCCAAGTAAAACTTATTAAAGTTGTTATTAACATACTGTTTTAATATGCAACAACCTGCTTGGATTGAATCCAAATGCTGAAAGATCCTGATTTTGAGCTGTAACAGCCTGAGAGCAAGTTGCGATTTACACAATGGCATATAAAGTCCAAGCAAACGAAACTGCTGTTTTAAATCCAGGACCTTATTTCAAATATTTGACTTGGAGGCATGTGAAGTGCATATGTCTGATGGCAAATGATCCTCTTATAAATTTTCTTTGAAATTTCCTCCTGTGTATTTTTTTTTTTATGCCTTGTGATTAAATGTTACTTGATGTTTTGAAAAATACTTTAATCACTTGGTGAAAGCTGTTCTCAGTGTTCTTCCAAGAGAGCTTAAAACAGAGCGATGTACCTGATATCTCTCGCTCTCTTGCTTTTTCATTCAGATAATTCAGTGTAAACAGGTTGGGAGCTTCTGTGAGGGTGTATAGGGTCTTCCCTGATTCTGCTGCTTTGGTAGGTTTAAAGCTTACTGGTACCTGGCATTTTCTTGGTGTGGAAGCAACTTGCTGTTCTTGTTTCTTATTAGACAGAAAGGCTTCTGGAGTCTGTAGTTTGAAAGGTTTCTCTTCAGCGTTTGAATTTGTTCTTCTTTGTGGTCTCTATTTTCTCACCAAACTTCTAAAGTTTCTATAGATATGAGAGTTCCATTTCATATTCTTGTGTTGATATCATCGTCATTAAATGGAGGGCTAAATTCTGCTTTATTGCTGGTGCCAGCTCATGCTTACCTGTGCATGCATTAGCCATCTTTGCCAAGGACTTTGCTGAAATAATGTTTTGTTTGTCTACTGTGTTCTGTAAAATTTGGCAGATGCTGTCTGTGATAGATATTCCTGTTCTATAGGTGTATCCTGGGCATTTGGCTCAGATCTCTCTGCCTGTAGCAGGATTTCAGATGGATTTTCTTTTCTCTTAGGCCCTCCTTGTACCTGACTAGGCTGCTGGGCATAATGCTGCTTTTATTATCTACCTCTTCCCTGGCTTCTGTGTCCTGCTTGGTTTTGTTTCAACCGCAGATGCCCAGTCTGGGAGCAAAAATGTTGAAACAGGGCAGGCATTTTGTATGGGAAACCTCACTAATCATGACTGGTCTCTCAAGTGGCTAACCATTACTCTGTTTCACTACCTTTCCACCATACCATGACATATTACACTTTAATGAGACTACCCTGAACAGTAAGTCACGTGTCTCAAAAAATTAAAAATTGTTTGTTAAACCTGTACAGTTTAGGTCAGACTTTCCACACTGGTGTTGAATACTAGGCATCATTTTTTCAGAACTTTAACTCTTTAGACATTTCAGACATTTTTCTGGTGTTCCCAGTGATCTGTAGGTACCTGTCCTCCTACAAGTGTGCCCTGGGTGTCTCCTCAAGTGCCATACTCTGCTCTCCTTGGAGCCTGTTTTCTAATTTCTCAGGCTGCATTTAAAGCAAATGTCACTGGGCTACAGACTTCTTACTGACGTGTATGGCTGTTATCTAGACCTTCTGATTTTTATTATTTGAATCTTGGATGCTTAACATCATCTTCACTTATTGTTGGCTGGAAAGTACCTGGTCTCATGGATACTTGCTTCTCCTCGAGCAGGAGGCAAATCTTTATTGGATGTCTGCTGCTTCTTTATCATTAGCAGTTAAGTCAATTAATGCAATGGCAATATCCTTATTAGTTTTTTTTCTCTAATATAATTAAGATTTTTTTGTTACCTTTAACGTTCTTGCCTTATCCATGCATCTAACTTCCTACAGCTAGGGCCAACCAACCTGTGTTGATACTGTTTATTTCTTGTGTATTTTACCATGGCTTATAGCTCTTTGGGGTGGAGTGGACTTCAGCTGTCCTTCCTGCTTGAGGAACAGTGGCTTTTTGTCCCCCTAGAAAACTCTTTTATAAATGATACCTGCATCTAATACCACAGCCTTGGTTCAAATTTATTCTTTTCAGTCAATTTTCTAATAATTATTCTCAGCTTTATCTAATTAACCCCTCCGAAATTCCCTGGTGTGTTACTAGGGATTGTCTCTGGACATACCATGTTGTATTTGATTTGATCAGAACTCCTGCAGGTGACTTAAATCATTGTTTTGTAGAAGTGAATTGTAGTGGAGATCCGAAATAGTCATTCTCCCATTTAACAGTTTTTGAGTTGGAATGCTATTTACAAGTTCTGAGAGAACTGAAGAAATACTGGTAGGCATATGAATTCTCTAGCATTTCTCTGCTTAACAGTCTTACATGACTAATACTGTCTTCTGTGATGAGTTCACAGATTTCAGTTAAATACATTATGAAATACACTATGAGCATCTATATTTCTAGTTCAGCTAGGAAGAAAGCTTCAAGTTTAATCCAGATTTAAAAAAAAAACAACCCAAGCAACACAACAAAAATTAAACTGAGAAAGCTCTGGTTGATAGTTTAATGAAAACATGCAAGTGCAGTTCACTTGGCGTATTGCAAAAAAGCTGAGATCCCCACCTTCTTCACCAGGCTTTCCAAGTAGATTCCTTAATGTCCTTTTAAGTTATTTTCCCCATTATTAACTTTGAATAATTGAATAATTACACTAATTAACAAGTAACACACTGACTACCTACAGATATTAGTGAGCATTTCCTTCTTGTGCATTGTGGATTGCAAGAGACCAGCTGTGGGAGCAAGTTAGATGGTGAGAAGTCCTCAGCTGAGGAATTCTTTTGACTGATGTTGGTTGAACTTCATAAGCACCATGTTATGGCATGGATACATGTCCTGCTGTTGTGGAAAGTGGCAAGGAGCGCGGGACGGGCAGGTCTCTCTAACAGCGAGGTGAGGGCATCTTAAAAATGAAGGGAAACTCTGCCAGCTACTGGTTGTGTCTCGGCTTACGTATCCCTTTAGCACCCTGCTCTTGAGTGTCGATATGCTCATCCTTTTGTCAGGTGAGTTGGGGTGGGATTTGGAAGGAACAGTATGGTGGTCAGGTAACTGCAAGCAGTGTGGAAGTGTATTCTCAGAGACCTTCAGTTGATGGAAATCCTATGCCAAGGGAAAATTAAATTGAGGTGTTGTCAGGTGTATGTAAACCTCATCCACTTTGTTTGCAGGATTTATTTTTACTGGCCAGGCTTAAATTTGTAAAGGTCTTAACATTGCTAGGCAGGGTGCCTAAGTTAGAAACTGTGTTAAAGGGATTGAAAAAACTAGTTTTGTTCCCTTTTTGCATGCCTGTGTTTGGGGAGCTGGGGCATTTAGAAGCATAAAGATGGTATGATCTTTCAACAACTTTGTGCTGACCTCAGACTCCTGGTTCTCTTCCTTGCAGTTGAACATCCCATATGAGTGGAAAGTGAATTGGACTGGAATGGCACATCTGATGAGGGATAAGAGGAGGTGTCTTGTTTGAGATAATCACTAGCCTAAAACTATTGGCGAGTTTTAAAAGAAGTTTGGCTTCCAGCCTTGGCTATGTCCCTTTAAGGAATACTGGTTTTAACCTCATTACTTAAAGCTCCAGTGACTTAAGTCTCTTAATTCTTTACAGCTAAATGCTCTGCTAAACAGACTCCAGCATTTCCGCCATGGAGACGTAATTATTAGATATAAAATAACTGCAAAATTACATTTTTGAGTATTGGTACGCTCCACGCTTATTTTTTCAGCTCAGGCCAATGTGGCAATACTCAGTTTAAGAAACATCATTAAAAAATAAGTACATGCTAAATGAATTCTTGGGTCACCCCTCTGTCCAGATGAAGTCTGCAACATATAACTAACTTGCTGTTAGTTAGTTAGGAACTGCATCACCTGGAACCTGTTTTGGAGGGTGGTACAGGGCTGTTGTTCAAGGCCAGTACTGGGAGATGGTTGGTTGGCTTGGGAACAGACAAGGGCTGTTACTTGAACTTCTTCTGTGATGTTGTGGCAAATCTGTCATGTGTTATCCTGCTGTGTGTTTTTTTTGTGACTTGGTGCCACCAGACATTCTCTCTTCTTGGCTGTTTCAGGGCAGCACTTGAGCTGGGAAGTGACATGGGTAGTTTGTGCTGTGCAGAGAGAGCAAATGCCCAGGGTCAGGCACTGATTTGGAGTGCGCTGTGCTTCTAAACCTTCGCAGGACTTTTCCCTGACCACCGCTCTTGACTTACCATAATTTTTGGAGTTGTTGTAGATTTATCTCATATTTTTGTGCCACTGGATGCCTGATTGAGGCCAGGTAGCTTTATAAATTTCAAACATGGAGAGATGTGTGCTTTATTCTGCTCTGTACTGATTGTTGGCATCCTGAGTATCACAAGAAGGTTAATTGTTAAAAAGCTACTGTGCAAGCTCAGTTCTTTCAGAGTTTTGTGGGTTTTTTTCAATTGTTCTAAAATACGTTTTAAGGATATTTCAAAACAGTTCCATACAGTCAGGTAGTGATGGAAAGGCTAGGCATGAAGAAACCCTGGGTCAAATTTCACTTAAGCTATGTTGTAAACTGATAATTTCTGCTTAGCTAATGTAGCACTTTCTAAGGAATATACATATATACATATATATATGTGAGAATATGCAGATTTTAAAATTTCTAGAGAGAAATGCTTTAGAGACATTTTCCTTTCCCGCGGGCTTGTATTAACCTCAGAATGTGTTTTCAGGAAATGTCCAGGGATTTCAGCAGGGATTTCAGACTTCCAGTACCTGTGATGATTCACATTTAGTTGTCACACAGTCTTCTGTTGCAACAACCACAGTCCATTGTAAATGAAATCCCTATGGAGTGTTATGGCTGCAGTTATACACTGGAGATCTACAAACTGTTATTCTGGAAATATTTAATAACTGTTTTTTTTTTCCTATAGGGCTGGGAGCACCAGGCACTAATTGAGATGATGTCAAGGTAGTTTATCAGCTTTAGGTGAGGAAGGAGTTTGACTGCTGAGTAAACTACTACACACATTTTAGAAAACTATGTCTCACTCCTATTTTGTTCACCTTCCCATTTTCATGAGTTATTCTTCATCATCAGACTTCTTTAGAAGCAAGCGGGTGGCATTTTTCAGAAGATCATTTGGCCTGTGTGGAGGGAACACTTCATGTGGTTCCTCTTTGAGAGTCTGAGAGACCGTAAGTTACTAGAAAGCTGAGATTGCCTTCGTTTTTGGATTTGGGAATTCTACCACTACTGAAATCTATGAAACAGCATTATGATTAATAAAGTCTTGATTTTTAACAAAATAAATTCTTGTCACTTTCTTATTCAAACACACCCCAGCCTTGAACTCCTGATCTGAACCTAAACTCATAGTATGTGACTTAAATTTGGCACACAATATGGGTATGGATTGGTGGGGATGGAAAAAAGGATGTGAAACAGTAATTTTATTTCATCCTTTCCTACCTGGTATAGCTTGCTGCATGTGCAAAATTTTATTAGATTTTGACATATCAAATTAAGTAAGCGGAGTCTGTGTATGCTCCATTTTAGTAGGAGATTTTTTGAGGAGATTAACTGCTTAGAAACTCTATAGTTATAAGGCCAGAATGGATTGTTGTAATCATCTAATATGACCCCCTCTAGGACATGGTATTTTCTAGTTTAACAACCTAGAGTCTTCTAGAAAAAGATCAGATTATGAATTAAAAATGATGAAAGATTTTCTGTTGTTCTTGGCACCTTTGTGTTGATTATCATCATATGTGACAAATTTATGCTTTTTAGACTGAACTGGTTTTTTAGCTTCAGCATCACAACAGCAGCAGTTGGTGTGCCTTTCCATAGGCTGGAGAAGCTATTGTGAAATTTGTACTCCTCATCCTTCTAGTACTTAAGAATTGGGAAAAATGGAGTTTGATAATGTCTATTACTTGAGTAGAGGTAGGTGGCTGTTGTATTATGACTAATCTGACTATAATGAGAAGTGTTTATGTATCTTTCCATGGTTAAAAAGAGATGAAGACATACCATGACCTATCAGATTGCAGTGTTAAATCAGTATTTTGTTATGCTTTGGCTAGGTGGGACGAATGTGGTTTTAACAGAGCTCTACTGACAAACCTTTTACTTCTATTGTAAACTTGTGTTTGAAGTTACCATTCTGTATATACCTGACACTTTGGTCAAAGACGTAGAACTGTTTTTAGGCTTTAATGGAGCAGAGCAGCATGTGACAGGAGTCTGAATAATTATGAGTTAACATGGTGCATGCTGCTGGGGGCCTGCATTGTATTTTTTTTCCCCCTCATAGAGCATCAGGAAAGAACTGGTGTTGGAGATGAAACAGGGATTACACAATCATGAAATGACAAGCAATGCAGTTATATAAAGTAAACAGCGAGAAGCGGTTTAATAAGTAGTTTTGAGTTTGTTTCCAAGCATTATAAAGCAAAGCAAGGAGCTTGTGACTGAAGTAATGGGAAAGGGGGCTGTTGCTGTAGGACTCAGAACTATCCCTTATAGGGTTAGCAGAAGCCTTGAGGAGTAGGGGTTGTGAGGGGAACAGAGATGTTGGGGGGGATGCTGTGCTCTGGAAAGAGAGGAATAAAGGTGACTGGGAAAATTCCACTGTGTGTTACTGATGCAAAATTGTAAAGCAGCATTAGTGTGGATAAAGGAGAACCAGCTGGGCTGAAATTGCTTTGGGAAGGGCTGATAAGAGATTTTGCTGTGATAGTGCAGGAGATCTACCGCACGTAGTCCAGGATTTACATGTGGGTAGAAATCTCGTAATATGGTTAGAGGGAAGTATTTCTGGGTATTGTCACTGTGGGAGGCTGTCTCCCCATACCAGAGAATGAAAGCTGTTGGCGATGGCTGGGTACAGAGAGCTGTGTTATCTGGCAGTTTCATTATCAGGCAGTGACTGAAGCCATAAATTCAATAAAGTTAACTGTAGATGTGGCTTTAGGAAGCACAGAAGATGCTTCAGGGAAGCTGGACATAGAAGCGAACTTGGTTTGAGTGATCACAACTTAATCTAGGTTAGGTTAAACAGTTAAACATGTAGACCTGCAACTGTGGAGCCTCTAGGGAAACTGAAGGAGCTTTTTGGTGAAGTGAGATGCTTGAATATGGAGGAGGGCATGAAATTCCCTGAAGCCACAGAGGTAAATATTAACATCTCAAATAACAAGAAAAAGCTCCACCTAGGAAATGACCCCAGAGCTTATGATTCACCTGATCATTGCGTCAGGGTATGGTGAGCAAACAGGGAACCTCTGAGAGGTGTAGGCAAAAACAATGTTTGTAAGGGAAGGTGTATCTTGTGGATCAGAAAGTCCAGGGCTAAGACAGAGGATTCCATCTCAGCAGACAAGGTGACATCTTGCAAAGGGTATTAAAACAGATAACAGAAGGTGCTTTGGTCACATGAAAAGGAGAAACAGCCAGTAGGATATCGGACTGCTGTGCACAGGGGTAGGGAGTTGAGTAAAGATGTTTTGAGTATCATCCCTCGACTGTAGGAATTGTTTCTTACAAGAATGACACTGAAAATAATACAGATACATGGAGTGGGAGTAAAACCTTAACACCTTGAATTTGAGATTGGTACTCTGTAGCCCCAAGTGCTAAAACATACAACACTTGAAATCTGGACTCTATTAGCAGAGGTTTAACTACTGCTGTAAGTGAGCAGTGACATCACCTAACTGGAGAACAAGAAAGGTGGTTTCTGTGGTTTGGCAGGAAGATAAGGAGATGGGTGATAAATGTGCATAAGTATGGGTTTTGACTTTGAAAGCAGGCAAGGCTATGACAATATGCAAGGTTTAAAATAAACTTTAAAGAGAGAATAATAAAAACTTTATTGACAGGTGGCAGCAGTGCAGAAGGTCATTGGGTATAAAATGTGGTGTGGGTTTGCAAGAGGAAGATTGTTCTGGGTTAAGATATTTCTAGATGAAAGCGTGTGTCTGTTTGGACTTTTGTAATATCCCACAAATCACCATAGCGGGCACTTTTTTGAAGAAAATTGGAATTGGCAAAAGACATGGAAAGTGTATAAGGAACTGGCTGTAGCAGAAGCTACGAAGGCTGGTGGGAGAAGCAGATAGATGTCTTCTGCTTGTGGTGTGCCAAGAAAAGTAGGAATGTGTGTGTCAAAGTTGTTTTGCTGTTTGTTTTTTTTTTAATGACAAGTCCTAACGGTATAATCAATTTGGAAGTAGGTAATTATAACACATGAAGCATTCAATGACCTTGAGGACCGCAATAATAAAAAGGAGTTGATATCAAGTAGAAGAGCTATGCACTTAACAGCAAATGACAAGAATTTTTGAAAAATGCAAAGCTTGGTGAAAGGAGAGGTGTTGGGGAGTCCTTGTGACTCAGCACCATGGTGTCAACCAGTACAGAATAGTTGTGGGGAGAGGAGGTGGTGATACCAGTACGTGCTGGGGAAAGTATTCCTGGCAGAGAGGGAAGGACAAAGGCATGGGTAATTTGTCCTTGCATGCTGTGGCCTCTACTGGCTGACCTTGTTCAGGTAGGGTGAACTGGGTAGGACTAAATGGAGAAGGTGAAAGAAAACCTTGGCAGTCTCTCTCTTCATTTCAGTCTCTATGGTAAAAAGATTAGCAAGCTGTGGCTTCTTCTGTCTGATAAACAGAAACTGATGAGATCTATGGCTTCTGTCCATTAAAAACATCAGGAAATTAAACATGGGGTGAGGGAAAACATTAAGGTGGAGGATAGTGTTGACATAAGATATAGAAGGTATAAGCATACTGTTAGTTAAAGTGTAAGCTGGAAGACAGGAATGATTTTGAGTGGCTTAAGTGGCACAGGTGATAGGAGAACCAGCATTAGATTTGCTGACCCAAAAGGGGTCCGGTCTTATGATCCTCACCACACTCACTTCATGATGATGTGAATTACTGCTCTGACAACTACTCGCTATAGACAAATCGTATATTAAGGTAAAATTTTTACGTAGCATCTTGCTTAGATGTAAACTTTAATAATAAAAACCCCAATCTGTTTCTGAGGGAACTTGCTCATACTCAGTTGTTACCTAAAGCTATTTATTTTAGTTAATGGTTTTGATTCTGATGGCATTTGGACTGATGGAATTTCACTTTGATTTTTATGGAGGCCCAAATGCAAGCAACCAGAATGGGTTTCAGGAGGACAGTCTTGGGCATAGTCATCATTTGTGTCAAAACAAAACTATTGGTAGGTGAATGCTAATGTGTTTAGGAGATGCACCTTCTTCAGGTACGTAAACTGCCATGGGGAGTAGCCATTGAGCTGCTTCTCCCAGATAGAGTTAAAATCACATGCTTGCTCTGGTATCAGTCTCAAGGCTGAATTTTATAAAACATATTCTGTCTTTACGAACTTCACTTAAAAAAAAAAAAAA
>JAOXNO010000020.1:11731995-11746161 GCA_028565335.1 Limnodromus scolopaceus
AGCAACTTAGAGGGTGGTGTTTTATTTTGGTTTTTTCCTATTTCATACAAAGTTGGTTTTAGTGTTTACCAGGCTTGGAGTATTTCCTAACAGAGGCTGGTAAGAGTTGTCTCTGCTCCTGGGGATAGAAAGTAACCTTTCACAGAATCACAGAATTCCTAGGTTGGAAGGGACCTTTAAGATCATCTAGTCCAACCACAAAAAAACCAAAAAAAACCAAAAAACCCAAACCAAAACAAAACCACCACACACCACACCCGCACACCACCAACCAACACTAAACCATATCCCCATATCCCCGAGCACCGTGTCAAGTCATCTTTTGAATATCTCCAGGAATGGTGCCACAACCATTTCCTGAGGTTATCCAGGAGTTAAACTTTGTTATTGCCCAGATTTCTAATGGGACAAAGAGTATCTATGATGGCCTTGATCTATCCTTCGTGCATCCCATTGCGTGTTCCAGAGGTGGCTCTTGTGGTGTGTTCAGTAGTGTTGTTAGTGTTACGTTAGTTTATGGGGTATGGCGGGGAGAGCAGATCTGTGGGCCCGTCTGGAGTGAGCATCTGCATGTGAGGGACTGTGGTGCTGGGGACCAGACTGTCATCTAATGTTCTCTGCCAGCCCTATGTTCTTGAACGTTCAGTCTCGCAGAAACAGAATGACTGAAAAATCCTCTTCTATGGAAGTGCAGCAAAGCGTGAGCATTTGAAATGTGAAGTGTTAGTGAGAGTTGATATTAACCCCTAGGGTGCAAAGCATTTTTATGGTTGGTAGTCTTTTAAAAATGGCAATAAACTGCCTTCTTGATGGGAGGAAGTGGTTGTTAGTGAAGACAGGCTGGAGGAGCTTTCTCCATTGATCGTATCTATTTCTTCTCAGGAACAAGACAAATATATCAAGGAAAGGAGACAGTTTTTCTTCTTGGTTGGTTTAGAAAATTTTGTTTTTTAGAAAACAGTCTTGCTATTGTTGTCTTGATGTAGTGAGTGTGTGCTGGCACAGATTTTCCAAGATGCTGCTTTTCAAGTGTAAAATCACGCTGTTTAAAAGCAATTTTACACTCTCTTCCCTTTTTTAGAAGTACAGTGGCTGTGTGCAGGTCCCTCAGAGGATGGAGTACTGAAAAATGCTTTTGGCTTCCAAACTGTAGCAGTTTGTGTCTGTGCCAGGCTGTTTCTAGTAGATAATTGGAGTGAAAATGCTTTTAGTGTTCTCCCCACTCCGAGTCTGGGAGCATGTTGATCCACTTCCAGCCGTCAGGTGGAGTAAATGTGCTTTCTTCTTTTATTTCTGTAAAGTTTGCAAGACAAGAAATGCTCAGCTCTTCAAAGTTATTTCAGTAGGAACTTGTGAAGATTACCATACTTCTGGAAAGGGAAGAAATTTGAGCTAGGAAGAGAGGAAGACAGGTGAAGGCTTGTAGGAAAGTGGGGGGAGGGGAGTTATCGGTCTTATTTCCAGCACTTGTTCTTACTTATGCGTACTTGGGGTATGCCCCAGCCAAAGACTTGCTACCCGGGAAAAACCCAGGTGGCACAAGGTGATGTGCAAGATGTAGAGCAAGGATCATCAAGCCTGATATGAAGAAAAGCTTTAGGGCTGAAGCTCCTGGCTATTGACAAGCTAGAGATCTCTAAGTGGGAATACTGTCATGTCTAGATACTTGAGGGGGTCTAACTGTGAGTGATGTGGTCTGGATAGATGCAGCAAATTCTCCTCTAATTCCTTCCTCAGTCTGGTCAAGTCTCCATATTGCAGTGTCCCCACTGCTGTGGTGGTGCAGTGAATCCAGCTGCCAGGTCCCTGAGCGGTGTCACCTGTGACCCCCACCCACATCCCCTGCTCGTGGGCCCAGGAGTCCCGCTTCAGCTCAGCTCTGAGCCTTCCCTCCTGAGTGATGCTGTAGGAGTTACTGATCCCCCACCTCAGCCACAGCCATGTCTGTACCTGCTCATGGACCCCATAGATCCAGGCCCAGATGTGGACTGACTTCCAGGCTTGACCTTACACCTGCCTTGTCACTGTGGACCTGCCTGCTGATCTGGGCTCCTGGTTAAACCTGGCCGTGATCTCTGGGCTTGCTCTGCTCACCTTGCTCAGGCACTATAGGATGGGCCCTGGCTGGCAAGTCGGCTGCCCTGCCAGCCATGAGATCTCCCTTCCCTCCCCTCCCTTTGGGAGCAATCAAACTTCACTGCTCCCTGACACCAGGAGCCCGGAGAAAAAGGGAGTTTCAGCTTAAAGCTGAAGATGATGGCAGTAGGAGCAAGGACAGTAGAGCCTGCAACCTTTCCATGCTGGCATCAAATTAAGAAGCCCCAAAAGCTAATGATCTGATCTTCCCATCTCCTGTCTGTTCTTGTTCAGCTGTCTTGTTTCACTGACATATGGCCTTGCTCCTCTTGTTTACCAAGCATGATATCAGCAGAGTCCTGAGCTGGCATCAGGTGGCCTCTGTTTGGACTAGTTCAGCTTCTTATCTTGTAAGCAAAAGATAATGTAGCGGAGTAACTTGGTCTTGTAATCAAAGCTGAGCGGTGGTATAGGAGCTGGCCAGTTGACGTGGCCTTGCAAGCAGTCAGGCTGTGATCTCTGCACTAGAGATTTCCATTCTCTGCGCTCCAAAAATCCAGCTTCAACAAAACAGCTGAGGCGAGACACAAATAGATGGTGAAACAAAAATACAGTTATAAAATGCTTCCTTAGAAGATCAAGAATTCTGTCTCATTTGGGTATTGATTCTTCTGAGCAGGTAACTTGACTCAAGTTCATAAGCCAGTGGCTTAATGTTTAAAGTTTGCTGTGCAGTAGCTGTACTGCCATTAGTATTAATGACAAGAGTTTCTCTAAGATTAAGATGATGTCCTTAAAGTAGCCGTTATCTAAGACAGTAGCAGATTTTTGTCTCTGCCTTACGTAAGAAGCTGTTTCAATAGAACAACAGCAATCCCGCACTAAAAATCTGATAGCTCCATTTATGAAATGGGCACCTTGGATGCAAGACAAGAACAACAAATCCAAGAGGCACATGGTGCTCCTTAATGACTGGGCATGCTGCTGAACCATGGTCTGTGGGAAAACATTGAAGCCTACCCTGAGACGACTGCAGTTCCTGAAGTGTTGATAATAATCTATTGCTTCATCCCTGCTAGATCTCTTTGCTCTTGATTTCAGGTTTCAGAGTTGAGTTGTTTTGACACTGATCTTTAGTCCTCAGCTCCTGAGTTTTTCTTCATCTTTTATAGATGTGATGGCTTTCAAAGACAAAATTCCATAGGCTTTGCTTTAATGTTTGAGTTGCTTCTGGTCTTTGTTGGAGTTTGTCCTCCTAAATCTCATCAGGGTGTGTGCTGATAGCCCTTCAGTTAATTGATATCCTCTTTCTAGATCAATTCTGTCCAGGTTTCCTTTGAACGCTGTCGCTAATTTGTGCGGAGCTCATCTAATAAATCTGTGCAGCTGAGATCCACAGCCTTGATGATCAAAAGCATGTATGTTTTTCTACAATTCCTGTAATTGTGGAAGACTCTCTCATGCTTCTTTTACCTTGTTTTCTAATAGCATGTAACAACAAAGAAATATACTGTACCTCAGAGCAACTGGCTCTATGTGTTATGGTTAAAAAAAATTGCTTTGCTGGTCTCCCTTCAAGGTTGCCTTTTTTCTACTTAATGCAGGTTTTCTATGGCCAGGTACTAAGCTTTCAGTTCCCTAAAACTTTCGCAAGTGGGGCCTGTTTTATCCCCCTTGTCTGGTTGAGAACAGTTGCATAAGAATATAGTGGTGCTTTTGTGTAGACATCCATTTGTAACCCAAGGAAATACCTACTTCTCAAACTCCAAATTCCACTAAATCTGTCATGTTCCCTGTTCTTATTGAAAGCAGCTTGTGTTCTACACTGGCCACTGTTATCTTGAGATGTTTTGGGGTGACTGGCTTCAGAAGATGATGGTTTGTGTGGCTGAGAGAGGACATACATAGGATGGATAACCCCTTTAAGTAAAAGTATGATCCTTTCTGAAAGCATTGTAGGTCCTGTTGGAATGCTCACCTGCCAATAGATCTTGTTCTCGTTTCTCTTGCCAATAGATCTTGTTCTCGTTTCTCTCGGGAATGAGAATGGATGTAACTTCTAGAACCACCTTTTCATCAGGAGACCATCCCAGCCTACATCTCCTATTCTTGCCAACACATAGCTTAGCAAATCATTGGGGTACAGTTCATTGCAGGGAAACCAACTTGTTAGTTGTAAACATGTTGGCTCCTAATGAGGCACCTCAGAGTGTAAAGGCTTACAAGATATGGGAAAACTAGCTGAACTGGTATTATACGCAGCCTTGTTTGTCAGTGTTTGGGATGGTGAGGCTTGCAGGGTTGGTGGTGCCTAGTAGGAGCAGTCCTTCTGCTTCCTTCCTGTGTGAGCTCTGATGTTTCTGCATTGCTGCAGTTCCAGGTCATGTATAGCCAAATTTCAGAAGTCATTACCCCTTTCTGGAGGGAAGACCGACCAACCACCCTACAGTCAGGGGGATGTTGAGTGGCTTAAAAAAAACCAAAACACCTAAACAACACTTTTTTTCCCCCTCTCCTTCCAGTGATTTTACAGTCCCTCATCTTAAATTAGCTAATTCTCCTGGGTTTGGAGCCTGGAGTTGATGCTTTGGAGTTGATGCTTTTTCTTTCAGTGGGTGCTGTGCACCTCTTGCTCTATTCCTTAAGCATAGTTTGTACCTCACTTGCCTTGACTTAACCTTTCCACAGGGGTTCATCCACACCTCCAAGGGTGCACTTTGAGAGATGAAATTTTGAGTGGCAGAAGTCTGTGCTCCCTTCAAACCATTAGGACACTATATTACTTCAAAGTGTGAAATAGAAAATAGTTACCAAAATAAAGGTGATAATGCTTGCTACTTGCTGTCAGTCATCAACTTGGTAAATCTTCCAGAAGGTAAAAGGGTTGTTGTGATTCATTTCACAATGAAGTTGCAGTGTGGTGTAAAAATAGGAGCGTGCTTTCATGTGAATTTGACTGCTTATAACACTGTTCATTACCTCAAAAGATTTGGCTTATTGCCTGCAAAGTAGAACAAGAGGCTATTTCTTTTCTGGTACTTAATTTGTGTCGCACTGGCTACGTAAGAAAAGATGTGGTATTCAAAAAGAGCCCTAGCCTTTTGAGGTTATAAAAGCCTCCAGAAGAGGCTCTTGATCTTGCTATGTGTTATCAAGCAAGTGTATTAATATCATTATGAAATGGCTCTTCATAAATAAATCTGAACCACCCTGTCTTACTCTTTCCTACCTTTGTGCAGTGTGCGTTTTGGTTAATCAGCTTTAAACAGGAATGCAATGTAAGCTCTTGAACTGTGCTACTATTTACAATGTTTATTTTCCACCTGAGTGCTAACATAAGACAGTCCTATTACTTCAAAATTAAGTGTGGGGTTTTTTTGGTGGTGTGATCTCGGAATACCCTTCTTGTTTTAATTCTAGTGGTGATTAATGCGGATTTGTGGGGTTAATAAGATGATGTGAATTATTCTTTTGCCATAGATATCCCTGAAGAAGAGGCCAGATACTGGACCAGAAAATTAGAACAAATAAATTCACTTGGAGATGATGAGGTAAATATTAAACTGAAAGGTGAATGTAGTCCTGAATACCTTGCAACTTTTATTCTTTCTATTCGATCCCTGTGATTAAGACAACTACTATATGTGCATCATTTACAAGTCTTCCATGAACTGTTTCCTCATGTTAGTGTTAGCATACATGTACTGTTAGCGTTAAGGAGAAGAACATACTGGAAGTGCTTGAATAGTGAGAACTGTTTTGTTGATGTGCATGCACTCAGGGGAAAAGGTAATACCACGCTTTACCTCATAAGAAAGTGAAACTGTTTTTGACAAGTTGTGGTAGGTTCTCTTAACTTGTAAAATCAAGTCAAAAAGGACACTTTTTGCAGATAGCTGCTTCTGGGAGGAAGACAAAGCAAGATACTGAATCTTCCTTGGAACTAAGGGTTGTGGGAACTGATAGCTTTTGTCCTAATCTAGTTAATGGCTCAGTTTATATGAATCTTTTATTATAATACCTGCTAATGATGGCTTTGGTTTCCTGTTTTTTCTAGTATGTACTTGGCTAAACAGCTATAAACTACAAGTTACAAATTTTTATTTGTTTATTTTTTTTTAAAAGAGAGACTGTTACATGATTAAAATGTTTCTTTACAGTTCATACTGTTTGGAAAATAAGATCTGACATATTAGTACCTGTGTCAGAAGTTTAACATTTTAAAAGAAAATGCCTCGTGGGTTGATGCCAACATCATTGATGTAGGAAAATGGTTCTTGCTATAAAACTCTTAATAGGTCTCTTTCCCGAGCAAGATAACTCACAAAATGTTCTGCCAGTGACTCTAAGAGGTTTTTGTTCTGGGATCCTTTATCTCTTATGTGAATCACTTGGTTTACTGTGTAAATGGAGAAAAATAGGATGGGTGTTCTTTTTGACTCAGGATGCACCAATATTGGTGCAAATGAAAACCGAACTGCTTGAGGGCAACCTCTCCTGCCTTCCTAGAAGTCTGAGAACCTCCTGGAGTTGAATGACAAGCTCAATCTGTGCTTTGGCCTGTGGGTGACACCGCCTGTGGTGCCTCCCTGCTCTTGTGGACTGTAGCTGCAGTCGGTGCCAGGCACTTCGGTGAAGTGTAGGTGCCCTCTAGTGCTCCACTGAACTGGTGCTTGCTGAAAGGTGTCCTCAGCTTTGTGAGACAGCCCTTGCTCTGGAGTGCCACCCATCTGCATGCGAAGTGCATGCTTTTATCAAATACTAGTAACTAAATCACATCTCTCTATTTGTGACCTAAAAATCTCAAATTTATTACGGGTGTTCCCTGTCGCCAGTCAGAGAATGAAAAAAAAAAAATGTAAGAACACCTGTGCGGGTCCTGACCTAAGGTTCATCTTGTCCTGCGTCATGACAGTGGCCCCGAGTGGGGATGGTATCTTCCTTGCATATTCTCCTAATTTGCAGCGACTTGTAGCTCAGGGACTTCCAGAGCCAGAGGCAGTATCTCTGTGTTTAACAACACTTGATGGATTTTTCTTCTTAGCTGTCAGTTGCCTTTTGAACGCAGCCAGGTCAGTTTCGTTGTAGCAAAGGAGTTCGACACCTTAATTGTGCATTGCCTGAAGAAATACCTTATTTGCTCTGAGCAAACAAACCTGATGTTGTGAAACCAAATGGGGGCAGGTTTATTTGGAGAAATTGAATGACTGGTGCTCATTCATCCACTCCGTGCTGCTCAGCTTTACAGACCTGGCCTCCTTACATGGATTTTGGGCTGCAGAGTCCTAGTCTGCACAGCATTAAGCGCAGGGCAGCTTTGTGCCTTTATCTTCTTTTCTGAGTGTTCAGTTCATCTATCTCTGTTTGACACAATAGATGAACAGACTAACATTGCACAGCAGTATTTGAGAAGCAGGTTAATTTGGAGTCCAAATGGTGTCATGAAAATGCTTTCCAGACTCTATTCCTAAAGTATTTAGTTGTCTTTTTGGGGCTGCTGATAACCATTGGGCTGATGCCGTAAAATGAACAAACTATTGCCATTTTTGTATCTCTGAATGTGATCATTCAGAAGCCATTGCTGTCCTGTGCTGCTGAGATTGCTCATCAACTGGCTTCCTTTCTCGACATTGTCAACCAGGCAGTGCTGTGAGATCCAGCAGTTCTGGTTTTCACAATCCTGATTAACTCAGTGGGTTGGCAGTTTGCTGATGATAAGGCTAACCACCTTTCAGGATCACTTGTGCATTTTAAATAGCTCAGATCAGAAGATCACCACAGCGGAAGTCTGCAGGCTGTCACCTTCCATGTAATGAATTGGTCATTAATCCTTACCAAATCCAAGGAGAGGCTGTACGGTCACCCTGCTTTGCACAGATTGCAGCACCAGGTTGATAAAGTTGCCACTTTCTTTGTCGTCAGACCTTTTTTTCCCTAGCAAAAGCTGTTCTCATTGTTTTGCTCAATTGTCCTAATTTTCTTATATCTCTGTGTAATAGGAGGCAGAGGAGAATAACAAAATAATACCACAAGCATTCCCTTAGGGAATGCTTTGATGCTGTAACAAACAGCTTTGTAAAAAGTCAGAGCTGGCTAATTGAAATATCTCTATTTTCTCTAATTTAGTATTAAATGAGATGAAAAATTCTTCACTTAGGGTGTAAAGTAGATCACAGGAGACTGTGTAAGTGTTGGCTGAGCAAACATTGTGTTACTGTCCTGCCGGGCACACTAATTAACTTACCATTTCAGTCTCCTACTGCAGTGTTACTGTGAGTCCACATGAGTTTGGGACTATTGAAGCTGTGCTTGAGTGTCTGAATATAAATGGGCTTATACTCAGTTCTGAGCTTCCCATCGCAGCAACATTGTGGTGGAGAATCAGATCTTTTCACTGTCCAAGATGAGGTCTCACAGTTGAGAATGGAGCCTGTGCTTGTGGTAAAGCAGACTTCACCTGAACCAGACGTTCACTTTTTAACACCTGGTTTTGGCATGAAAAAAGAGGACACTTCTGGGAGTGTTTTTGAATATGGGTGTAAAGGAGGCTACTTAATGCTTTGATATTACCAGGGAGGTTTTCTCTTATGTGCAGCATGCTGTACTCTTAAAGCTGTTTCACAAAGTTACGGTTTGCTTTCTTATTGGTCTGTGTTCCTTTTTTTCCCCCTCATCCTTTAGTATTCCTTTCACGAGGAAGTTCAGAAGAAACCATTACCCAGTGCTGCCTCCCAGTGTTGTAAGTTAGACTTCATTTCTTCTCAATATTTTTTCCTCTTTCAGTGTACTTTATTTCCTTCTCTGGTTAGTTACCAAACGATGGTTAGTCTGAACAATCTTTTCTTGTTAGAAGTACTAAAATCTCTGTGCAGTCAATAACCTTTGTCAGTTATGAGAAACTGTGCCCCTCAAAATGTTGCTCTAAAGCTTGTGATGCTAGAAGGTGAAATCAGGCATTAAGTCTCTAACCTGCTTGTGTCCTCATGTGCGGTAAGGACACAAAATGCATTCAGAGTCACCTGGATTATTCAGACCCTTGCAATATCGATGCAAGGATGAAAATGCTGAGGTTTTTCATACAACTATGTCAGGTTATGTTCTCTTTAAACATCATGTATTGAATATTATTTTTATGACTTTGTAATGAAATTTGAAGAGGAGGAGAATAAATGGAGACAGGTACTGCTGGTAGCCTTTTAAAATACACCAGAGGTTTGTGTAGTTGATGCCTAATTTCTTTGATATTACTTTTCAATGTTGTGTTGATGGATGAAAAACATTTTTACTAATTTCTGCTTATCTCATCTTGCATTTTTTTTTATGCTTCTGAAAACATGGATGGAAAAATAACCTAGCTGTATCTGATGGTCTGCAAAATTAGATTTCTGAAACACTGCTTTTAATGTACAATAGATGAAAGCTCAGTGATATCTCTTATGAATGTCTTATCTACTTTTGGCAACAACATTAATAAAATTCAAGTCTCATAATTTAAGCAAATCTTTTATCCTCTACTTCAAATCCTCTAAGATGTGCATATTACACTTTGCAGTCTGTTTATCCATTAGGCTGATTACAGGATCTCTACAAAACTGTTAACATTAGGAAATGTTAATTACTGTTTACCTATTTTGAGTAGAATTAATTTATCTATATACTGCTATTACGTTATCTTAAAGCTATCTTCAGCAAAACATGGATGTTAACCAATTGCCTAGGAAATCTGAATACGTTGTGTAGTTGGAATCTGTACAAAGCTTTATGAAAGTATTCCATTGTGGTACTCTAGGTAACACCAAATGTTGTCTCCTTTTTTTTTTTTTTTTAAAAAAGTATATGTAAAGAATAAAGTGCTTTTTTTCTGTTGTTTGTTTTTAAATAGCCAGAAGGGTACAGTTGACTTGTAAAGCCAACAAATAAGAAATGTTGTTGGAGAAATGAGTATTTGACCAAATCATACTAGCATAGTATGCAGAACCCCTAATGTTAAAAGGTCAAAGAAAAGCAGTCAGATATGAAGTGTCTAAGAAATGAATGTGTTACTTGCTGAAATGACTCTCCTGGTTATGTGCCCTGGACTTTGCTTTTGTTCAAGAGAGGCTAGTTTGATTGACTCTTAGAAGTATTTGGGTTTATGGGTAAATTAGGAGGAAATGCTTCAGTGTGGGGAAAGTAGTTGCACCTGTTCCCACAACATGGTGCTTTTGCACCCTCAGGCTCTTGTAGCCGGTTTCTTCCTTGGAGGACCAGCTCAGAACTTGCAGATGGACATAGTAAAGAGTAGAACTGCAGCCGCCCTTTTTGTGTTGCCTGTTCACAGCCTGCATCGTGCTAGAAAGTGACCTTTTACGATAATTAATTGAGGGCCCCTGGTTTGAACAGTTAATATCACGTAAGAATTAATTTAATCATTCATGGGATTAAAACACTCATTAGAATTGATGTTAAATATTTCATAGCAGTGTGTGATTAATGCATTTAAGAATTTTCTAGTAATTCAATAAAGCTTATGGCACTGCGTGTACTTTTGCTTATCTACTGCCTGCAAGTATCCAACATCTATGAATATCTAATTATTTACATGGACAAATATAAAATAGACATTTAATTTAGAAGTACTTTTGAAAAATGAACTCTGCCTGCGTCAGTCTGTGCATAAGAATTGTAAGCTTGCCTGAATGTAATGTAGTCCTTCAGAGCTTGAGAATTCAGCCCAGAAGATACATTGATTGTGTCTCTGTTGAAAGCTGATGTGACCTTTGCATATGACGCAGGACCCAAGCCCCTTTTACATAGGAGCAGGGTGGGTGTCCTTCCCTAACCTAAAACATGTTGAGTACAGAGTGTTCTTACTTACCATGTGGGTAAATAATTGATAGATATATTTTTAGATATAATAAAAATATCCTTGAGAACATTTGTAAGACTCATCCAATTTTCCATCACGATGTGGTAGATGAGACGTGATCGCTGCTGGGAGCAGGACACAATCAGCTGGATAACAGATTAGGCAAAAAACCTGAGTGTCAGTAGGTTTTGCCCCATGGAATATCTTCCCAAATCTTAAAAAATACAAAGTTATCTTAAAACCTGGTGCAGCAAACCACACCGTATAGCTTGCATTTCAAGAAATAACAGTATAACTGCACATGCCACTAGTGTCCAGCTTAGACCTCTTGCAGCTCTCAAAGGACTCTTCTGCCACCTTTGTTCTGGCTAGAGAAAATCCTACTCCAGCAGGCAGTGTCTGGTTCATTAAATGGGGAAATACATGTCCTTACATCTTAAAATTAGATTATTTTTCTGCCCTATTCTGCTTTTGTGTTTTCCATGCATGTCTGTTCCCTTTCCCCAGACCACTTTTTTTCATGTTGATTTCCCCATCTCCTCTAGGATGGAGCAGGGTGTGAGAGAAGAAAGCTGGGCTGTATCTGAAAGCCAACATCTGATCCGTGAGGGTGGGTTTTCATCTCTGGTTGTGTGTGGGCTGCTGCCTTGTCATGATGCCATGGGAAATCTCAGCCCAGACGAGGTGCTCTAATTTTTCCAGAGGTTACAGAGCTTTCAGGGCCACTTTCACAGTCTCAAATGTTGCTTTGTTCTTAAGAGTCTGACCCATGATTTCTGAGGAAATGTGGGATTCAGGCTTCCTACCTATTCTTAAATGAAGCAGGTGGGTCATTTCCTGTACATGAAGTTTTTGCTAAGCCCTGCTGATTTTGACACCTCTTGTCTCTCCCTTCATCACACGTAGCCATTTCATTTTTACCTCTCGACTTCTGTGCTTCCCTGTATATTTCTCCTGCCCCAGAAAGATCACATGCTTCCAGTTGATTTGACTTGCAGTGATCCCAAGCAATAAGCAAAGCACTGTAATGCTCATGGATCCATTTTTGTTTGCATTTCTATTAAATGTAATCATAATTCTTAATTTCCTAATACTTTATTGTTGGATAACTGCAGCATCCTCATATTGGCTTTTACCCACAACCTGAAATTGAATGTAAATTAAAAAGAAAGCAAGCTTTTATTGTCTGGAAACTCACTTTAAATGAAGATGATTGAAAAAATTGTTATTTGATTACTTTGGCATTCATTGAATCAATAAGCTCTAAGTTATTTATTGTGGTAGGTATGGATTTATTTTCCTTGTATACTCAAGATCATTTCTGGCAACATAAAAGTCCATTATAATCCATAAGTGAGTCACTCTGTCAGTATTTTAGATGCAGCTCTGACTTGGAGCAGACAACGTGCAAGCAGGAATAAGAAAGGTATTCTCTGTCTTTGTGGAAAAATATACCTTTTGTCAGGGAGTTTACAAATCTGGAAGAGAGCAGGTTTGTTCAGTGTGATTCTCAGAAAAGATAACCTAAGCACCACGAATCAACCAGTTTTGTCTGTCCTCTTATCTTTGATAATGTTTCTGAAAGTGCTTTATCCTCCCTTCTCTGCATATATTTTTTTTTTCTTCCACTTCCTTGATAATGTTGCTCTTTTCACAGTAAGACCCTGATAGACCACAGCGCTCCATAGTTCTGCCTTGCATGTCTTTTGCTCTATAAAATCCGTCTACCAGGGCTGTGGTGTGGTTGGTGGTTTTTTGGTTTGTTTGCTTTTGTTCTTTTTTTTTTTTTTATTGTGGGTTTTGCCATGTTTCTTTTTTTTCAGAAGAAGACAGATTTGTTGCTTGGGTCTGGATTGTGAGTTGGTGCAACAAGGAAAGAAATAACTTTTCCAATACACTATTACACCAGCAAAAAGAACCAAAGCTAGCCTGTGCATGGTCAGAGAGAAAGGAGCAAGATGACATCTCTTCCAGGAGAATAAGAAGGAACCCTACATGCTGTGTGGAGTCTGTATGCACGTGCATGCAGGAGAAAAATGCTACAACTTTGTTATAGATTCATAAGCATCCTTTTAACTACTTAAAAGCCGGCAAAACGTTTTATACACATTAAAGGAACGGATGTTATTCGATGGCAGATCAATTTGTTGTATTGACTCTTCTTTCCCACTAGTATTTGAAGAAATGTGTTTCTGCAAAATGCATAAGGCAAAATTCTGTTAACATCTACAAATTCACTACTATTTCAAAAGTACCAAGTACTGACTTTGAGAGGCTTCATTCCTGATGCCCATTAATTCTCTTTTTAGGACCTCAAATTCCACTGGTGCATCAGGAAGGCTCGTGCCTTCTCTGATGTTAAGATGATGGTGCTTTCCATGGGGCTGGTGAGGAGCTTTGTCTGCTAAAACACCAGGTGATGGTCTCAGCAAACCCTGATAAATATCCACATGGATTTTGTGTTCTGGGTGCTGCACTGGGGATACCAGCATCTTTAAGCTGCCATTAACGTGCCGTTGGGCTGCAGCTACCAAACCCCGCTGCTAGGTTTTCCGCAGCACAGGTGTTACTGTCCTGGTAGAAGCGGTGACAGCGAGTGCACAGATCTGGGCAGGCTGTAGGTCCAAGGCAGCTGGGCAAAGCTCTTGCGTAAAGAGTTTGGTTGGCACAAGATGCCTTGCAGCCTGTTTTCATGGAGTGAAGTGATGGCCATCCAAGGTTACGTGTGCACTCATTTGACCATGCCATCTTGGCTGCCGTTCACTAGTGTTCAACTGAGTGAACTGACCCTATGGCAGCAAATGTGCTGAAATGACATCCTAGTAAGAGATTTTGTGTTGGGTTGGTTTTTTTTCCCTCTTTGGTAACAATATAGAAAAAAATGATCCACTATACCAGGCTCTCAAGGCAAGGCAGCATCAAAATGTTTTAAGTGGGCTGCAACTTAACTATCTTAATTGTTTATAGAGATGTGTAATCTCTCATAGTGCCGTGGCAGGCAGCATAGTTGGCCATGGTTGCTGGGAGGCCATACTGCCCTCCTTGTTGTAGAGATCTGTGCTATAAATCTAGTATCTTGCTGTTGTTTTTTTTCTGGTGACCAGCCTTCTTCTGCGCTTGGAAACAGCAGAATTCAGCAGCTCCTACGGGACCTCTAGACGAGATCAGTTTGGGAAGGGTAAGGAAGAGGTCAATGGTTATTTTACCCTTCTCAAGGGTGGGTGACACTAAAGATCCTGCTG
>JAOXNO010000020.1:11746261-11757168 GCA_028565335.1 Limnodromus scolopaceus
TGATGACATCATTGTGTGGGGTAATAAAGCAAAAGAAGCTTTCAAGAAAGGTAAGAAAATAATCAAGATTCTTCTGGAAGCAGGTTTTGCTGTCAAAAGAGGTAAGGTCAAGGGACCTGCATGAGACATCCAATTCTTGGGAATTCAGTGGCAAGACCGGTGTTGCCAGATCTCAGTGGATGTGATTAACAATGTAACATCTATGTCGCCACCTACTAACAAGAAGGAAACACAAGCCTTTTTAGGTGTTGTGGGTTTCTGGAGAATGCATATTCCAGGTTATAGTCAGATTGTGAAACCTCTTTATGAAGTGACTCGAAAGAAAAATGATTTTGCGTGGGGTCCTGAGCAGCGACAGGCCTTTGAGCAAATTAAACAAGAGATTGTGCATGCAATAGCCCTTGGACCGGTCTGAACCGGACGGGGCATTAAAAATGTGCTCTACACTGCAGGCAGGGATAATGGGGCTACCTGGAGCCTCTGGCAGAAAGCACCAGGGGAGACTCGAGGTCAACCCCTGGGATTCTGAAGCTGAGGATACAGAGGCTCCGAGGCCAATTATACTCCAAACGAGAAAGCGATCTTGGCAGCATATGAAGGAGTTAGAGCTGCTTCAAAGGTAATTGGTACTGAAGCACAGCTCCTCCTGGCACCCCAATTACCAGTATTGGGCTGGATGTTCAAGGGTCAAGTTCCTTCTACTCATCATGCCACCAATGATACCTGGACTGAGTTGCCTTAATCACACAGTGCGCTCGAATAGGAAACCCAAATCGTCCAGGAATCGTAGAAGTGATCATAAACTGGCCCAAAGGCAAAGGCTTGGGAACGCCACCAGAGGAGGTGGTGACTCATGCTGAGGAAAGCCCCACTGTGTAATGAACTCTCAGATAATGAGAAACAGTATGATCTGTTCACTGATGGATCTTGTCCTATTGTAGGAAAGCATCAAAGGTAGAAAACTGCTGTGTGGAGTCCCACACGATGAGTCGCAGAAGCTGCTGAAGGAGAAAATGAATCGAGTCAATTTGCTGAGGTAAAAGCTATCCAGCTGGCCTTAGACATTGCTGAACGAGAAAAGTGACCAGTACTCTGTCTCTATTCTGACTCATGGATGGTGGCAAATGCTCTGTGGGGGTGGTTCAAGCAGTGGAAGCAGAGCAACGGGCAGCACAGAGGTAAACCCATCTGGGCTGCTGAATTATGGTGAGATATTGCTGACGGGCTCCGGAAACTAGTTGTAAAGGTACACCATGTAGGCGCCCACGTACCCATGAGTCAGGCCACTGAGGAACATAGAATCATAGAATGGTTTGGGTTGGAAGGGACCTTAAAGATCATCTAGTTCCAACCCCCCTGCCACGGGCAGGGACACCTCCTACTAGAGCAGGTTGCTCAAAAGCCCTATCCAGCCTGGCCTTGAACACTTCCAGGGATGAAAACAATCAGCAAGTGGATAGGGCTTGTAAGATTTTCCAGACAGATTTGGACTGGGAAAATAAATGTGAGATAGTTTTAGTTCGATGGGTCCATGACACTTCAGGTCATCAAGGAAGAGATGCAACATACAAATGGGCCCATGACTCAGGGTTGGATTTAACCATGGATGCTATTGCACAGGTTTTCCATGATTGTGAAACAAGCGCCAAAATCAAGCAAGCTAAAAGGTTAAAACCTTTGTGGTATGGGGGACAATAGTTAAAATATAAGTATGGGAAGTTTTGGCAAATTGACTATATCGCACTCCCCCAAACACGCCACATAAGCGCTGTGTGCTTGCAATGGTGGAAGCAAGCACCAGATGGTTGGAAACCTATAACGTGCCCCATGCCACTGCCCTAAATACAATTCTGGGCCTTGAAAAGCCAGTCTGGTGGCCGCATGGTGTTCTATAAAGAATTAAGACCAAGGAATGATATGCAGAGAGGCTCTTGCTTATACTTATTGCTATAACAACCAAGGTCAGCTGACTTTGTTATTTGCCCTGTTGGAGGGTCAGAAATGGAAAAGCGTAGAGGGGTTGCACCTGCAGGGAGGAGCAGACAGGACAGGTGACCCAAACCTGACCAACAGTCTTCCATCCTGTCTGCCCCATGCTCAGTTTAAAAGCTGAGGGATCAAAGGGTCAGCCCTCTTTCTTCAATGGCTGGCGTCCGAGGAGGACTGTCTGTTCATCTGCCTCTGATCCCTATCCGTGTATTCCTGACTCCATATTCGAAATCCAGTTCCCATCCATCACTGAGTCCAGTCTGGGACTTTCCCAGTGCCTGCCGGTGACGTGATCGTCATCCTGGAAGCTTGATACAGTTTTGTATATATTTCATTAAAGTAGTTTAGTTCCTTCTAAACTCATAAGTCTCTCTCTCTCCTCTCCTCGGAGAGAGAGCTAGGGGGAGCATCTGTTGTTTGTGTCATTGGCCAGTCCAGCCCAAACCGTGACAAAGATGCATTGATTGTGTCTTTGTATTGAAAGCTGACCTGACCTTTGTATATGATACAGGAACTCAACTGCTTTTTACATAGGAACAGTGTGGGTGTCCTTACCAAACTGAAAACATGTTGAGTACAGGGTGTTCTTACTTAGCGTATGGGTAAATAATTGATAAATATATTTTTAGATATAATAAAATATAATAAATATAAATATATATATATAAATATAAATAAAATATAATTAAAATGTCCTCAAGAACATTTGTAAGGCTCATCCAATTTTCCATCATAATGTGCTCAATGAGATGTGATCACTGCTGGGGGCAGGACACAATCAGCTGGACAACAGGACTAGATATCTAGAATGAGCAAAAAACCTCCTGAATGCGAGTAGGTTTTGCCCCACGAGAATATCTTCCCAAATCTTAAAAAGTACAAAGTTATCTTAAAACCTGATGCACTATAGAGCAGAAGTGCAGCAAAACACTGCATATAGCTTGCATTTCATGGCATAATGGTATAACTGCATATGCCACTGGTGTCCTGTTTGGCCCTCTTGCAGCTCTCAGAAGACTCTTTTGGCTTCTTTGTTCTAGCTAGAGAAAATCCTACTCCAGCAGGCAGGGTCAGGTTCATTAAATGAGGAAATACATACCCTTACATTTTAAAATTAGATTACACTTCTGCCCTGTTCTGCTTCTATGTTTTCCATACACATCCCATTCTTTTCCCAAACCACCATTTCTCATGGTTATTTCCCCATCTTTTGTATGAGTGCAGCTTGTTCTGTTATCTCCCCTGAGTAGAGAGGGGGAGAAACACAGAGTGGTGTTTGAAAGTCAACATCTGATCTGTGAGGGTGGGTTCTCATCTCTAGTCATGTGTGGGCTGCTGCCTTGGCATGGTGCCATGGGAAGCCTCGCCCAGACTAGGTGCTCTAAGTTTTCCAGAGATCATGGAGATTTCAGGTCCACTTTCACAGTCTGGAATGCTGCTTTGTCCTTAGAAGAGTCTGACCCATGAATTTTTGAGGTAATGCAGGATTTGGGCTTCCTACCTATTCTTGAATGAAGCAGGTGGCTCTATTCTTGTAGATGCAGTCACTTCTAAGCCCTACTGATTTTTGGCACTCCCTGCCTCTTCCTTCATTGTACTTAGCCATTTCGTTTTTACCTCCCAACTTCTGGTTTTGTTTGGGGTTTTTTTGTTTTGGTTTTTCTTTTTTTTTTTTTTTTTTTAGAAGAAGGTAAGTTTTTTTCTTGTTTCTTGGCTCTGGATTGCGAGTTGATGCAATAAGGAAAGAAATAACTTTTTTGATTCACCGTTGTGCCAGCAAAAAGAACCTAAGCTGGCCTGTCCTTGGTCTGCCAGCAGATCAGAGCGAAAGGAAAGGAGCAAGACAGCATTTACTCCAGGAAATAAGAAGGAACCCTAAATACTATCTGGAGTATGTGTGTGCGTACACATACATTCAGGAAAAAAATGCTACAACTTTGTTGTTGATACATAAGCGGCATTTTAACTATTTAAAACTGGCAAAATGTTTTATATGCATTAGAAAAACCGGTGTCATTTGATGCCAGATCAATTTGTTGTGTTGACCCTTCTTTCCCACTAATATTTAAAGAAATCTATTTTTGTGAAATGTGTAAGGCAAAATTCTGTTAGTATCTATATATTCACTGCTGTTTCATAAGTACCAAAAGCCCACTTTGAGAGGTTTCATTCCTGATGTGTTAGTTCTTTTTTTATTTTATCAAATTCCGCTGATGCATCAGGAAGGCTTGTATGTTCCTCTGCAATGACT
Source organism: Limnodromus scolopaceus (assembly GCA_028565335.1). Lineage (NCBI taxonomy): Eukaryota > Metazoa > Chordata > Aves > Charadriiformes > Scolopacidae > Limnodromus > Limnodromus scolopaceus. Next base: position 11,750,502 of record JAOXNO010000020.1, read on the forward strand.
GACTCTAATACTGAGATTACAGTGCTTTCTGTAGCGCTGATGAGCTTTGTCTGCTAAAAAGCCAGATGACTGCCTTCCCTGCCCACCACTCCCCAGCAAACCCTGGTAACATCCACACCAATTTTGTGTTTAAGGTGCTGTACTGTAGATGCTAGCACCTTTATGCTGCCATTAATGTGCCATTGGGTTGGGGCTATCAAACCCTGTTGCTAGAATTTCCACAGTACAGGTGATACAGTTCTAGCAGAAGTGGTGGCACTGAGTGCACAGATCTGGGCAGGCTGTGGGTCCAAAGCATCTGGGTAAAGCTCTTGTTTAAAGACCTTGATTGGAAGGATATGCATTGCAGCCTGTTTTCATGGAATAAAATCGTAGCCATCCAAGGTTACATGTGCACTTGTTCGAGCATGCCATCTTGTGCTGTTGATTAATCCTGTGGGGTTTTTTTTCTAGTCAAAGAATATGTTGGCTACCATCCAATGGTGTTCAACTGGGTAAACTGACCCTATGGCAGCAAATGTGCTGAAATGACATCCTATTAAGAAAATTTTTGTCTTCTTTAGTAACTATATATCTGTATATATATAAAATGTGCTATACCAGGCTCTCAAGGCTAGGCAGTATTGAAATGCTTTTAAACAGGCCACAACTTGATCGTCTTAATTGTTCATAGAGGTGTATGATCTGTAATAGTGCATTGACAGGCAGCATAGTGTGCTGCAATAGCTGGGAGATGATACTGCTCTCCTTGTAGAGATGTATGCTGTACATCTGATTCTTGCAAGCTTTTTTCTGAAGTTACTAGCCTGCTTTTGCATTTAAAAACAACAGAGATCAGCAGCTACCTATGGCATCTCTAGACCAGGCCAGTTTGGAAAGAGTAATGAAGAGGTCAGTGACACTAAAGATCCTGTTGTAGTCATTGAAAAGCTTTGCTCTAGGAACGGTAAAACTACTGGCTGCAGTGCAAATAGTAAGACCTACAACAGTCCTGAAAAAATGCTCAGTGTAATTCAAAACAGGGCACATGACTGACTTTTTTTTTTTTTTTTTTAAATTAAGCTAGGCAGAGGAAAAACTGCTCCTGTCTGTACAAGTGAAACCATTGTATGAGCTGTTTTGTGGTAGTTCGCTGATGGGCTGGGAAAGCGAGTTCCCTGCCTCTCTGCTTCTGGGTGACTGACAGCTCCTGTTCCTCTTTGTTTAGGATAAATCCAGTCTGGGAGACTTGTTTTCTTGTGACTTTGTGGTACTCACTGCCTGGGCTGACTGAAGGCATGACAGGTCTGCTCAAAGGAATGCAGGTTGAAGGTCTTGATCTAAAATGTCTTCCTGCATTTTTACGATAAAGCTGCTACTTCAGGACTGAATGTGTCTAAGGAAAAGTACTCAGCAAATGGAAGTTAAAAATAAAAATACTGGCTGTATTAGAAGACTATACAGTAACAAAGTCTGACTGACTTACTGCTGAACTCTAGAGTACAGCAGATCTGCGGCTTTGCTGCTGATCCTCTAAATGTACTTTTAGTTGTTGTTTTCCCAGAGTAAGTACTGTATTCTGAAAGGTTTTGACAAGGAAGTAAAGCTTGGACTTTTAAATAAGCCCCAAACCTAAACCTCTTCCTGAAATGCTAAATACTGCTAGTAGTGACATGTTTCTCTATAAGCAATGATCAAAAAAAAAGTAAACGCTCAGTTAATGATTAAATTTCATAATTTGTTTAGTGCTCTTCATGAATGCTGCTTTTTTTTCTGCTGGGGATTTTTTTAAGGATTTTGAAACTTTCTTAATCATCCTTTTAATGTCATAGTAATAACAGAAAAATAACTTGATTTTTGTTACCACAGTAGAATATAACCTTTTTTAAAATGAAATATTTTAAACTGATGGAAAATTTATTGCTGAACTCTATACACAAGCCATAAATGTGTCCTTGAATGTGTTCTTGAGCAATGAGTCTTGTACTGAAAGTCCAAGATGGAAAATCAGAAGAAAAAAAGGCACCAAAACTTTTATTTCAGCTGCTGTACTATGTTATATTGTTCTTTGTCTTTATGCATATAGGTAACATTAAATGATCTACCATAGTCCAAAATTGTATCTCAAGGAAGAGTATATAAACCTTTTGTTGGTTCTTGTGTTTACATCTCTTAGCCAAACAGTCTGTGTGACTCCATGTTATGGTTTGGGAAAACCCATAACAATTTATTGTCGTTTAGACAATTATCCTATCACCTGACGACCCCTCCCCACCTGGGAAGGGGAACCGGGGAAAACAAGGAAACACAAGGGTTGAAGTATAAATAGTTTTAATAGGATAAGGCTACATAATTAACAATAATACCAACGAACCAGTATTAATCTCAATGCTAATATAAGATACACAAGAATTATACTCAGCCAATTATATCAGTAGGAAGCTGTGCACTCCTAGCAGCGGACAGCAAATAGGTCTTATCACTCTGAGAACAAATAGTTTTCTGCACAATATGCTGTTAGTTTCAGAGAGTTAGAAGGGGCTTAGCTAAGAAATAAAATTACTGAACAGAAAGTTGGTTCTGTTCTACCTCAAACCAGGACAGGGAGAAAACTTGGACAATAAGGAGCTGATATCTAAAGGCAGCTCTTCTTCTCTCCACCCTAACCTGCTTGGCATCAGCTGCTATTTGTCTTAGACATGGAAAGAATAGTCTCTGATCTGCTTTTGAAAGTCTGTGAGATGTTCATGCTATTCATAAGGAACTTGGTAGCAGTAATGTAGACAGGTAAGTAGCTGGCTTGGGGATATCATTGTCAGTTTGAGGACTTTTGTCTATGGTAGATGGTAATCTTTCTCGTCAAAACACTATTTATGACAGTGTCCTGGTTTCAGTTGGGATAGAGTTAATTTTCTTTCTAGTAGCCGCTGTGGTTTGTATTTAGTATGAGAATAATGTTGATAACACATATTGGTTTAGTTGTTGCTAAGTAATGTTTATATTAAGTCAAAGACTTTTTCAGCTTCCTATAGAAGCTGAGAAGGAGCATAGACAAGACAAGCTGTCCAAAGGAATATTCCCTACCATAGACATCATGCTCAGTATATAAATGAGGGTTGACTGGGGGGCAGGGATCCATGATCATTGCTCAGGATGGGCTGGGCAATTGATCATCGGGTGGTGAGAGTAATTGTACTGCATCACTTTACTTTGTATATTCTTTTAACATGATTTTTTTTTTTTTTCTCGAACCCCGGTGACAGGCACTGTGGTTACTGAACCAGAGAACCAACCTGTGGTGATATCAGTTTCCCTGATACAAAAGAAATACACAAAAAAATTAGATCGCAGGGGTGAAGATGAACCAGGGTCATCACGAGAACAGGAGGAAAAGGCAGAGGTAATCACCCGATCCTTATTTCTGGATGAGCTGTGGGATATACAAAAAGATTTCAGTTGTTATCCAGGCAAGCACATTGTGACCTGACTGCTCTGATCCTGGGATAACAGGGCCGGTAGCTTAGAAGAAGCCAAGCAGCTGGGATACCTGTCTAGGGAAGGGGGTACTGACAAGGCAATTGGAAAAGGGATACACTCAGCCTCTGGAGGCAACTCCAGTCAGGCGTGAAGGAAAGGTATCCCTTCAAGGAAGATATTATATGTCACCCAGGCAAGTGGACCATCATGGAGAGAGGTTTCCAGTACCTGAGGGAATTAGCTATGCGGGAGCTGATTTATTAAGACCTGGACAATCTGCAGTAGTCCACAGATCCATATGAAGTCCAGTATACCTGACCCATGTGGCAGAATTTTGTACAGAGCGCACCATTGTTGTTTGCCAACTCATTGGAAGTAGTGTCTTGGAAAGACAATGGTGGATGTAGTGCCTAGCCAACTCCAGCAATACGAAGAAAATCTTTCTACTTCCCTACGGGCCTGCATCTCAGATGTGGAAAGACTGTCCAAGAAATCCAAAGACCTGTTTGAAAACCTGTCGAAGCTGCTGGAGTTCCAGCAATTCAAAGAGGCCAGGTCCTACTCTCTACCTGTACGGACCAGTATCTCAGCTATTAGGAGTAAGCGTTCCTCTGCTCAAGAGAGAGGATATAGAAGATACATGCCACAAAACACCCTGTGGTTTTAACTGTGTGACCATGGAGACGACATGAGGAAGTGGGATGGACAACCTACCTCAACCCTAGAGGCACAGGTACATCAGTTGCAAGGAAGAATAATCACAAATGGGGGCTCTTCCAGGAAAATTGCTGCTCCAGTTTCCAGTGGGCAGTTCCTCAGACAAAGCAGAAGGGCTTCTGATCTTCTTGAAGGAACTTCCAATTTGTATTTACAAGGAGTGAGTAACAAGGATAAGATTCAAATCCACATGTGCCACACAAATCCATTCGTCGATACCGGATACTACGATCAGAACTAGAGGGGCCCTGCCTCCAGCCAGGTAGAGGAAAAGGACAACTGGGTTTACTGAACTGTGTGGATTCAATGGCCAGGCACATCAGACCCCCAGGAGTATAAGACTCTGGTAGACACCGATGCACAGTATACCCTTATACCATCAAGCTATATAGGGGCAGAACTCATCTGTATTTCTGGGGTGACAGGGGGGTCCCAAGAGTTGACTGTACTGGAAGCTGAAGTGAGCCTAACTGGGAAAGAGTGGCAAAAGCATCCCATTGCGACTGGCCCAGAGGCCCCATGCTGCCTTGGCATAGACTACCTCAAGTGAGGGTATTTCAAAGACCCAAAAGGGTACCAATGGGCTTTTGGTGTTGCTGCCTTGGAGACGGAGGAAATTAAACAGCTGTCTACCTTTCCCTGTCTCTTGGAGGACCCTTCTGTTGTGGGGTTGCTGAGGGTCAAAGAACAACAGGTGCCAATTGCAATCACAACGATGCATCAGCGGCAACATCACACCAACCAAGACTCTCTGATTCCCACTCATAACCTGATTTATCAACTAGAGAGCCAAGGAGTGATCAGCAAGACTCACTCACCCTTTAACAGTCCCATATGGCCAGTGCAGAAATCTAATGGAGAGTGGAGGCTAACAGTAGACTATCAGGCCTAAATGAAGTCACACCACTGCTAAGTGCTGCTGTGCCAGACACGTTAGAACTTCAATACGAACTGGAGTCAAAGGCAACCAATTGGTATGCCACAATTAATATTGCTAATGCATTCTTCTCAGTCCCTTTGGCAGCAGAGTGCAGGTCACAGTTTGCTTTCACTTGGAGGGGCATCCATTATGCTTGGAATTGACTGCCCCAGGGGTGGAAACACAGCCCCACCATTTGCCATGGACTGATCCAGACTGCAATGGAACAGGGTGAAGCTCCGGAAAACCTGCAATACATTGATGACACGATCGTGTGGGGCAACACAGCAGAAGTTTTTTATAAGAAAGGGAATAAAATAGTTCGAATCCTTCTGAAAGCTGGTTTTGCCATAAAATGAAGTAAGGTCAAGGGACCTGCACAGGATATCCAGTTTTTAGGAATAAAATGGCAAGATGGATGCCATCAGTTCCCAATGGATGTGATCAGCAAAATCAAGAGCTGTGTCTCCACTGACTAGCAAGTAGGAAACACAAGCTTTCCTAGGCATTGTGGGTTTTTGGAGGATGCACATCCCAGATTACAGTCTGATTGTGAGCCCTCTGGATCAAGTCACCCGGAAGAAGAACGATTTTAAATGGGGTCCTGAGCAATGACAAGCTTTTGAGCAAATTAAACAGGAGATAGTCCATGCAGTAGCTCTGGGGCCAGTCCGGACAGGGCAAGATGTTAAAAACATGCTCTACACCTCAGCCGGGGAGAACGGCCCTACCTGGAGCCTCTGGCAGAAAGCAGCAGGAGAGACTCGCGGTTGACCCCTAGAGTTTTGGAGTCGGAGATACAGAGGATCCGAAGCCCGCTATACTCCGACACAAAAGGAGATACTGGCGGCATATGAAGGTGTTTGAGCTGCTTCGGAAGTGGTTGGTACAGAAGCACAGCTCCTCTTAGCACCTCAAGTGCCGGTGCTGGGCTGGATGTTGAAAGAAAGGGTCCCTGCCACACATCATGCAAAGGATGCTACATGGAGTAAGTGGATTGCACTGATGACACAGCAAACTCGAATGGGAAACTGCAGTCGCCCAGGCATTCTGGAAGTGATCATGGACTAGCCAGAAGGCAAGGATTTTGGAATGCCACCAGAGGAGGAGATGACACGTGCGGAAGAGGCCCCACTATATAATAAACTACCAGAAATTGAGAAGCAACATGCCCTGTTCGCTGATGGGTCCTGACGCATTGTAGGAGTACTAGTCACAGAAGCTGCTGAAGGACAAGGTGAATCGAGTCAGTTTGCAGAGCTGAAAGCCATCCAGCTGGCCTTAGACATTGCTGAATGAGAAAAATGGACAGTACTCTATACTAGCTCGCGGATGTTGGCAAATGCTCTGAGGGGGTGGTTACAGCAATGAAAGCAGAGCAACTGGCAGTGCAGAGGCAAAGCCATCTGGGCTGCTGTCACACTCCACTCAGAAGAGAGGGGGAGTGAGTGACTCAGATTCACGAATCATAGAATCATAGAACCATAGAATGTTTTGGGTTGGAAGGGACCTTAAAGATCATCAAGTTCCAACCCTCCTGCCATGGGCAGGGACACCTCCCACTAGAGCAGGTTG
>JAOXNO010000020.1:11763898-11775949 GCA_028565335.1 Limnodromus scolopaceus
CAAGGAAAGTGCAAATATTCATGCATATAGAAAATCTATACCATTGTATTTTCTTTTACTTTCATTGAATTTTCATATTTCCGTGGATGGCTGTCCATTCGTTTTATTTTTCACTGTTTAGTTTTGTTTTGGACATGTTTTAAATGAGTTGCTTGTGGCTTTTACTGGAATTTGTGGATAAGAAGGAAGAGCTGGACTATTCTTCTTTTCCCATAAAGATGATTCCGTTTTTCTGCTTGTACCCTTCTTTTGTGTTGGTCTTCATACCCATGTAACCCCAAGTCAATGTTTGGAGTAACTGAAAACCACAAGGTAACCTGTCGTGGGAGTGATCACAGGTGTTCGAGATACTACATATAGGAGTAAATCTGAAAGCAGAAATGGCTGGTGGACAGCAGCGTGACAGAAGATATTGTAGCATATTCAAGCTCAATGAGACATTATCACGGCAAAAATGATAGGGTTTTGCTTTTACTAGTGCTTAGCAACCTTGGAAAGGTAAAACTCAGATACCATGGCTGTCTGTGATATGTAAAGCTCATGCCCACACCTGAAGACTGTTGTGTGAACCCTTGGAGAGGCCACACAGCCCGATGTTTTTGTTCATTTTTCAAGAAAATGTGCACCTTCACTTTCTGAAAGTCTCACAAGTTCCAACAGGTAAGGCTTCTGCCTAAGCTACAGTGTGTAGCTTCTACTGCTTGTAGGATCTGCAAAGAGTCATCCATCGGTCTTAAAACCAATGTGTCTATTCGCTGTGTCAAAAAAAGAGAGCAAGGGTGTTGCTGAGGAGGGCATGCAAGAAAGGTGACTGTGACCACTACCAGTGGGGAGGAGACTCCGCCTAATGCTTTTCCATTTTTGACGTAGCAGAATTTGGAGAGGACACTCTTACTGCAGCCACGTAACTTAAGTCTCATGTCCAGCTAATGTTACACTGCGTTTCACAGATGGACCTGTTCTGCATTTTACAAGTCCTCCACTAGTGACTTCCCAGTTTCTCCTCCCACAGCATGTTTTGTTGTCCTTGTTCTGCTTTCATCAGACCATAAGTTCTCTAGGCATCAACAGTGCTAACCAATCTCTTCGCACTGTTAGTGTTGGATGTCTCCATCATTTGGGGCTATTCTCAGAGGTGTGGTAGGATAACTGAGAACTAACTAAACTTCTGTAGACTACTAAAACCAAGATTAGTATCCTAAATAGCTTTATTTTATTCCCCAATTTTGTGTGTTCGGGAGGGAAGTGAGGTGCTTAGGCGTTGGCCAGTCAGAGATTTTGGAGGGTTGTGCAGAGGGTGTTTCTCCTGTTTATCTGGAGTGTTGGTGTGTGGTGTTTTTGTTTTAAAAGGTGCTTGTATTCATGGAGCTCCCTTCCTCCCACCCACCCTCCCCTTCATACTTCCTGTGCCGTCTTCTTTGAAATCGTGTTAGCATCCTTACAGGCAGGCTTCAGCCTGTGCTGATGACATTTCCAAGTGATCTCCTTTAGCTTGACAACATAATGAGAATATACTTCTAATGGTAAGGTTACAACATCAATGGAGAAGGGAGCAGCAGAAACAGCATGTTGGTAGCTGGAAGGCATTTTCCTGGTTAGAATTTCTTGGAAGAGAAGTGCTGCAGCCCAGAGCTTTGCTAGTGGGTTAGAGGGAGATTTAGGAAAGGGACATCTTGTGCTGCTGACCTGGTTACATTTTAGGAAAGGGAAAGACTTAAAGAAGTAGGGTAGATGTTCAAGGCAGTCTTTGCACTTCAGACTGCCAGGCCAGTTCTTGGCTGTTGAGTGTTTCAGCTGCAGAAAGTATCTTCAAGTGGGAAAAACAAGGTTATGAAAGCTCTTAAACTGAAGATTGAATATTGCTNNNCTTGCTGTCTTAAAATTATGCAAATTTCTAATGTATTTTTAAGTGGGGAGGGCAATAGGATGACTAATGAGTTGCAAAGCTGCACTTAAAAAGCTTCTCAAAACCTATGAGTTTTTAGCATGGAGAGCTCTAGAAGAGCCTCAAAAATAAGCCCTCTTATCCTTCTGAGATTTTTCTTTTCCTCCTTGTTACTTCAGTAGTCCTCTTTAAACTAGTATGTGTTTTGATTACAAGACTTCAGAAGGTGTACATGATTATCAGAAGTGAATGGTGATTCAGTTAGAGGGTGGAGTGTTGGGTCTGAGACTTAAGGAAAGAAGTTGTTGACAGCTATCATGAAAAGCAATTTAAGTGGATGAAGGGTGGGGATGATGAGTTGCAAAGGCCCTGGTGTGGAGCTGGCAGAGATCTCTTCTGGACTTGGACTGGAAGTCATTCCTTCAGTTAGTACACTTCCTTCTCTTCTACTGTCATAAAAATAGACAGAAGCCGTGAAAGCTTGGTGGTTTATTTTGGAGGAGTAGTGGGGATTTTGGGATACAGAACCTTAAGTGAACCACCTTCTTCCAAAGTGCCCGAGTTTGCTGCACTTGCTGCTTTTGTCCAAGGTTTTGCTCAAGTTTGTGGAGGATAACTGGACCCCAGCTCCTTGTGGCTGATGAGACATCACTGCTTGAAAAGCAGGAGGCAATTTCAACTGAATGCAGCCTTTTGAGAGGAGCTCCTGCTGTGCGTTGGGACCTTAAAACAACAAAAACACTTGTGAAAGTGCATTCATCCAGTCACCTGTAATAATCATTCTGTTAGTTTTCTTTCCTGTCCTGAAGCTTGATGTAAAGAAAGTTGCCAGAGGTTAAATGCGACTAGTAGAGCTGGCGTGACAGGACTGTGCAAAGTGGTTTTGAGGTCAGTGTATTAAAAACTGAATGTGTTCTGCCCTTCAGCAGTGGTATAATAACTTCTGGAGGTGTAGGAATGGGGAGGAATAACAGGCTGGTTTGTTTCAGAGAAGCAATCTCCCTTCTTGATTTTTCCCACTCTTTGTAAAATCCTACTGTGTGATGTGACTGTCCAATGGGTTTTCTTCTTATGCTGCCTATATGCATGAATATTCAATATTAAACATGAACATGAGCATGCTTCTGCCCTGCCCCTTCAGCCTTACTCTCCACTCTCTACACAGTGGGTCCAGCAACAAGAAAACAGTTTTCATCCCTTCAGAGCTCTTTGGTACATGTGACATTTCTCAAACTGGGTTAAAAAGATCACTGACTTATTGTGTTTCTGTGTTATGTGTCTTGTTATTAATTAACTGATCTTCAGAGGCTGAGGCTAAGCTACAACTTTCCTTACAGAAGACTTGGAGTGTCATCTGTTTGAAGAAGATTGTGCTTGAATTTATCACACTGTGGGTGTTGTGAGGGATATTTTGCTGAAACATGGGCTGTAATGCCTGACCCCTCCTCCTGAAGGGATGATGCGTCCCCAAAGCTGCTTCAGCAAGTTCTTGTCAGTCTCTTGCTTAAATAAAATTTAACTGTCTAGTGTGTTAATGAATGGGATCATCACCATGTGCAGGCATTTCACAGTATACTTTTTTGCAAAGGCACTGTGTGCTATAAGCCACATGTGGGCCAGGTTTTGGTGCTTTTAATCAGGCTGAGCAATGTCTTCATTTGTGAACACTTCTGTTAAGTAAAGTGAGATTGCCTACAGGGCGGTTGCAATTCAGCATGGAATCATAGAATTGTCTAGGTTGGAATGGACCTTTAAGATCATCTAGTCCAACCATCAACCTAACTGATAAAAAAACATCACTAAACCATGTCTCTAAGCACTATGTCAGCTCGTCTTTTAAATACCTCCAGGGATGGTGCCTCAAACGCTTCCCTGGGCAGCCCATTCCAATGCTTATATAATATCCAATATGAACCTCTCCTGGTGCAACTTGAGACCATTTCCTCTTGTCCTATCACCTGTGACTTGGGAGAAGAGACAGACCGCCACCTCTCTACATCCTTCTTTCAGGTAGTTGTAGACAACGATAAGGTCTCCCCTCAGCCTCCTTTTCTCTAGGCTGAACAACCCCAGCTCCCTCAGCCTCTCCTCATAAGATTTACTCTCCAGACCCCTCACCAGCTTCATTGCCCTTCTCTGGACCCGATCCAGCACCTCAATGTCTTTTTTTGTGGTAGGGGGCTCAAAACTGGACACAGTACTTGAGGTGGGGCCTCACCAGTGCCGAGTACAGGGGGACAATCACCTCCCAAGTAATACTCACCACGCTGTTCCTGACACAGGCCAGGATACTGTTGGGCTTCTTGGCCACCTGGGCACACTGCTGGCTCATGTTCAGCCAACAGTCGACCACCACCTCCGGGTCCTTTTCTGCCAGACAGCTCTCCAGACACTCTTCCCCGAGCCTGTAGCACTGCATGGGGTTGTTATGACCAAAGTGCGGGACCAAGTGCCTAAGACTTTCTTGGGTTGGCCCTTATTTATGAGTCAGTTGAGGATTTCTGCCTGGTATTAATATTTATGGATGCTGTAGGTACATCAGAGAAACAATGTGTTCCTGCCTCATCCATGTTTGTGGTAGCCGGAGCCTTGCATCCTTTAAACATTGCATTGGGGAGGCATTCTGTGTCTTGACCTCTAAGAGACTTCTTCTTGCTAAACACCAGTAAGAGCTGGAAGAAATTCTGGTGCCACCTTTTATAAATGTATATGCTGTAAATGGTTGATTAACATTTAAGCTAATCAGCTATTTTTAGATGTTACTTAGAGATCCTGTGGTTCCTATGGGAAATCTTTGTTTGACAGTGCGGAGTTGAGATCTGATGACTGGTTCACAAGTCCCGACAGTGCTTCTGCAACAGTCTGATTGGGGAATTCAGAGATTTCTGAGCCCACCAGCAGGACAGAGTTACTGACCTGGAGAAGCTGTGTCCTTCTACCTGATAAACATAATTGTATAGGTCTTTGCACGCCCTGATATTAAATTTAGCCCAGAATTAGTGAGTTGCTGGATTCACTATTACTTTTTACCCGGAGAATTGTACTACTGATTTGTGTTTGTTCTTATAATGTTGTAGTGAGATACACTGTTTATCCCTAAAGCTGTTGGTCTGATGTCTTTTACCAGATCCCAAACTTGTGACTCATTTGGGCTGACTTAAGCCCCTACAAGTGCTTACACTGATTACGCAGCCACAGCTGGAGGAACTTTGCATCATACTAGAGTTATTCAGGCTTTACCTTAAATGAGGGTTACATCTGATGGAAAGAAGAAATTAGTTGAGCAGCAAAGTGAGGCATTAGAAAGCTCTTTGAAATAGTGTTTCGGTCCCAAGAAAAGTAATTATTGTGCATTAGACGGTAATAGCTCAAGTGTTTGGCAATGACATTGCTCAGCTGAGTAATAGCTCCTTGTCCTTCTGAGGATGGTATGTGCCTTGTGGTCTACGAATAGATCAGCCCTTGCTCCACAGACTGGAAGTTTGGTGCTTCTCAGAGGGGTTTGGTACTTTGGCATATCGAATAATTTTTGTGTAGCACATCTTGCGTGCTTCTCCCAAGCACTGAACTGTAATAAAATTGGTGGACATTGTGCTTTTAATAAAGCTGAATAAAGCAGGGCGTGATTGCTGTTCACTTCTATTCAATTGACCAAAGACTGACAAGAACTATGCAGCATTTAAATGACTAAAAAGCAGGAGGCCTAACTCCATTTTTGTTGTGGACAATCAAATTGAATGGATTGTGCTTAAGAAAGCAGAGCTGGGCATTTTCAAGTGGTTTGTATTTTGCAGACGTATTTTCTGCTTGGGGTTGTTTTCTAATCTTCTCTCCACTTTAGGGAGCTGATGTTGTCTTACTCAGTTGGGAAGGAACTGAAAACATAATGAAGCACAAACTTTACTTTGGATTGAAAAATTGGAAATTGAATTGGCGGTCTAGGAAGCGCCAATGGAAGGGAGACGTGTTCCCTGATGCTGCATTCCATCTCCTTGGAATTTCAGCAGTTAAATTCAAGGGTTTTTTTAAAGGATGTGGCATGAAGAAAGCACTTTCACTTTATTATTCAGCCTCATAGTGAATGACTGTGTAGGACAGATACCATTGAATAACTTACTAGAGTAGGCTTTAATTTGATTGTCCTTTTTAGACAGGCTTTTGGTGGTGGAGAGCGTGGATAATGGCTGATCCTTATTTTCCTTTGTTTCAAGCATGTTAATGGTACACTCCACTGCCATACGGTGTGTGTATTTCACTCTGAGCTTGCAAAGATAACCTTGCATTCCGCACAGCCAAACACAGCTGTACATCAATAATCAATATTGTATTTTTGATACCTTTTCTAACTACGACTCTGTGTTCCATTTTTCTGAAGGATTAGCAAGCAGAAGTGTTTCTGCAGGGACAGGGAGTCATTGGAAAGGAGCTTTTTCCTTTGTGAAGACTATCATTAGTGTTTGTTACCAAACTTAAGCTAATGTACCTGCGTGTGTTAAATGTAGCAATTTTTCCCTTAAAAGCAGTAGTAAGCAGAGCTGCTCTCCCAGTTCTTCTGATTTTCCTACTCAGTGCTTTTCATTAGTTTCTCTTAATTTAAACTAATCCTTTTACCAAAAAAAAAAAAAAAAAATCAGAACTCTACTGGTTAAGGATGTTGAGAAGAGGAGATAGTATTGGAGCTTAAAGGTTGAAAAGTTTCCTGGAAAGAGCTCCTTTCCATAAAGGTTTGTTTATCTTCTGGGTTTTTTTTGCCCAACATCGAAATGTTCATTTTGGCAGCAGCAAAGCACCTGAAATTTTGGGTGTTGGGGTGGTTTTTTTGTTTGTTTTAAATGAAAATGTCTTAATCTGCTTACTAGGAATGACTAAAGAGAAATAAACTCCTATAATAGGAAGTGGGAAAGGGGAGCATGAAGGTGATTGCAGGAATTCCTTGGTACATACTTGAGAGAACTGGAGGTTATAACCAACTACTAGGTGGAAATACATCCACAGCAGAAATAGCTTCTTTTTTTATTTTATTTTATTTTTTGGGGGGTCGTTCTTTGTAGACTTAAATGGGCTTCACTGTCCCAGGAAGGCAACTTGAGAGCTGTGCCCTTAACTGCTGTTGTTTCTTAGCCTTTGAAGATGCTGACAGTGCCGTGGATGACCGAGACAGCGACTACCGCAGCGAGACGAGTAACAGCATTCCACCTCCCTACCACACGACGGCGCAGCCCAATGCCTCTGTCCACCAGTTCACTGTTCCCTCCCGCCTGCAGCAGCAAGGGGTCTTGCGGGAATCCTGCGCTGACTCCCTACAAAATTATGATCTGGATTATCGGGAGCACGTGGCCATCAGGTGGGTGCCGTCTTCTGCGTGGCGTTTCTTTTCCCGTTGGATTTTCTGTAGCAGACCCTGAAGGTGCCCTGCTGGCAGAGGAGGGCAGCTCAAGCGCTCTGAAAGGCTTCTGATAGGAAGGTGTTACGTGTTTTGTTAACACTGGGAATCTGCTGTGAACCAGGAGAAACCCAAAAGGCTGTTCGTTACACTAGATCCAACAGTTTACCTTTTAAACTGAATTACCTTTTGAAGATATGCTCAACTCTGGGGTCATTTATTCTTGGTTCTCCTTTCACCTTGCTTTTTGAAGGCCTGAGAACTGGGTAATTGGTTGTCCTGGTACCATTGCGTGGGTGTGCCTCCCACACCAGTGAAACATGCTCTAGCAGAGTTATCCTGTTAGGAGTGTCTGTCTTGGGGCAGATTTGTTTTCTGCTCGAGATTAGCTCCTGCTCTTCCATTAGCTCTGCCAAAACAGAGTATTCAAGAAGAAAGTCTGTAACCAATTAGGGTTGGCTGTTTTTTCTGTTATCATGTAGCCCTGTTGAATAGTGTGTTTTCTCTTTTGGTTTCCTTTGAACTATATGAAAGGCAGCTTACTTGCTCTAAATTAACTGTTTGACTATAAATCAGTAGTTTCACAACTGCTTTTATCTTTTTTAAGTATTAAGCACTACAGCATTAAATTACCAGAATCAATGGCTGTGAACTAGAGCTGCTTGTGCTGGGAGCTGTAGAAAACTTTACAAAACTGCTGTTCCAAATAAGTGTAAGGGGAAAGCAGAAGAACTTGGACAGTGCTTGGTAAAAGTGGGTGTGTAGAACAGGCCCTGCTGCTTCTTCTGCCTTCAACGTGGAAGGAAGAGGTAGTTGCTTAAACTCTGTCACAGTTAGAGGTGCAGGATTTTATATGCATCATAACTGGTTTGTTCTGCCTCATCCCCCTTGGTAAGAATGTTCTTGCTCCCTGAAGTCTGAACCTGAATTCAGTTGCCATCATGAGTGTATGGCTGAGGCTAATTTTTACTCTTTTTGCCTTATGGTCTTTAATGATAAAAGCTGAACTTTAATGGTAACATTTAATATTGTTACTGTTACTGAGATTTCAAGCAGCAGAGGTTAATATGCCAACAAAATGCACATAGTACATTGTGACACGTTGTTCTCATTGCTCTTTTCCTAGTCCATTAAATATCTTATATAAGAAAGTTATTCCCTTCCCCATGCTGTTCTGCACTGCTGGTTTGCAGTGGTAAAATTGCTGAAGATCTTGCTGAGAGTCTGGGAAGATGAGCTGAAGCTTTTTCTTTATGGAAGAGCGAATCTGAACAGTGACATTCAGCCTCCAGCCTGGGGAAGCCAGTGGTGGCTGGGTTTTTCTTGCAGCTAAGTGACTTCTTGGGGTGATGTTGACAAGGCAAGGAATCTTTCATGGCTCACCTCGCTTGGAGGTGGGGCTGTGAACCTTTAACTTTACCCAATGGATAATTGTATTTATAAGACCTTTCAAAGAAGCACTTCTGGTTTGAATTGTTAAAAAATACCAACATGGAATATGGGGTTTTTTTCTAGTTTCCTGAAGGTATTGTTATGAAAGGATCTGGAGTGATAAAGTTTACTTAAAAACCAAGAGCTTTGTAGCCTGCTCTTGTCTAAAATTACTTTCAGTCCAGGAAGGTAAGTCCTAGATGGTGATTGATTCCTTCTGAGCATTCCTGCTTCTTGTGCATTTTTACATACCCAGCAAGATTTTTTGCTACATATTTAATTTTAAAACCTATAAAATGCAAATAAACTTTCCAAAGAAGTTATTTGGGATTCTCTTCCTTAGCACACAGATATTTCTAGGAAGAGCTGGCTGGATAGATATTTTCAAAACTCAGATGTAGCTGAGTATTGCAAAACCAAATTGGGTTTGACTTTTGCTCCTAGCAGCTCTAATTTCCATGGGCCAGGCAGCCACCTGATGAAATCAGTGTTGGTGGCAGACCGCAGCTGGTGATGGAGGAAGTGACATCTTGTAGGAGGCTGTCCTGGGCAGACCTAGAGGAACCAGACAAGGTTCTGCTAGAACCTGTCTTGAATTAGGCAAAAAGTCGTCTGTGCCAAAGTGCTTCAGTTGAAACTGTCGGTACTAACACCTGGGGTATATTTTCTAACAACATTTGGGTTTGGCTGGAAAAGTTCAGATACTCTTTGTCATTGTGTTCATTTGATAGAAGGGCATGTATTTTATGCCCCCTGCCCCCTCTACTAAGGATAACAAGTCTTATTCGTATTTGTCCGTGGAGTGTGTTTTGCTGCCAACAGCCAGTTTGACTTCAGAATAGCACGTGTCTTCCCCTCGGATGGTGTTTTTTTTTTTTTTTAAGCACTAACTTTTCTTTGCAGTGTTCATTTTGTGTAACCATGTGTCCTCCGTGTCTCCCTGCTCTCACTGTATTTACTTCCAAGGCGATACGGTAGCGTAGATTCCACTGCGAGTGGCCGAACTGACCTAGAGTCCGCGTCTGAGTCTAGTCAAATGACAAGCCGCCAGTGCTCGCTAGAGAGCAGGCGCTCTCTAGATCTGTCCGATAGGTGGGTTAACCTCTTCGCAGCCCCTCTGCCTCTCTCCTTGCTGTCGCTGCTGTGAAGTGGTCTCGTGGTCCATTCCAGCTGGTACTCGCTCTTTGCCTTGGCTGTGTTTGAGATCTGTAGTAGATTCATGCTGGGCTGATATCTTTTTCTCGCCTCTCAGGTGTTGGGCTTCTTGTCACTGCTTCGTTTCTAGTAAAAGGAGTGCTTTGTAGAATAGCAGGGGAAACGTAAGGGGGAGGAGCTCAATTTGGAAAAAAAAAAAAAGTAATTTCCTTTACGCCTAAATTAGTCAATTGTTGGTTCAGCATTTACAGCTAATGGCTCTTCAGGTATTCATGTAGCTCCCATTGCTTTCAGCTGAGATGTGGAAGGACTTGATCCAGTAACTATGGTGGCCCTGGGACTCTTTTAAATTTCATTAGCTTTTCAAAGAAAATTATTTCAATTACCAGCTTAAAATTGCAAGCAAGAAGTGTAGTAAGTGTTCTAAATTGTGTACAACAGGGCTCATTTAAAGTAATGAGTATCTTTGCAATTAGTGTAAGTTAGCTAATAATACTGGTGGAAATGAAGCACTAAACCAGCAGTAGTGAAAATGCAATGACCTGTTTGTCTATCCCATCGGTTTCCTACATGGGGGTGCCCCAGGCAACTCTCAAGGTGAAGACTCTTGTATTAGCAGTATCCATACAGTGTCCATATGCCCTGTGCCCTTTCCCTTCTCTCGCCCTGCCCTTACAGGATTGGAGCATGTGTGCCCTCACGCTCCTTAGTTTTCAACAACGAATGATGTGGGCAAAGCTGCAGTGCATCTTTCAGATGAGCATTTTGATTTTTGTTTATTTTTATGAACACTAGTAGGAATTCCTCTTGTGAGGTTTAGGTAAAGTGGAAGCTTTCTTGCTATGAGCCTTTGTGTTGTTGAACAATTGAGATAATCCTTCTGATTAAGGGCTAGAAATTAATCCCAGAATTCCAAGGCTCATTTACTTGGGTTTTAAGGAAGCTTCAGATTGTTTGATAGCAAAGCACTAGCTGCTTTGATCCGTTTTCCCACAACAGACAGGTATACATTGCTGGATCTGTCTAGATGCATTGTAAATGGGAAATACAGATTCTGAAAAGCATCTGAGGCTTGTGATGGACTAATACCCATCACCAATGCTGTGCTTTGCCTTCTGATCCAGTAACAGCTCTGAGGATCTTCATTTTGTGTTGGTAGGAGCCCCCTGAGGGCATTACCTGCAGTGGGAGCCCTCCCAGGAAAGAGGAGCGGTGGAGTAGCTGGGACTCCTCACGTTGCTAGTGCTCACAGTTTGCATTTTGTCCCCTGTGCCCAACTCCCTGGACTCCAGCGACTCCTGAGTCTTTGCATGAAGTCTCTGTTCTGTAGCCACCCTTGGGAGAAACAAGGTGCCTGCGTGCCTTATGAATACTGCTAAAACAAAGTCTGCAGCCTAGAGTGACCGAAATGCATGTGTAGCATAGTGGAATGGTGTGCGTGGGCACTGTATCTCAAAGTAGTCCTGTTACTGTAATAAGCAACTTTTTTCAGCATGCTTAAAAAAGTAACAGCAGAGTACTGGTACAGCCAAGGCTGTGTGCCCTCACTTGATCACAAAAAGCTGTTCTCCTTCAAACAGGCGTTTCTAAATTTTGTGCAACTGTAACCGGTGGAATATCATAACCCATGCTGCTTTTTTGACTATTTGATTGAAATGTATTGGTGGTAGATTGGCAGGTCTTCAGTTTTGTTATCTCTGGGTGGTTCTAATTTTCATTTTCCTTTATTTAATGCATGTTTTTTCATTACTATTTTTTCTGTCCTTTCTAGAGCTCTTTTTAAAACTGTTATTTTCCCCTTCCTATTTTTTTTTGCTGCCTCTCTTCCTTTCCCTCCCATCCCCTTTATTTCTCATCTTAGAAAAGGATCTCTAGCTAGAAATGAAAGAGTCAGGATCATTCCATTTGACTCTGAAGATGGAGAAGAAGAGCAGGACAGTAACTATGAAGAGCTAGGAAAACTGCTAATAGAGGAATTCTTAGAAAAGAGTCATAAAAATAGAAGTTGGCAGGAAACAAAGACAAAAAAGATGCAAACTCTCTCAAAAAGAGAAAATTTCAATCACTGTGAAAGATCAAGGTGCTGCCAAAAAGTGTGTGTGGAGTCAGGGTCTGTAGATATCCTGCTGTGGGGTGTGGGACAGACCTTCTCCAAGACCCTTCCAGCCACAGGTCCTGCCATTGCAGTTCCTCTTTG